>JAOVYU010000031.1:17633065-17648625 GCA_025674565.1 Synodontis membranacea | reverse complement strand
TATATATATATTTCATTAAAATTTCTTATATAAAATTAAAAAATATTAGAAGCAACAGAATATCAGGTTAATGTAAAAATTGTAAAATCTTGAAAATCAAGTTGAAAGTTAATATAAATGTAAAGTCGAACAATAATGCAAAAAGATAAATTCTAAAAGCCAACTCAAATAAAAGTCATACAAAAATAAACAATTTTAATTCATTATAATGCAACTTAAGGCTGTTTGAAAATAGTTCAGCTATTTCAGGAGATAACTGATCTTAAAGAAATTATCTTCAATAAATTTCCCCAAATTCAGTTACTTAATGCAGGTAGCCATCATTAGTCAGATCAGGCCAATACAAGTGCTGATTCCAGCAACAACAGAAGCCCCATTCACATCTCCAATAATACCTTCAGCATACAGCGCTCAGTGACAAAGCTCAAACCGCGCCACGGTGCCAGCATACCAGGGCCACCGTGCCCCAACCCCTCAGCGCCAACCCTCGCCACCATGAGCCCACGGTTCAACTGCGCCGCTTCGACACCTGCCATCACAACCTCTCTGAGCCGCAAGCATGCAGCAGAAATCCACACATGTTCACATGACCGGCAAACTCACAATGCAGCAAGAGGTACAAAGAGAAAGCCGGGTAGTTACCATGTTGCACTCTCATTATAGGTTTGGCACGCTGCTCAGAGTGGGGAGGGGAAAAAACCCAAAAAAGAATCAGCCTGCACCGGTTTCTTCACTGCTCGCTCGCCGCTGAATCTACCGCTGGTTTGGCAGAGTCCAAAAAAAAATTTGGCGGAAGTTAAAGAACTCGGAGAAGACGGAAGACACTCCACTTGCTACTGAACGGAGGAGGGGGAAAATTGTTTCGATGAATAAAAACGCAAAACGATTTTTAAAACAATTTCAAGATGTCCGCAGGAAAAAAAAAGGGGATACTCGCCGCTGCCGAAGTATTTCCTAGCAAAATCATGCAGGAAGAAATCTAAATTTTATTTTCAAAAAATTATGACAGGGTTAAAAAAAAAAAAAAAAAAAATTGCAGGAGTGGAACAACTGGAAAAGTCGAGTTCAAAATAAACACTCCGCTCACAAGTTAAAAAATTAAGAAAAAAATAATAATAATTTAAGCCAGAAAAAAAAAAAAATTCCTTGGCAAGGCGTAATTGGTGATGGTGTTTGCTTAGATCTTTGAGTCCAGCAGAACACACAAAAAAAGAATCACACATACACACACGCGCGCACACACACACACACACGCATACGCTCAATCCCTCATACATACGTACACACTCCTGCAAAGAAGAAGGGGGGAGCTGGCAAGAGCAAAGCGCAGAATATGGGGAGGAAAAAAAAAAGAGAGGCGAATCAATGTTGGACGAGCTCATTCGACCGCTGGCAAACCCAAGTGCTGCTTCTTTTTTTCCTCTCTTTCTCTCCAACACTCTCACTCGATCACGCTCTCTCTCTCTCTCTCTCTCTCTCTCTCTCTCTCTCGCCCTATACGTGTTCTTTCCCTAACCATTGCCTGAGTCTGTGCCAACATGAGTAGGGCCCACCTATTTGGCAACGAGATGTCTGTAGCCCAGCCAATGCGTTCGCTTCAGGAGTTGAAAGGGAGGGAAAAAGAGAAGAGGGCAGAGAAAGAGAGAGGGAGAAAGAGACCGAGGGAGGGAGGAGAGTGTGTAGTCCGGTCCGATGGCACACAATCTGCCAATCTGAACACTTCCTATGTGCCATAGAGGTTACAAGTTCAACATACACTCCTCAGATAGCGATCTTGCCACTTTCAACGCGCTGCTGCAGCCATCGTCATGTCAGCACTTAGCTTCTTCTTCCCCGCAACCTTTTTTTTTTTTTCTTTTTTGCCACTTGCGTAATGCTGCCTTGGCACAGGGCGACGAGAGAGAGCACAGAGCTCCTACAAAAAAAATCCCAATGGACCCAGCAGCCGGCAGCTGCTACTGGATTTAGCACCCCGAAACAAAGCCGCGAGAGGGCAACACGCCTCCCCATTTCACCAAATACTGATGCGTTCATGTCCGATTAAGAAACAAACACATGCCGCTCTCATGCGTCTTAGCACCGAACCCAGGGAGCTTTATTACACGGATTCAGGGGACAGGAGGGCACACTAACTATCTGACCCACTCGCATATCCAGCAGCCTGGTATTTGTGGAAGCTGCGCGTAACAGTGCTTTCACGTTGGGCGACAATACTACGGAGCACAATTATACTGCGAAACTATTCAAACCTTATAATCTAAGGGCGTGTAATTCCTTCTTACAGATGATACAATATGATGGCACAAAAGCGACAGACTCAAGCACGTAACAAATCAGTAAGCTTCTGATACGAGAGGCTCTGATTCAGCATCCACGCGATTTGACTCGTGCCCAATTCAATGCGATTCAGTTCAGTTCAATTTGACGTTTTGCATAAATACCAACGATCTTGACAAAACCACTCGCTTTGCTTTTCTTAATATATTTATAAAATGATATATTTCCAAATTTTAGATTTTTGCTCTCTCGCTCTCTCTCTCTCTCTCTCTCTCTCTTACACAAACATGCACCTGTTCATCAACTACGACGTGCACCAAATTTGGATGCCAATTCAATTTTGACCGTTTCCTTTTCGCCTCGAACCATCTACGCTCGTAAGCCGATGTGGCCGTGTCGCAGACCGCCTGATCAATTTTCCCAGTCGAATTGTTTTTTTTTTTCTTTTCTTTTTTCTCCTGTACACCATTATTATATTCCAAACAGGAATCGGATATCTCACTTGGCTGGAAAGATGTAGTTTCTTGCAAAACCGGCTGTGGTCCGAATCACATATATGGCGGATGAGCTCAGTCAAATACCTGACACACGAGACAAACCGTAAGCTTCCCCGCGTTGAATTTACAGGCCATGTTTCAACGGAACGAATTGGGAGCACGAACAAACAAAGGCGAAACGATCCTCTTTCCTCTCTAAGCCTGGAAAACTGCACGGGCGTAGATGGAAATAAATGTGATTCGAAATTGAAGAAATGTGCGACTGGGAGAAATATACAGCCTATATTCCCGGGCTCCGCTACGACATTATGACGGTCACGGCCGCTGCCAGTAGCCTTTTTCTGGCTATGGATCTGAACGTAACCACAACTTGGACACGAAATGCTATCATGCGCATGCAAATGGCCTTTAAATCAAACGGGGCCGTACACGGCACCGGCTGAAGAGTGCGGCGATAATAGCAGCTGTACAAATCCACCTGTCGCGATGCAAGCATCCCTCTTATTTACCTTAACCCTCTTCATCACTATGATCTCTTTCAAACATAATTCAATGTGTCAGAAACAGCACCTGCTTGAGGTCTTTTGTAAGATGCTAATTGAAGCACAACCTGAAGTGAGGAGCATTTGTTTATGAATGACAGTTGGTTCAGATGCAGGGAAAAAAGCCCATATGTAAAACAAACAGTCTGCTTTGTGTATGAAATACAGTCTTTAATGACTTCCTCCGGCGGAGCCACAGCTTACACAGTCCGTAATTGGACATGAACAGTATGTGCATTCGGAAAGGGGCTTTAGACGCAGAATCTTGGGGGGGGGGGGGGGTCTCTATATCGAACCTGTACAAACACATATTCTTGTTCATATAAAGCCGGATTATTGATTTATTGATGCAAAACACTTCCTTTGTTAACAGGGATATTTTTGCTGCTCTTGTCGTTTTTGAAATTCTTGCGGTTCGGGGGGGGGAGCGTACTGGGTGGGCCTTCCAAAGTGGACCGTTACCTTTCCCGGACTGTAATATCCGTAGAAAGAAAACAGGCAGCGAGGACAGACAAGTTAGTGTCCTTAGCATGTAGAAACTTTCCCTCGTTAACATGGAACTGCCTATGGCAATATCAATCATAGAAGGGACAAGCGGAGACGTCAGGGAGAGAGCGCAAGTGTGCTTTGAGATGCGCAAAAAGAAACCCCGAGTCTGGATCTTCTTCCGCTGGAAGTCGACACGCGAAAAAGTCCCCGGAAAAGCTCAGCCGGCCATTAATGTTGTGCCAGACGCGTCTCGGTGAAGACAGTCTTTAGCGAGGGCCGTGTCGCACAGGGCTCCACTACAAAGCACATATTGAAAGATGGAGCTGAGTCAAGCATCGGTTTTTGCGAACTGTAGGTAAAACCTTACCCAGTGTTAGGGATGCGATATGGCACACAAGCTTGTAAATGCTATATGTAATATAGTTTTGGGAAAATTTGTTTCACGTGTACACAAGCGTCTGGATGCCTGTTTGAGAAAAGGAACCAGGTACTTTCTCCATTTTTTAATTTTTTTGCTGTTGATCGTTATTAGCCCATCGCCGTGCACACCGCATAGATTGCATGCATAGATTGCATTCTGGGGAAGCTTTATGAACAGACTAGAACTTACTAGAAAGAGTCATTCAAAAATAAAAGACACCACTGCACACCACGAATTCCGTAGAGGTAGGGGACACAGGTTTAAAGACGTCAGTCAATCAGAGGATATTTAATATTTAAAGGCACAGGAACAGAATCAGCCTGTTCACCATGTTCACCGCAAATTGCTGTACTGATAAACAAATTATTAATAGGTAAATATTAATAAGGTACCCGTTGACAGCCATGCTGCCCTGGGGGTGCCCGATCTCGCCTGTTCTCAGAGGCTAAGCGGGGCGGGCCTGGTTAGTACTTGGATGGGAGACTTCTAGAGAAGGCCGGGTGCTGTACAAACACCCAGCCACAAGGGGGTGCACACTCTGGTGTTTGCCTGCGTGCCGGTCCCAAGCCCGGATAAATGGGGAGGGTTGCGTCAGGAAGGGCATCCGGCGTAAAAACTCTGCCGAATCGGACGAGCGGACAAAAGATCCGCTGTGGCGACCCTAGTTGGGAATAGCCGAAATGGGAAGGAAGATTTAAAGGTAACCGTTGCTGCTATTCAGTGATAGTTGCGTAAAGGAATCTTACGTAGCTAGACGTTTACAACTTATCCTAGGGGAAATGGTATAATGATAGGTCACTGAGAGAAACACTACGCAACACTGTGGTTTTTTTCCCCTATTTTCCGATTTTAAATAGAAAACGTCTGGCCTACGGGACACTCTGTAAGCACCCAGCTCAATCTCTGCTCTGAATCCATGTTCAGGCACCGTTGATTACTACAGCGAATTAAATACAACCATAACAACGTTTCTAAATTATCACCTCATAACATCAAGCGATCGTATCTGTTATCTACGCGTCAAGTGTCAGGTCTGGACCATCAGTTTGGCCGACGAGGACGAAGACCTCGAGTCCCCTGCCAACTCAATTAAACAGGCCGAGCGCGTATGTGTGTGTTTTCCTCCTTACCCTGCACTTACGATATTAACGCTTAAAAGAAACAAGACACCAATCTCGCAAGTGTCTGCCAGCTTCCGCGTGGAAATGAGCGAGCTGGAAATGCGGCTTGGCATCCGACGCCGACCGAGCATTTGTGTTATTTTGTCGCCGATGGTAAAAATCCGGTTCCAATTAATAAGAACAGAAATACACCCAAACACCTACAAATAAATGCAGCTAAATTACAACTTGGCCTGGGAAAAGAAAAAAAAGAAAAGAAAAAAAAAACGTGTTCGGCTCCCGAGCATGAATTCTGAATAATGGAAGTGTGTAATTTCACAGCCTGCAAAAAAAAAATAAATAAAATAAAATAAAATCTTCTTGTGCGGCCAAACTCATTAGCTAATATATTTTCTTGGCGTAAAATGTTTAAAATCCATATGCACAGAGAGAAATGGAAAAAGATGAGGCCTGCAATGGTCTCTCTTTAACACATCCTGTTGGAAAAAAAGTGTCCGTGTCGTTCGATATTTAAAAAAAAAGGATCGAAATGTTATTATTTTATTTATTTATTTTTTTGACCATGTTAATAAGAGCAGGCCATTTGTTATCTCCATCACCTGTTTCTCACTGGCTGCTCATGCAAAACACTCTGGCTTTACATTTGCATGAGCAGCCACATAACTTTACCTGGATCATCATGAGTGTGCTACAATGCTGATCGAAATTTGCTTAACAATGAGTCAAACAGAACTGTGTCCCCGCGCGTCACACCAGAATGCACCCAATGACCCTGAACTTACAGCTGAAAATGAATCCTAACACTATTCCTTGGTCAAAGGATTTCCACGTCATGTATCGAATATGAAAAATCGTGAAAACGGACGGACGGACAAATAAACGAATGAACGGGGTACACGCACGCTACTAATGAGGAGCTGCTCTATTTTAGAGGAGGCTGGAATAGCTTTTTTGTTTTTCCTCTCGCTTTGTCCCGGTTCTTGGTGCCGAGGCCTAAACACGGTTCAGCGGACTGAGCCAAGAACCAAATTAACTCTTTATGTGAACACAGAGAAGCCTTTCTAGCTGGCAGACCTTACAATGAGAAGGCCAGAAAACCTGGAAAAGAATATGCTGATCACTCTGCGAGCGGCTTTACGAAATAAACAGGGTAAGCAGATAGCCAGAAATATATATATTTACTTATTTACTTATTTATTTATTTATTTATTTATTTGGCCCTTAAAAAAGGTGCCACTTTTTTTTTTAGGGAAAGCTTCCCGTGATCATGTAGTAGTTGCAATAGTTGAATAAAATCTACTAGTCCGCTTCACTTGCTCTAGGCTCGAGACAGTTGGACTTTTGCAGTTATATTCTGAGCGGTCGCAAGGTTTATTGGCACATTAACCGAGCTTTAGTATCAGAAAACGTCATTAGGCATAAAGCCCTACACTTGTGCCAGTATTCCTTGACTTTAGGCTACAAAGCTCATTTATGCAACACGGTGTAGATTTGGCAAAAGTTGTGCTAGGCTATTCATTATGTCCTATATTAAAATTCAAACTGACTTTATCGAAATGCACAACTAGGCCAGTCCAACTCTGCGTCCTCTTTGGATAGATCCCCGAAATAGGTGTTATTTGATTGAGTCAAAGTTATTGCACGTGAGTATCAATTCATCAGAATCAAATGAATTACTTTACTAAATGCTCATTTGCGTTACAGTCGCTCACACCGGAATGGATCTGTGTCTTCGGGGGGAGAAAAGAAAAGAAAAAAAAAAAAAAAAAACTCTGCATCTGGAAAGGCCGCTTGGCTTTGGATCCCCTTGAGGGATTAAAGATTTCAAGAGCGCTTCACTCTTCCCACTCTCGACGCGGACGCACGTCGCATTAATATCACGAAAGCTATTTATCAAAAAAAAAAAAAAAAGACGAAACGCTCCGATCCGAACTTATATTTTCCTTTGGCAGCATTTACTAAAGAACAACAAAACTAAAGCGCCGTGCGGAGAAAACCTGAAAGCAGGCTGGTTCTCATCAGAAAGCAGACAAACGCTCCATGAAAGAAGAAGAAGAAGAAAAAAAAATCGAATTTAAATGTTTTCCACATTTCCACAAGGTTTTTCTTTCTTTTTTTTTCTTTTTTTTTTTACACAAAGACTGTGTGCCTCAAGTAAGGCCTATAAAACCACAGTGCATTAATTTACTGCATTTAAAACGAACGCTGAATAATGTCTATTTTGTCAACAGGGGTGAGCTAATGACAAAGCACGGAGCAATAAATTTTGGGGTTTAAAAAAAAAAAAAAAAAAAAAAAAAAACTCGCATCTTTACATATATATCGGAGGCTAATTTGATACAGATCGGCGCGCCACCCGAACCCAAGAGACTGGTGAGGTTTGTTAATGGAAAAGCTGCTGGAGCAAAACTGAAATTTGTCCTGCTGGAAGGCCTGTGGAGATTACTGCAAAAAAATATTGGCAGAACTAAAACTCACTGGCTTGGGAGAAAGAACGTACGCGCCCGTATTTATGAAGCACATCATTAAAAATGACAACACAGAAGCTGGGCCGCATGTGAATTTATTAGCGTGGACTGACGGAGTCGCACTGTTTCCAGCGGCAGAAAGAAAGGTGGCTGTCGAGAAAAGCAAAACAACTTTGTCTCTTTGTGCAGGTCCTGCCTGAGACTGGCTGTTCTTCAAGCATTTGAATTCCACGCACCTGCGTACTAACAAGCAAACTAATCAAGCATTCCAGCTTTGAAGTTTTGGACTAAAAATTTGGAACAATGCTTCACACGGCCATCATTAAGATGTGCTCTGGCTGTGTGTGTGTGTGTGTGTGTGTGTGTGTGTGTGTGTGTGTGTGTGTGTGTGCGTTACTCAGGTTGAGATGTATATTTGAGCATTTAAAACCTACTCAGGTTTATCTCTGACCTGCTCGTGCTTTCCCCACATCGTCGCACGGGTCGATCTGGGTTCGTTGCGGCCCGCTGCGTGTCCCTGACTGTGACCCTGACCTCCTCCAAGGAGGACAGATTCTAACTCTCATGCTCTCTGACCCACAATCACACGTAGAGAGAATGTGCCAAAAAAAAAGAAAAGAAATGAAGTAAAAAATACTTTAAAAACATTTCCACGTGTTTTTTTTTTTTTTTTTTTTAAGACATGGGTTTGAATCCCTCAATTGAAAAAAAAAAAGTCCACATGCAGGGACATTTCTGTCCACGAGAAAAAAACACACACAAAAAAAACATTTCGAAAACATGAGCATGCTAGCCCAGTAGGTGGCGATAGTGCTGGGGCGTAATAATAATAATATGTAATAATAATAATAGTAATAATAATAGTAATAAGAAAAGAAATGGCACCACAAAGTAACAGCTGATCAGCAACCATGATAAACAAAGTCCTAGCACAGTCTAGAACACACAAAAACATACACGGGTAACACTGTGCACTCAGCGTGCTCTATAAAATATAGAGTTTTTGTCCGATTCTAAATGTGCTTTCAAAAAAGCTTCCTTTTCAGTGATCCGTCAAGGCCAGAACTCAGAGAATATACGTTTTCAAAAAATATCGGTATACGTGCGGATTGTTTTGCAAGTAAAAGCCAGACACAGTGAGACAGCAGACTGAGAGAAGGGTGTGTGTGCGTGTGTGTGTGTGTGTGCAAGAGTCATGTGCTTGCTCATGGTGGCATGGGGATGCCAGCCCAGACATGTCAGCGTGCCAGCACGGAGAACACTCCACTACAAAAAGACAGCAGAGCAAAGCCACGCACGGTCATCTCCTCTGCGTCAGAGAGTTTGCCACACTCGAACATGCTTCTGTCCACACACACAAACACACGCTCACTTACTTTCACACTCCAAAAAAAGAAATTGTGTGTGATTACACTTATGTAGAGTTGTTAGCCAAGGAGCAGGTGTGTCAGCAGTGTGTGTGTGTGTGTGTGTGTGTGTGTGTGTGTGTGTGTGTGTGTGTGCTGGCACAGGTAATAGACATGTCTGCACGTCCTTTTCTGCTGCAGGTCTGTTTTGCTTTCTCCATAGACACACTCGGATGACTCATAATGCCCGATAAAAGATAGTGTCGAGGTGGACAGACTCCTGCAGCAGTCAACTTTCACACACACAACTCCACTATCAAACTCCTCGATCTTTTATCTGCTTCAGTGGCATCCAGTTCATCCATTCTCCCACACCTGCACTAACGCGATCGTCTCGTTTTCCGCCTTATCGGCGCGTCTATCGCAGCACAGTCTCTTCCTTTGTAGAGCAAATAATCCCTCCAAGTATCAGTTCAACTCCAAATACCTGAGTGTCAGTCAGCGCGGGGAAATCTGGGTATCGAATGGAAACAAACTTTCTCATATCTATCTCACAATCTCGCGACGTCCAACGAAGGTTCCCTTCTACGCCTGTCTTTAGGGTCAGTGTCGATAATAGGGATTGTAATACAGATACACAAAAAAAGGCCCAGTCCATGTTCCCGGGAGTCCATTTGTGCGCATTAATTATGCTCCATAATTCTATTCCGTTAACTAAGGATACAAAAGATGCACCCTTGAGAATCTCCCTGCTTAATTTGCAAGCATTTGTACTCTGAACTCCCAGTTGAGTACCTTTTTTTTTTTTTTCCCCCTGACTGTGTTCTTGCTTCTGTATTAAACTAAATACTAGGGAAACCTTGTAAAAGTCCTTTCAGTAATCAATCTACTCATTACCCTTGCACCAGCTCGTTATTTAAGACCACACAAGGATTAATAAAGAACAACCGAGAAGTTCACCACACACACACACACACACACGCGAGCACACACACGCACACAAAAAAAATAATTCACACATGCGCACTGATCATGGGCCAAGCAGTGACGCGAAAAGATCTTTGAAGCGGTACTTGGCTTGGTTTGTAATTATCCCAGTTTACAAATCGGCGCGTTACTATGTGTGAAATATCTGCAAGCAATTTGTGGCCGTGGAGGGAGCGAAGGCGCAGCGTGGCATCGCGCTGCATCCCAACGGGCATGTGCAGCACATTCCAAGCGCGGTGCCGCCACCACCACAATATCAAGGACGGCGTTTAGAATATTGCCCGACATCATCCAAAGCACTTTAAAGGAACTTTTTTTTTTAAAGGTAGTGTCTATTAACTGAATGGTATGAGCAATTCCGGCCCTTCTGCTTATATCTTAGTTCAGACAAACATGCTGAAAGTAATCACCCATACGCTATGGACGAAAGGAAACAGGATAAAAATGATCAGAAATGTGTGGGATTTACTGTAGAAACAGCACATATCCAGCACTAAACAATGAATTTACGGTTGCTGGTTCATTGCTCCTGCTATACTGTGTACTGTGACTACACCAAAAACGTAGACGCTTAACAGACCCTACAAAGCATTACACAGATGCCGCACATACCAGCTTTTCTCCGTCATCTCGTATAAGGAGTGAAATGCTGTGCTGTGATGTAAACCTACGGCTACAAGACACGGGGTATAGGACACTACAGGACACTACAGGACACATATATATATGAGTCCATCCATCTATTTTCTATGCCTCTTATCCACTGCGGGTCGCAGGGGAAGCTGGAGCCAATCCCAGCTGACTTTGGAGCAAGAGACCCTAGGTTACACCCAGGACAGATCCCCAGTCTACTGCAAGGCTGACACACAGAGACAGACCGCAATTCACACTCATTCATTCACAAACACTAATAAATTACATGTTGTACTTATTAATGCAACGATGCAACACTACTGGACAACTATCTCACTGTCAGCGTGTCTGAATTCATGTGTGTGTGTGTGTGTGTGTGTGTGTGTGTGTGTGTGTATGAACTCCCTAAATACTGTTTTTTACTTATTTAAAGACAAGACATTGCCTGAGATGAGAGCATAGAACCAGATGAGAACGAGATCAGAAATTACAGATAAGATCAGGGAAAAATAAATAAATAAATAAATAAATAAATAAATGGATGGATGGATATCCGTGTTAATGGCTTTAGACTCTTCGCTGCCCCCCCCCCAAATCCAGTAAACAGAGATGTGTCTATGAGTGTACTTGGTAAAAAAAAAACATTTTTAAACCCACGACGAGTAGCAGATCACAGTTAAACGGGCAAAGAAATGATGGAAATCTCCCGCGGTCGAATTTTTCTGGCTGTTTATTATTCCTCTTCTGGTCGAGTTGCCTTGATGTGCCGATAGCATTGTTATTGTAGCATTATCTGAAATCTCGGGCCTACTTAACTTGGGTCTGATTTCAACATACCACAAAGTTATCTGCATGGGCCGATGCGCGCGGCTGGCACCGCTCTGATTTTCGTGTTCATTGAGATTCAAGCCGAGGCTTAGCATTGTCAGGCCTATGGAGAACACTGGTGAGGAGAGAAAACCTTTGCAAAGGCAATTAGCTCAGCATGTCGGCACAAATCGTGGGTTTTTATTCACGCATGAACATGTTACTTTGACATGCCTGGATAAAAAAAAAAAAAAAAAAAAAAAGCTAAACAGACGCAACACTTTGAATGCATACAAAGGGGTCTTTGTTATGAATGCTGGATCCGTATAATGTAAAAAAAAAAAAAAAAAAGAAGAAGAAGAAGAAGAAGCGGTGCTGATTGTGGGGGGGGGGGGACAAACAAAGTATCACATCAAACAAATAGACTAGGCTCCTATGACACTGACCACCAGTGTTCCTTTCAGTCAGCCAAGCTCTGACATCATCGGACTATTCCATGCTTGTAGCATTCTGGCTTTGAATGGACAAAGAGCAGTGCACATCGTGTATAAACTGCTCACAGACCTTCTAACCTTAACCAACCCCAATACCGCTCTCATCTTTGGTGTAGAATAACGAGTGCTTCACATGACGCTCAACGAAAGGGGAATGTCCAGCCCGTAGCTGAAGAACTAGATGCTTTTCACAACGTAACGAGAAGCTTCTGCCAAAGTGATCAGCCGCAGAAGTGAGTATATGGATCTCAAAATACCAGAATAAAGGTGGAAAAAGGGAGATCGATGTTAGGCTGCAAGAAAGTACGCAGAGGATCCAAGTCTTCGCCTTGCAGCTCTATGCTGCGGGAAGGAGTAAAAAATAAAAAACAGTTTTTGCCCTATGTGACATCCCGTCACGGCCTCTTGCTGAACAACAGGCGTTGCGGTGCGGATTCTTGAATAATAAAGCACTGCACTTGTGAGTTCGTTTTAGATCTTCCCCAAGATGAAATGGCAAGGGTCGAGCAGAATGTTAACCACACTTGTGAAACGTTGCAACAGTAAACCGCACGGAATCTGATCTAATAAGTAATGTGCATACCCATTCAAACCACAATGGCGATCACTGGACCGAGTCTTAACGAATTCAGAAATGTGGGAGTGCTAGCCACGCCCCATCGTACCCGTCATAACTTTTTTTTTTTTTTTTTTTTTTAATCGAGTCGTACAAAAATTGTTACAAATGTCATAAAAGTGTGAGTCCATGCCGATTACATGACGACAGTGTCGTAGCGCTAAACTCCTAAACTGTGGGTCCACGCAGGTTCACACAAACGGGGCATTTGCCGAACGCTGAATGCTCCGCAATCAAAGAAATAAAGGGGCAATCTAGCACACAAACAAGAGATTTCCCCATCGGCGGTGCCAACGCAGCCGGGCCCTCCTCTCGCAGAACAAGGGAAGTACTATTGACTAAATCCCCCCCACACACACACTCCTCCTCCTCCTCACTGCTTCTCTGTCATTTTCCTGCTCTACTATTTTTCTCTCTTCAGTCGGCCCCCTCTGCCAGTCTGTGAGGCGCGGTGCCAACCTTTTCCACCGCTGGGCACTCTGCCCTGCCCTTTATGCAAATGCTTTAGCGCCAGCCCCAAACTCACAACCCTTGCCTGTCTCCTCCTCCTCCTCCTCTCTGGCGCTTTCTTTCTCTTGCACCCTTTCATTGTCACTCTTCATCACCATCCCCGAGCACTCACCACCATTACTGATCCTCTTTATCCTCACGCTCACTCTCTTTGCTTCTCTTAATCACTCTTCTTCTTGTCTTTCGTTCTGTCTTTCCATTCCCTACATTGTCATGCCCTAATAAAACCCTTAGATATCATGCTGTCAGGTCTGTGAAAGTCTTCCCTTTGATAGGGTGTCGTTGAGGAGCAAGTAAGGGGACACAAAAATAAAGGGCCTACAGGTGTGTCCAGACTTGGGCTTGGCAACAGAGCAAGAGAGAGAGAGAGAGAGAGAGAGAGAGAGAGAGAGAGAGGGGGAGAGAATCATCCTATGCACCACAGCGCCGACCTATAGGGGTCAGCTTCATCTCCGGGGTGACCCACAATTCTGCAGAGGGAAAACTTACCGATAAACTTTTTCTGTGCCTGAATTAATGTGGACCTATGAGTTCAGTTCTAGGCAGAAAGAGCGGAAATCCGAAAGAAAAGTCCACTCTGAAAGACATCATGCAGGTTTATATTAAAATACGTGGGTTCTTCATGTAAGAAGACAGTGGTCCGTTAGGCAGGATCAGTGTAAAAGTGAATGCTTTGAAAGTGTACAGACGAGGAGGCCAGAGAGCAGGCCACACTAAAGGACTAAAGCGCTGCCGCAGCAATCTCTCTACACTGCAAAAACCATCTTGTATGGGCAAATTCAACTAATATTTCTTCTTATTGGATTGTTTCAAAGAATAAAAGATTCTACTCTTTTTAACTCATCTCGGGCTTATTTATTTATTTATTTATTTATTTATTCTGGCAGATAATTTTGCTCTTTCAAGTGTTTATATGCACAAAGTAAGCTTAACGGCCTTTTTATTTTTTTTTTAAATAATCTAATAATGGGACATAAATATCTTCATTTTCTATCATAGGTAGATGAAAGAAGCCTAAAAAAATTGAACAGACAGATTTTAAATTAACTGATTTAAAATAGACTCATATTATCAGTATGTAAGCAATACAGGGTGTGTGTGTGTATGAGACACTGTACAGTATGTCCCTGTTAGAAGTCTAATTAATAAATCAACCCAAAATCCGCCTCTGCTCCAGTCATTCTGTCATAGCACCGTCGTGTGTTGCGAAGAGAAATCTGTTTTTATTTTTAAAAAAAAAAACACTTTTTTTTTTCACTTAATTCAATATAAATGAACCCAGTCTAAGCGTATTCTGCTCAACACTAGAATATTTGAAGGTGTTTGACGTGCACAGTTACTCTCGTACACCCTTTTCCTATCGGTAAATATGACTGCCCACATCCCTTTCCCCTCTTCCTGAGCAAACTTCCTCATGTTGAATTAATAAAGATGCTGTGACCTCCCAGCACCAGGAAACTAGAGAGCTGACGACAGACAGCAGCAGGAGGGGTAAACAAAAACACGGCAACAGCCAATCCGGGCTCGGGACTGTCCCCATGGCGATACTTAGACATCGGGAGCCAGTGGGGACGCAGCATGCGAACGAGACGGCTTCAAACGGAAAGACTTCATTGGCTGGAGGGAAAGCACACGGACACGCCCCCTTCTCGACAGGGCCCAATTTGGCAGTCGGAGGCCCCCAAAAGCATTAGCAGGGGGTGTTCATTTTACGCGGAAATTTAATAAATGGAAAAGCACACAGAATTAGAGCTCCAAATGCCACAAACACGCCGTACTTCAAGCTGTCATTCCAAGCAGGTGCTTCTCTCTCTCTCTCTCTCTCTCTCTCTCTCTCTCTCTCCGTTTCACACACACACACACTCTCTCTCTCTCTCTCTCTCTGTAAAAATACACTCATCTGCCACTTTAATAGGAACACCTGTACCCCTGCTTATTCATGCAATTATCCAATCATGTCAGAATTGCACGGTTTTAGTCAACGTTGACATCAAACACCCCTGCTTAAAAGGGGTGCAAAAAAAAAAAAAAACCTGATTTACTCTGTCTAGCTTATGGTTCTCAACGGGCTGATCTGAGTGGTTCTGAAACTGCTGGGATTATCACACACGAGTCTCTAGAGTTCACATAGGACAGTGTGAGGAGAATGGCCAACAGGGATCTGGTAACTCAAATAACCACTCCTTACAACTGCGGTGAGCAGAAAAGCATCTCGGAACGAGCGACTACAGAAGATCAAATAATTTTCTACAGCTGTCGGGCTAAGAACAGGAACCTGAGGCTACAGTGGGAAGAGGTTCACTGAAACTGACTGATTGGAAAGAGACCAGGTAGTGTGTACATATATATATA
>JAOVYU010000031.1:17601878-17617431 GCA_025674565.1 Synodontis membranacea | reverse complement strand
TATAAAATGAGTAATACGCTCCCCATTCAGTGTGACGTTAAAATATGTAATGTCACACATCATCATTACAATGCTGCCATTATAAAATATAATGAATATTATTACGGTTTTGATTCCAAAAGCAAAATTTAACAGCATTTTTTTTTACAATTATCTTGCAGTTACCAACAAAGACACTTCCTGCATTATCCCTCTGCATTAAAACAGTCGTCCTGAATAGAACCACCCATTTAACAAGACATCACACTGTAAGCGAGCTTTGTGCTCTATAGCCCAGGTGCTTTGTGAGTTTCTGTGCATGTCTGTCTCAGTTTGTTTCGAAAAAGCCCCTCAATACCACCGTGTCTGCCACACTCAGCCAGACCAGAGATCCCGACTGGTCCCAGTCCACACCTGCTGACTTTCCAGTATGTCTGTGACTTATTGGGCACCACAGCACTCACACAGCGGGCCCTTTCTTCCTAATCGAGCGTCAAGGTGGTTTGTTTTCCCTGAGTGTTGATCCCATTCATGCCAGTTCATTTGTATGCCGCGGAAGAGTCTTGCTGGGACCAAAGGCTGAATACGTTCCCCATTCCCATTTTAGCCATTAGTGGAATCATGTTAAATCACACAGAAAAGCATGGAATAAAGCCACCACCAGGATATATGGTGTGTCTGTGAGCAGCAGAGAGTCTCATGATTTGCCTACTGAATTACACTGTTATATGATCAGTGTATATAGCAGGAAGGTTGTCCCACATAAATACAGAATTGAGTGCAAGCACACACCCATACTTATTTCATTATACAAGATCTCTGACGAAACTCAGCTTGAGACTGAGGCCATATAATCACTGAATTTAACCAAACAAATGTGCATCAAAGTTGAACATACACATATAGAAATGTTTAGTGCTTGGGCATAAATAGACAAAGTATTAAAATAACAGACATGCATGTGCACACACACACACACACACACACACACACACACACTCACACAGAGCACTATAATAAGTCCCAGACACTGGCTAACCAAGCTGTGGCTGCAACACAAGCTATTCATATCCACAGCAATGAGTGGTTACAGGCACTTTCCCTTTCACTCTCTCAGGCCTCTACAGAGCTATGAATGTCTAAATATGCATTCAAAGGCAAACTGATTAAACTGCACTCCTACATTGTAGCACTCAAGTACTTCTCATCTACACAACAGGGCATTATTTGGAAATTAGGATGTACTGTATCCATACATATTGTCATTTTCTTGTGGAAGTATTGCTTTCTAACTCGGTCATCTGTAATACACTGAGAAATCCAGAGGACATGTAACTGAACTTCTATTTAATAATTCTATAAGCATTTTTATGCCATCAAAAAATTACTTAATTAATTAAAATTAATATCATCAGTTTATAGCAGTGTCAGGTAAAGTACAATCTTTAAACTGGACAGATGAAAAACAAAACAACCACACTGGATGTTCTCCACTGAATCCAATTACAATTTGTGTATATATTTGTTTTGGGGTTTATAATTATTTTGCAAAAATGTATTTATTTTGTATAGCAAATAAGCATTGTTTAAGGTGAAAAAAAACAAAATATTTCCCTTTCTGAAAACAAAAATTTCCTTTCTGGAATGCTGGTGCATGTGTTACGAGTTGGAGTAAACCATTTTTATGTTCCACAGTGACAGTGACACTAAACCGACACTGGTTAAAACATGCTGGATATTACAATAACAAAGCACATAGAGTTAGGAACATTTTTAACTATGCTAATATTCAAATATATCCACTTATTTATCATTTATTACGCAGGAGAGCAGGGAAGTGTTGTAGTAGAGACAAAAGACAAGGCTACAAAAAGCTAAGATTGCTAGATAGATGAAAACTTCCAAGAATGTGACATAGCCTATGGCTGTCCACAAACAGATTTTGTGATGTGTAGCCAAGCTGGGTAATGAAGTATGATTTATGTTAAACCAGAAGACAATGAAATGAGTTTGGGTAGCCAAGAATACCATTGTTATTATTAGTTAGATATGTGATTCCATGGCTAGGCACAGGTAAAGTAGTGTATTGGGAGTCAAAACAAACAGTGACAAAACAAAAAGACAAATAAAGAAAAAACTAACAGTATTCAAAAGAGCAAAACATAAAGACATGCTGGCACTCCATACCACTGAGTACTTCCTACTACACTGCCTATCAGTAGTACATTTTAGCATATATATGAGGACAACTAAATTACTAAAATCTCACGTGTCATGTCTTTGAATAGCTGCCAGCTGCAATACCATTGTCATCATCTACTATATAATTAAAGTCTTGGTTTGTCTTTGCTTTTGATGCATTTATGTATAACTGTATCACTGCACAGAAATACCTGTTTAATGATTAAATTTGTATAAATGATGGAAGATACATCTCGTGGATACACTGGTAAATCAGTGCTGTAACCTGATATTATCGGGTGTTTAGGGTCTTTCAACATCAGACACCATCTCCCAGGCGACCCAGCCAGGGTTGATCAGTGCAAAGCCTGTGTGCCAGCAGTGTTCACCCACGGATCCACCCTCTTTATCCATAGCCACCTTGTGGCTTTCAGTGTGGCTTCAGTTACTGATCTTATGGCTCAACATTGTGAATGCTTTGCAGAGTGAACAACCTGTGAACCCACAGTAGCCCAGTTCCACAGGCTCACAGCGGGCTCACAAGCTTTGCCTTCGGCATTCCTCCTCACGCTCCTGGTACTTGGCTTACTTCTTCTCATTGGCCTTGACTATACGCCCTTCCCAGGGCATTGTTAATTCCAGTATGATCAATTGTTTGGTGGATTCAGAGACAATGAAAATGTCTGGCCACAGCTGTGATGATGTTATTTGGGTTGGGAGTTTTACCGGCTTGCCAAGGTCCACGTCCATGCACCAGTCATTGGCAGTGTTGTGGAGGTTGGTCTTTGATCCAGGATGTGGGCATGGTTTTTCTCGGCTCTTACGAAGGAGGTTTTCTTTTGCTGGTAGCCCTTGGTGTTCTTTATGGCTGTAGCTACACTCTCAGCACACCTAGTCATGGCGCCAGTGTTAGCACCCTTCTCCCAGTGCTTGTGGGCAGCTGCCGAATAGATGCTTCAAGGTACCTCTTCCTGAGCAAAGGGGGCATGATGGTGCTATGCACTAACCCCAGACATGGAGATTTGTTGTATTGGGAAGGGTATAATAGACAGCTTAGACCTTACAAGATGGTAGTCCACCTGCCACTAGAGCACTTTCCCATCTCGTCCAAACTCCTTGCTGTCCCATTCCCACCATCCTGCATGTTTGAACCTCCTCCATGCCTGCTCACACCTCCTCCTGAATAAGTTGCCTTCACTCCTTGCCCTGGCCGCTATTGACCCTGGCTGCCGGAATTTAGCCAATACTTGCTCTTCCTGATGCAACAGACCCCATCAATGCCTGGAACATCAGCCGTGATTCCACCACATCCAGAGCTTTGCCTGCTTTCCACTTCCTTCCTGTTCGAACCTGGATGCCTGTGGTTTCCACTTTTGGGTCCCTGGATTCACTTGTCCTTGAGACCATAAACTCTTCAGCTAGTTTGGATCGATTGGCCACTGATTGGGAACTGTAAGGTGTTGCTAGTGCCATACAGAGCAACGCTGGTAAGGCTGGGTGGTAGACATAGCCTCCATAAGTATCTGCTGATATTCCTTTCCAGAGACTCCACTGTTGTGATACACCAGTACTGGTACCGCATACACCAGTAATGTCCACAGGATTTGAGGACATGTCCATTTTGGCTAGCCATGCCCTGAGATCTTCACTGGTCTTCTTCATGGACACAGTGTCTCTAAGGCTGCAGTCAAAGACCTTATTGAGACTCCCGAATGGTTGCTCTGTGATGGACAGGATGGTGGCTCCAGCAATCAAGAACCGGAACTTGTCCACTACTACGCCTTCTTTAGTACTAGAGACCATGATTTTGCTGGCTTAAACCTCATCCTTGCCCAGGTGAAGAGCTTCTCCAGGCCTTGAAGGATCCACCTGCTGCCTGGGACTGATGTTGATTTGACAGTCAGGTCATCCATGAAAGCTCTTATTGGGGGCTGTCAGACTCCAGACTTGGTTAAGGGGCCTCTGCATTCAGACTCTGCTGTCTTGACCACCATGTTCATGGCAAGAGCAAAAAGGATCATTACCATTTTCAAGCCGATATCAGTCTGATGTGAGAAACCCAGCAGAGGGTCTCAGCCTGAAGTTCTTGTGGTGGTCCAGGATGAGGTCCTTGATTTTGCTGGGAACATGGTGTCAATGCATGGCGAGCTCAATGAGTTTGTGTGGTATTGAGCCATATGCATTCACCAGATCCAGCCACATCATGGTTAGGTCCCCTGTCCCTTCCCTGATGAGTTGCGCGTCCACGCTAGCGTGTTAAAAACTGCCAGACATTCCTTAGAAGAAACTCAGTTAGTCACTGTGGCAAGATGCTAAAGAAAATTTGGCCTTCCACACTCGAGGATGGTTTTGCAGCGAGATGGTTTTGAACTGAATGATGGTGCTGGAGTTTTCTTCTCTCGGCCAATCTCCAGTGGTTGGCTATCCTTCTCCTACACCAAATTACCCATAAGATTTCCCAAAGGTGCTGTAGGAGTCCTGGACACCACTTGTACACTGTGTAAGGGACTCCACATGGACCAGGGGCCAAGGTTGATCTGGCTCCTCTAATCATGTCTTGCACCTCCTTCAAGCTGGACTCCCTCATGACAATCGTCACTACTGGTGACTGTGGCCTTATGAGGGCCATAAGTGGATCAAGTTCTTGGTCTCTCTCTCTGGATCACTAAAGGTGGAGTGCAGAAAGGTGTTCACATCTTCAGCTGGGCATCTGAGGCAGCTGAGGCAGCTAGCTGGGCATCTAGGCAGCTGGTGAAGGAGCACAGGTTCAAAATGAAAGTAGCACGCTTTCTTGTTCTCTCTCTCTCTCCTTAGTCTGCAGTGTCACTTCGCCTTCCGTAATGACACGAGCTTCTTCTGCAAGATGTTGTGAAGCTGATGGAAGTGATGGCTTGACCTCTTCACTGGCCTCTTGTACAGTTGTTTTAAAATTCGGAACTCCTTTCGCAGCTGGGACATTTAATTGGCCAGCCAGTTCATTGTGTAGGTTAGCTGAGTGATGTTTTCAATATGGCCAAATCTCTCTGCTGCATATCTGATTATGATATATGTCATTGCTTCAAGCCGGCGATCCACCTTTCCCTTTGCTGTGATGTGAGGAACATGTGTCCTCTTCAAATCACTCAGACTTGTTGTTTGATGGAGGCCACTTGATCCCCTTCTGTGGGACTACTATTCATGGAATGGAAGACTTCGATGCTTGGAGGGACTGGGCTCTGTGGGGTGACTCCTGGCCGAGCTCCTCCTGCATCTCATCATAGCCAGGTGAATTTTGAAGCCACGCATAGTCTTGCACACTTTTCTGTACATGTATCTTATGTTCATAGTCTAGTCTCCATTCTGAGTCGTTAACCTTGAGTCCATTATAATGGGGCTCTCATTCTCCCTCCCTTTCAGGCTCCCCTGGGGGTATCCTTCCGAACGTTCTTCCGTAGTTTGAGTTGGGTTTCTCCCTTACAGGAGATACAGACTGGGGTGCTAGCCCAACCAGTCCCAACTGTCTTTACCACACTGTCAACTGTCTCTCCAGTTGTCACCAATCTGTTCTTGGTTGTCGCCCAGTCTGTTCCTGGGTTTCACTTGCCCTGCCAGCCGCTCAGATGAAAAATACTTGTGGATGTGCTGGGACACATCATCAGTGATGTGACCTGGCGTCACCAACTTAGAACTTATCGCTACCACTTGCTATGCTGTGAAGGATTTATATAAGTGAAAGTGATTCACTGTCATTATACACACAGCAGGGGGCAGCTATTGTCAGCACCCGGGGAGCAGTGCTTGGGGGCGGCACCTTGCTCAGGGTACCTCAGTGGTACCTGCTGGCTGTGGGACTCGAACCTGCAATCTTTCGGTTACGGGCCCACATCCCTAACCATTAGGCCACCATCTGCACCTATATAAGGTTAATGTTAAAACTTGTGAGGTGACAAAAGTGTTTCTAAAGTGTATTGCTTTAACCATTTTAGAAGACAAAAGACTGCACATTCATGAAGCATTCTGGCTTAACCTTTGGGAAGTGTATTGACTGCATATATTTCTTACATGAGCATGAAATTTAATGTGTTTCGAATGAAGTGCTCTTGCTATTATGAAGCATTATTTCATCAATTTCACATACTGTATTTACGAAGGAACTCTCAGAAAAGAATTTAACACTGTTATGGTAAACTATGCATATTTCTATATGCACATTTCTATATACTACAACTTTCTTAAAGGTCCACTGTGTAGGATTTTGAGGGTATCTATTAACAGAAATGGAGTATATATTCTGTAATATACTTAGAGAATTCAGAAGTATGTGTTCTTCATTAGTGTAAAATTACCTGTAACTACAAATTGTTGTGTTTTTTTAAGCTTAGAACAAGTCCTTTTTTCTACATACTATGCAGGTCCATAGTCCATATGCAGGTCCACAGAGCCGCCATATTGGTCTGCTACAGTAGCACAGAGTGGACAAACCTCTATACAGGTTTCAGGTTTTTATGAACGGCACCATGAATCTGGGAGAAAGCACCAGGAACACGACAATGAAGAAGAAATAAAAGGAATTGTTTGCTTCTTGTTTTCTGGTGTGGGCTAACAAGTTTGAGAACTGAAATTTTGAAAAATGGAGGATCATTATTATTTAGCACAGAAAAGGCAAGGGAATGTAAGTAGGTGGCAGGTGATTTCGGGTACAAGGGAGAGGTTATTAGTAAAAACAAACCATTTGTAACCATACCCAGTGAACCCTTCCTGATTACTGATAATAATAATAATAATAATAATAATAATAATAACAACAACACTATTGTTATTACTACTACTACTATTATTATTATTATTATTATTATTATTATTATTCTTTCTTCATTCTTTCTTGCAAATGCAGTTATCTAAATCCTCTTGTGTCACCTCACAAGAACCAACAGAATAACTGATTTAATATTTATGTAATACTTTTTAATTCATTTCAAGATATTGACCGGAAAATCCAGGATAGTCACATATCTTTGAACTTGGATGGCCTACGGCAGCAGAAGACTACATCGGGTTCCACTCCTGTTAGCCAAGAACAAGAAAATGAGGCTACAGATTCAAATGACCAGTTGATGTATAATGTAACCTGATGTGGTCCTCTGTTGTTGTAGCCCATTGACGTCAGTGTTCGACATGCTGTGCGTTCTGAGATGCTTTTCTGGTTACCACATTATTTACTGTAGTTAACATAGCTTTTCTGCTAGTTACATATACTTTTATGCCAGTTAAAATTAATCCAGCAATTCTTCTCTGACCTCATCAACAAGGCGTTTCTCCCAACAGAACTGTGGCTCACTGGATTATTTATTTATTTATTTTAATTTTTGCACCATTCTGTGTAAACTCTAGAGACCTCTGGTTTGTGAAAATCCCAGGAGATCAGCAGTTTCTGAAATACTCATTCCAGCCCATCTGGCACCAACAACAATGGAACGGCCAAACTTTTTCTCCCATTCTGATGTTTGATGTAAACATTAAATGTAGCTCTTGTCCAGTATCTGCTTGATTTTATGCTTTGTGCTGCCGCTACATGATTTGGCTGTTTGGATAACTGCATGAATGAATTTCTAAAAAAGTGGCCAGTGAACTGCCATATAACAGTTTCTCTCTCTGTCTATCCAGCCTAGATTGCTTTCACACTCAAAGGGGGCATCGTTTGTGCGAGTCTCTGCTTAATGTTTGATGTTGTTCCCTCTAGTACTGTCCTGCTTTTCCCTTTCTGTACATGTTTATGATTGTATCAATTATATGGCAGTCTTTTTTGTTATATACTGTATATTGGTCAATCCTTACAGCCTGAGCAAAACAACCTCTCTAAATTCACATTTTATGACCACAAAGATGGATTCAAATGGCTTAGAATTTAAATAAGTCTTCAAAAGGAAGTCTGTAGGTCCTAGGGATTTAAACTGAGATTTTACAGTGAATGCAGTAATTAAAATGTTTTGTAGTTTAAACAGTTGCAGATTAGTGATCACTTTCTTACTTCAGGATACTTTCCCACACATTGATTCACGTTAAACTATATGAATGTGGTTTACAGGGAGGCCTATGCAGTACGTGGCACTCAGTCATGGCACTGAATAAATCACAAATCTGTTTGTATCTGTTCAGATCTGTTAATCTCTTTACTACATCAGTGTCGCTACACTCACAACAGCCCATGAAGCTAAAATGCGACAAAATGTTCTCCTTTCTTGTGAATATATTCTTATAAAATCTTCGACCTCAACATCGGAATCAAGGTGAAAACAATCAGTACCACTTGTGGTCCTCTTGTGCTTTTCTGCATATTTGGAGAGGTTGACTGGGAATCCACAGGATATCTACGCACCCATTAACTCTCTCCAGACTTAACAGGTAATATGGCAAATACATCAAAGGCAAAGGGAGGGGGGCGAACTTGTTTATTAAAAATGGTGGAGTTGGGGGGGGGGGGATATATGAAAGGAGAAACGCATGCTGTGTGAACATTTGCCAGGGCCACTTCAGGGAAAAATGCTGGAAAAATGTGATATTTCATACCTACATCTCTGGAGGAGAGGGCAAAAGGAAAATGAGCGAAGTGGGAATATAATAGCAAAAGAAAGGGGGAGGTGTCAGTGGGAGACTGCTTATTGTTTGTTGGCAAGGCTGTTAAAGCTGGGAATGCTGTAACAATTGCCTTCTGTATAAGCATTGTGGTTTATATTGGCAGTAATTTCCGATCATGAAGTATTATGCACAATAAAAATTGCACTGGATATCCAAAAGCTTTCACGGAACACTATGGAACACACAATACTGAGTCGCTGGAAGACTGACAAGGCAATTGACTGGGATGACACTTAGTACAGTTATTAGGAGGTTATTGGGAGAAGGGCTCATGTGTGAACAGGAATCAGCATGTTCCCCGAAAAGAGTATAAAATCTCAAGTCATAATAGAAGAAGATGAGAAATGGGTGATAATGGAAGCAATTCCAAAATAAAGGAGATTGGCCATTGGTGGAGGACAGTCTTCTTCTCAAATGAGTGAATCACAAGTAGACTCAAGACAGAAAGAAAGAGTGAGAGAATAGAAGGAAGATGCAAGTGCTAGAAAACTCAAGTGTTTAAAACATTTACTCATTTGGCTGATGCTTTCATCGAAAATGACTTACAGCTGACAACTCACAACTGTAGCCTAAAGCTTAAATCACCGAACCACCATTTCCAGGACTGCTATATTATACATCATGTGCATGGAAAATGTGAACATACAAATAAGGTTTAAAAAACACTTTGAAGCTGCCATATTTAATTACATAAAGCATGAAAATTGCCAGTCAAAATATGCCAGTAATGGGCCGGGTTTTGAGTTTGAGAAGAAAATTGCTAGGATGACCAACTGAGATTTGACCCTTAGAGCTGTCCATAGGGCTTTCCCCTTTGCATACTTGGTGTTTGGTTACCTCATGCCATGATACTTTTCATGGCCCCTTAGTATCACTTTTTAAAAATGTATTCCTTCACTAATCAAGTACATGTTTTCACTCTGCTTCTCACATAGTCTTGTACATTTCTACTGCATGTCTGTGCCATATTTTCCTTTGCATAATATTCTGATGATCTCTGATCATGATTCTAGGAAATACGCGTGATGGAACTCCCGGAAGTTTGGCAAGTGGAAGTTTCTCCTCAATACATCAAAGTTTTGGGCATCCTGAGGAAAGTTCAATCCCTTAGACACCAAAAAAAAGTTACCATTTTTGACTGGAGGTACAGACTCTGAACCAAATAAAGAATAAAGTATAATCACATACTTAACCTATGTTGCCAAAAATTTATGGACACATGTTTTTGAACAGATTTAGTCACCCTTTGCTGTTATAATATCCTCCACTCTTCTGGGAAGGCTTTCCACTAGACTTTGGAGCATGACAGTGGGGATTTTCCCATTCAGACACAAGCATTACTGAGGTTATGCACTGATGTTGAGCATTGAGGCCTAGGGAACAACTGGCATTCTAGTTCATCTCAAAGGTGTTCGGTGAGATTGGGGTCAGGGCTCTGTGCAGGCCACCCGGAGATCTTCCACTCCAACCTTGGCAAGCCATGTCTTTTTGGAGCTCGCTTTGTGCACAAGGGCATTGTCATGCTGTAGTGTTCGATCCCCTTATTTCCAGTGAAGGGTAATGCTTCTGCATACATAGACAATCTACACAATTGTGTGCTTCCAGGTTTGTGGCAACAGTCTCATAAACCCTCATATGATTGTCGCGCTCAAGTGTCCACAAAATTTTGGCCTCATAGTGTATCTGTCCATTTCAATTAATTTTCCCCTTTCTAAGCTAATATCTCTAGACTTGTAGCTGGACTTTGGTCCAATTAGCTGCCTTCAATAAAACAAAATGACACAAACCCATGTGATTGGATAAACTGCAAAAGATGATCTTCATGCTGTGATTATTCATATTTAGAAAACGAGCGCCACCAAACTATGGCCATTTTTCATTCCTTCATCAGCTCTGCAACAGTAGTTTTTCAAGTGGAAATACTTTTACAGTTCCACTTTATGAACCCAATCCACCAGTTGATGACCTCTGGGCCAGACCAATATTTTACTTTCAGGTCCAGATCCTGATGCCATACTGTGATTTAGCCAAAATATATCCAATATGTCACAGGTCCTCTTTCTTTCCCTGTGTTGCTCACAGGTCTTGCTCCTTGTGCTGTTTGACTTTACAAGCATGTGCTCACCCAGCATCGCTCACATGCCCTACTCCTTCTCTCACACCCTGTGTCAGTAAAAATCTGTTTCCTCCCTTTCCTCACCAATCCTATTCATTCTCCAGTGTTGGTCAAAGTCTTTATCCAGAATCAGTTATTGGCTTTTTTCTGAACCAGTTATAGGCTTTTTCACTCCTTCTGTTTCAAATGCAAGTTTCAAGTCTTGTCTTTGTATCAGCTGTGAATCCTACTGTGGACACTGGCTCCAAACCTCCATTTTCCTAAAGTAAAATAAACTGAAAAAATTGCCTGATGTGTGTCACAGATTTCAAGACACACATCTGCTGCATGCAAGCATTACCAGTTCTATAATTTCACATCCTCATGATATTATGTGAATATTTATGTATTTGAGTGCCTATTATTTACTATTCTCTCCATACTAACTTTGGTTCCTGTTGATCCTAGGCCTATATGAAAGACGAGGCAGAATTTGGGAAGGGTTAGGGTTTGGGAAGTACACTATTCCTCACTCCAAGAAAGAGGGAAATGCAGACTGAGAGTGAAAGCGGTATAGAGGTATGTATCTGACTCAAGGAGTTTAACATTATCAATTATGGATAGTAACCCATAGACATTTACAAAATCAGACAGGAAGGCATTCACACTGTATTGTATTAGTCAATACCTGAAGTAGCTTAAACACCTCAACCACCACTTCAGAGTGTCATAAAGGGTTATCAGAATGCTAAGGACTAGCTGTAATTTGAAGTTCTAGGCTGTGCCAAATGATGTTTTCTATATCCTTAGACCATACACCAAGTATCTGATTACCCAGTACCTGTTCTTTAGTTAGGGCTGTAACATTCTGAATTCATACTTTAGACAAAGGAATTAATACGGACTATTGTATATACTGTTATATAACTTTATTTGACGTTATTGCACCAGAACAGCCTTTAAAGGAACAATTTAAGAGATGCAAAATTGGTCTAATTTGCATTTACATTCGTATTCTCCTTCAATAAATAAGAAAAATTCAGATGGCTCCACACTTCTTAAAAATTAATTCTCAACCTTATCCGGTTTTATAGGTAGGTAGTAACAAAAACTGGGTTTTTTTTATGCGTTGTCATTGTATCGGCTGGGATATAATTCACTAATTCACTGTTTATCAATATTTTGGACCTGTGACAGCATTAGAGCAAACAAATGTCGAACTGGAAAATTGTGAAAACTAAAAGGTTACTGTTTCAAGCAGCATCATTCCGTCCACCACATAAACATTCTAATCTAAACAATTCTTGTTTCTAAAAGGCTGTGAATCTCAAGAAACCTCAGAACCCTATACAGGAACTTTAATCCACCTTCACATTTCCTCATATTTTGCCGAGCATTCTTTTACAATGACACCAGAAGAAACCTCTCCCTTGAATCTCTGGCTCTCTAATTAATCTGATGCAAAAATGTGATGATGGCATTGTGCTGCCGTCACATCTAGGAAGTATTACCTGGATGTATTTAATCTTTGGCCCATTAATCCATGGTCTATGGCAGTGCAAATGATGCCTTCGCTAAGCTTAATTGTCCTGCCAGTTTTAACTTGCAAACTTAAAACCCATTCAAGAGGAACCATTTGAAAAATCCCACTAATTTATGTCAGGGAAAGAGCAGCTTCCGACTTCTGTGAGTCTTACTCTGAAGCCACACAGTCCTAAATGTGAAGATGGCTTGTAACAAGAAGTTTATATGTTCTTTCTACAAAAACCAGTTGATGGTCTTTTTGCAAAATTGGAGGATGTGGAACTCTTCCGTATGGCTGCCAGTTTTGAACCGGTGCATTGGTGAAGAGCAGCACACCATCAAGTATCTCCTCACAAAATAAAGACTCGCTCTCTCTATCTCTCGCTCTCTCTCTCCAAAAGTAAATGTTAGTTAGAATAACAGTAGTAGTGTTTGACCAAACATCCCAAACTTTTCCTACCTTTCCAAATTTTCCTAAATTCAGACCAACACCACACCAGAGGCAAACACTTCACAAGATCCCATTGTACTTAAGTCTTCCCGAGGATACTGACCATTTGTCTTGCGGGATTGAAGCTATGTCCCCAACTTGCATAAAACTAACTTGTATCCTGCACTTGGAAAGATATTCTTTTGTTAGGTAAATGTAAGAATGTTAATCAATCAATGAATGGAAAGAACTGATAATTAACACTGCAAGGCTTTGTAGTTTCAAACCTATTTTGCCCATTAAAGAAAGCAAAGCGATAATTATTTCAGACAAATGGCATTTTTTTTATTGTGCCTTGCAATGTACTTTAATGGCATTCCTCTGCGGGTCTGCGTTGAATTATTTTATAAGTTCAGTGGAAAAGAATCCACTTACCCTACCTACTTCCTATTATTCCAATTCAATTTGCAGTTGAACTTCTTGTTAAGCGCAACCATTTCAAGCGAAATTCTCATCCATGAACTGAATGTGAACGAGGAATTTTTGCACAACCCTGGAGTTAGTATGTTATCAGAAGGGAACATTCATTCAGTGAAAACAGAGATATCAGAAAAAAATATTTTATTTACATTATACTGTATATACAACACTCCCAAACCCAATACTTCAGAATGGATTAAGGTACACGGTACAGAATAGCACCTCAGATGCATCATTTTAAATCTTTATATTTCTCTAGCTTCCACATGGTAAAGTCGACAATAAGTAAACTGTTTGAAGATCTCTCTCTCACACACACAATGATGAGATGCAAATTAAGTGTAAGACTGTTTGATGAAGATATGTATTGTTATGCCAACTCTAGGTTTATTCTGACATGTATCCTGCACTACAATAGTCTAAGCTGTCTGCTTTGAACTACCAAAGTTTTCGCTTTGACTGTTGTTTGAAAACAAGTAATTAAAAACAGCTCTGTCTGTTTTGCTTTTTTTTTTTTTTTTTTTTTTTTTAATGTTAATCCCAAATGGAGCCAAATGCTGAATACACTCCATCACTTCCTTTAAGATTGTTCTATTTGGCCTGGTGCCATTCATAAAAGCAAGTAAACAATTAATTATCCATATTAATGTGCCGATATACTGGCCCATCTGGAGGTCCTCTGCAGCTTCAAGGTTATATTTCAAAAGTAAACACAGTCAAATGTGGGCGATGCAATCACTCCTCACAGCTCCAGACAGATCCGGAGCCAAATGACACATAGTCAGTTCAAAATCATTAGGACTGGAAGACACACGAAGCACTGGCATGTACACTTCAGCTTTTGTTTTCAGTGATAATAAATGGGGGAAATAATCCATACAGTTCTAACAGATTGAGTTGTTAATAATGAACGCGGTTCTAAAAGACAACCTTTTTTTTTTTTTTTTTTTTTTTAGAGGTCTTGGGTCAGTTTGGTGACCTTCAAAAAGCTGGATAACTCTTCAGATGTTCCAGTACAGAGGAAGCAATTTGTTGAAGGACTCTGAGGGACCATATAAATAATCATTCCCTGAGGTGCTCTCTCTCTCTGTCTCTCTCTGTCTTTTTTTCTTTTTCTTTTTTTTTTTTTGCACAGTGTGCACAAATATTTGCAATAATTCCATCAGCAGAAATGAAATTAAGGTGCAGCCAACATCCTACATTTTATGGTCCTGTTGGCATCTTTACACTAGTTGAAATGAACAAGTCCATGATTTTCATGATAACCATTTCCTCATAATAAACAGTTCGGAGTGATATATAGGCTAGAAAGAGAAATATCAGTTTTGAAAAAGAAAAAAAAAAAAAACCCTGCAGTATATTGACAATGACATTGCGGACCTGTGGCATGCGAAAACATGTCCCCTGAATACTGGCATCTGCGCTAATGTTTTATATTATTTTTTTAAAAAGGGGGGGGGAAAAAGCGGGTAATCCGGACAGCGTCGAAACGCAGCGCGGGCCTTTCAGCTACGGCAGCCGATATGCGACATGCTCGGCACTGCGGGCGCGTTTCACATAATGGCAGGATACACGTGCATGTGGTAGATCGGTCCATGATATGACAGTGGGGGAAAAAAAAAATAAATAGCCTAATACAAACCACGCTTTAAGTAGCCTTGGGTATGACGCTATGACCAGGCTTGAAGGAGAGTGAGAATTTATGATGTTCTGACGCTGATCTTAGCCTTTTATAGCCCCTTTGTTTTTTAACCATCTGATCTTGGTTAACAGCTCGAACTAAACAAACAAGACCACAAATGGATCAAGTAAAAATACCACAGTGTAAGCTGTTTTTTCCCCCTGGTGGTTAGACAAGTCTTCAATGACAACTCGGGGTGCTGGGTAGTTTACTTTGTAGATAAACTTATTATTACCAAACCTCAGGCATGCCAAGCCACTGACAGCGCGCTCTTTTGAACCGCCAGCTCTCCTGCACACACGCACATGACTCAGACCTGCTGCAGTCGCACATTTGACCACTTTCAAACAGAAGTCAGGAGGCATTTTCTTCTGAACAAGAAATAGGCTAATCGTTGTGTAAATAAACACGCTTACCCGGCATTAACCAAGTCAACATCAAACATAGGCTAATTTGCATTTTTAAAATAAATAAATAAATAAATAAATAAATAAGTAAGTAAGTAAGTAAGTAAGTAAGTAAGTTCTGGACTGTCCTACAGAGAGCCTGTGAGTATCTCAGAGCAAGC
>JAOVYU010000031.1:17578597-17589189 GCA_025674565.1 Synodontis membranacea | reverse complement strand
ACAATAACAACAACAATAATAATAATAATACTTTTTGTGATTATTTAAGTAATAATTTATTATTATTATTATTATTATTATTATTACTAGTAGTAGTAGTAGTAGTAGTAGTAGGAGTATACATCAGCAGATGCCTAAAATTCTATATATTTCACAGAAAGGACCTTTGGAAAATAAACTATATTTTGGGGTAAATGTAGACTAGCATCAAGCAAAAAGCTGCATTAAAATGAAACTGCTGTAACAATACAATCTATCACATGCCTTTAAAAATTATAAAGTAATATATACAAAAACCAAGCAAAATGTATTAAACATATTTCAACCTGTTATATTTTCTTGCCTAGAAATATACATTTCCACTACAATTTAATACATTACAAATGCCAATTGTTCATTGTTTAAGACCAGCAAATGTAAACTGATGAATATTACAAACATAAAAGGTTTAAAATGACCTCTATGTGTATGCCAACATTACAGCATTGTGAAACCATGCATGCAAAAGCAGTCGATTCAAGAAAGGCTTAAAGGTTCAAAGGACAAGTTGGTTAATTATGGCTGATACCATATTTCATTTCATTTACTTTTATCATAATTATGTTTGTCTTTATGTCTTTTATTTATTTATGTCTCTTGACATGAGCCAAAGACAAATTTATATTACTTTAAAGGATACTAATACACATTCTGAAATACAATCACATGAGGAATTTGAAGTTGCAGACTGAGAAAAACAATAAAATAAGTACGCTTTTAAAACATATTTATAGGAATGATTTACAGCCTATTTTACATGCCTGTCGTTCTGTACTTGTACTTTGCTTGAGTATTTACATTTTATGCAACTTTATACTTCTACTCCATTATATCATGGAGGTAAATACTGTAATATTATTATTTTTTTTTAAATTCCAACCCTAGCCCTACATTTGTGCGACAGCTTTGGCAACTGGGTACTTTTCAGATTACAGTTTTCATAGCCTTCCTGTCCGGTGAAAACCATGCATCACAAAATCCAAATGTGGTGATTTTGAATGTTTGTGATAAACTGAAGGATTACGTGCTCCTTTACGGGTTGAGAAAATTGCCCTACTTCTTAAATTAAATAAACTATTTAGTTGCCCTCTTGGCTTAGCTAGACAACGCATTCGCACAAAGATGAAAACAAGCCTGTTTTTCCGAGCTTTCGAAAAGTTTTGTATTTGCACGTTATTCCCACAGGACAGCAATGCAGCAAAGATACTATGATCTTATAGAATATGATGCTTTGCTGTAGACTAAACTACCCGGCAGTATATAAAGTAATTAAAATGAGCTCAAACTTAAACATCAACAGCAGTAAAATACAGCATAGACGTTGATGCAGTAGTAATATTAATCCAAAAACATCATGTCAAAGAGTAAAACACTCACAGTCACCATTTGCATGAGTAATTTTGCTTTTGATAGTTTAAGTGCATAAATTGTTGCTGATAATACTTTTACTTTAGTGAGGTTTGAAATGTAGGACTTTAATTTTTAGTGGAGTATTTTCATGGTGTTGTGTGTACTTTGACTTGAGTAAAGGATCTGAATAGCTCTTCCACCACTGCTTTTGAGCCTAAATATTTCATTTTCAGACTGTTATAGCTAAACAGTTCCTTAATGCTTAAAGTAATTGGGTTAAAAAAAAATAGGCCTGCCTGAAATAGGCATAATCAAAATCTAATTTGTCCAATCTTGATTTGCCTTAAGACTTAAGAAAATAATGGCTAGATTTTCATAGGATTAGCCTTAGACCACGCCCCTTTTCACCTGACCTTATAGAAAAGAAAGTATACATTTTGCTAAGCTAAGAAGTAATTAGCCATGTTAGGCGACTATTTATTAAAAAAAAGGCCACGGTATTGTTCTGTTCCCGCAAACATTCGACTGTTAGATAAGTTAGAAAGAAATTAAATGTTGGTTTATTTGTCACGTGAACGAATAAAGCGCACGGGCCAGTCTTCAGGTCTTCTTTCTATAGGAAGTGAATACTCTTACGCCCTCTGCTGGCTGTCCACGGGCAGTAAAAATTCGGTCTTTCTTTTGAACAGCGGACGCCACATTCTCTGAAAATAACCCCGTAAAACATAAAATGTCATCGGAAACATTTTTAGAACTTGATTTCTTAAGTCACGGTTCCTAATTGTGGTCAAGGTCGGTCTACACAGATAGTCTCGACCAGCAAAAGAAAAAAATCAAGGCCTGCAGTATCAACTTTAGCACTTTCAGACATCATTTCAAGAAGCGTTCAAAACCATTATTATAGATTATGGGTTATTTCACGCGAGAGAGGGGTATCATATTCTGCTTAAAATAAGGGAAACCCCAGTGTGGTTTTGGGGGGGATTTATGTCTGGCTTGTGAAACGTTTTGCTTAGTTTTGGGATTGTGAATAATAATAACACACCAGACACGTTTAGCGCATAATGGACTACTTGCAAAACTCAGAGGATCAAAGTGAAGGACAGAATGGATTGTAGTAGGCCAGAAATCACGACTAGTTTGCAAATAAATAAATAAATTAAAATACAAAATGAATGGTGCGCATAGGGACCTATATCACTTCACATTAAATCTGTCAATAACGTTAAATGCAATCTGCTCCTATGGGTGTGAAGGCACACAGAGACACAAAGCAGCGTGTTTTGAATAACCCCACACTATGTAAGGTCCAATTCTAATGAGCGTCGACGTGAGGAGCAGAGAGATTTTAGCGGGTTAAACCTGAGATTGTTTTTTTTTTTTTTTTTTTGTCTTGGCACAAGAAAGTCTCGCTCGTTTTTATACATGTGGAACACAGCTCCAAACAGATTTCGGAGCAAGACAGGTGCCAGCACAACCATCTGCTTTGAGTTTCACCCCCCCATCTTTGCGCGCTCCTAGGCCTGTAAACACCGTCACCGCCTTCACAGCCAATCACGCGTCCGCGCCTTCCCGCTCTCCGCCAATCAGAAAGCAGCGCGATCTCTCGGGGTTTAATAGGCACCTGGCTGAAGTTGAGTTGAAATACAATAGTGAAAGGGAGCTAAAGTGCAATGCAGTGCAAACGCAGAATACGCTGTTTGGGGGGGGGAATGTAACCTATTAGGTCCTAGGAGCTACATAGATTGAAATACTTTAGCTTTAGCTTGGAGTAAGTTTTTTTTTTTTTATTTGCTGAGTGAAACTGCTGCAGCTGCTGTCCTAGAATGAACTGAGAGTCTGCCTCCCATCCTTGGGAAAAGCAGCTCCATAAATCACCTATGGAAGTTATATGGGCCGTGCTGCAGCCAGCTCTCTGCACGGAGCCTCGGGACGGGAGTGAAGCCCAAAAAACACAGGGAAAAACAAGAGAAGATTCCAGCTTTATGATCCATACCTAGTGCTTTGTGCCTCGGCCCACAAGTTCGCACCGGGTGAAGCGAACACCAATCACATTTAAACACAGTACGACCCCTGAAAAACACCCCACCCCTGCGCTAGTTCCTCCTTGGGAATTTCAGCTCGAGCTGCGAATTCCTGACGTGTGAGTTCAACGCCGAGCCTGGAGTCCAAAATATTTTTCATCAAAATAAGCGTTTTCCGGGCAAGCTTTCGAGCGTGTTTTCGCTCAGACGAACCGGTGTTATATGCAAACTTGGTTAACGCGAGGTGACAGGGCTCATTTCGCGCACGGCGCCTGCCTTTATTAGCCCTCATTATGGCGGCCCGAGGCTCTCGTTTAGCAGAACCATGCTGTTCGTTAATGAGCTCATTCACACCAAAGGTGAGCTCACGAAGCGGGGAAGGGAAAAAGAGAACTGGAAGGTGACAAAAAGTGTTGGGGGGGCGGGGGGGATGAGAAAATACTACACACGGTCTGTGTGTTTATTTTTCTTGTGCTTGGTACAATAGGTCAGGAGTGTGAGTTCCATGATCAAACACTCACTAAACCTGGTGACAAGTTGGGCTTTTTATTTATTTTTCTTAGGAGAAAGTACCCAATACGCTCTCAAAAACGCCGTGACGTCACAAGCTACTTTGCATATTGATTGATCGTCGTGATCGTTTACATTTCTAAATTTCCCAGGAAGAAGGTTTTCTTGAAGGCGCTTTTGAGTAGAATAGAGTAATAAGAGAAAAATTATATAAAGTTTTTTGGACAATAAACAAACTACAAAATAGGGCCTACAGAGCAGTTAATTACATATTTATAAAATACTATGATTTCCATCAAGAATGCAGACAAAAATATATGAAAGAAATGGAATGGATGGAATAAGTCATTTTTGTAAATCTTGTAAATCTAGCCGTGAATAGAATTTAGAACAATGAAGAAGTGTGCAGACGGGTGCACAAATGCGATCAGTGATTGGTTGTTAGGAGCAATGGTGATCAGTGATTGGTTGTTAGGAGCAATGGTGATCAGTGATTGGTTGTTAGGAGCAATGGTGATAAGGGATTGGTTGTTAGGAGCAATGGTGATCAGGGATTGGTTGTTAGGAGTAATGGTGATCAGTGATTGGTCATTGGGCACAATGGCTTGCTCAAGAGCAGTTCACTTATGCTTTAGGCGTGGTGGTGAGTTGACCGAACCTACTTTCTCAACTTTTATAACCGGAAACTCTGATGTGGACTGGTGAGCTGTATTAAGTGCAGGACAGTCACCAGTGTTTGTTTTTTGCTAGGTACTTTTTTGTTTTTAAATTAGTGTTTAAATTGTTGTTAAATTTAAATAGTTAGCCAGGGACTCCTTCCATTGAAAAAAAAAATTCTGCATGTTATTTCTGAATATAATCAAACTATTAGCTATTTTAGGCAAACACATTACATCATACTTATTTTTTCTGAATTTCCAACCCATCGGACCTCTGTCAGTTCTGTTAAAATAATAATAATTAAAAAAATCCCATAATTGTGTCAGCAGCACTTTTCTTAGTTTTATTAAATTTAGAGTTACATTCAAGTTGACAATTTATACTTGTTTTTACATTAGTATAACAATTATCCTACAATTAGTTAGAATTTACTCTAAAAACATTTAAACATTTAAACATTGATGGGAGAAGATTACTTCATGTCATGCCATATTACTTAAAAAAACCACGAACACACAGTCTCATTTTGACAACCATTGTAAGTGTGAGTTGAAGATATATTTGTAGCAGGGAAATTACAAAACTGTGCAGTGTTCTAAATTGTACCAGTTTTACTCTTAAAACTATGAAAAGGGAGTACTATAGAATTTATAGTATTTATAGACATTATTTATATATTTATAGAATTTGTAGTAAAACATAATTTTGATCAAGTATTATATGAAAAGGCAACAGATGCCATAGTATATAAAGCCCAGTTTTGAAGTTTATAACCAGCAATCAGAAATCAGAAAAATCTTCTGAAGAGGTGGAAGGTCTGTCAGTGATTCTGTGAATGTAGGTCCCGACATTGCCCATGTACAGACATTTTCTTGAACAGTAGAATCATTGAAAAATGCCCGGATGACTGTTGGGTAATAAAATAAACAAACCTGAAAAATGCAGGGGCTGTGAGGGTGACTAGCTATGACATTGTAGTATGTCTGAAAAATTGTACATTAACATTAAGCCAACAGAAAAACATGTTCAGTCATTGCAAATAAGCATGGTGTATGTTGTACTTTATTTGGGACGCGGCTCTGTTCTTTCTCGAGTACGGCTCTGGAGTCCTGGACAGAAGCTGGGCCCCCCTGGCATAGACAGTATCTCAGTATCTAAATCACAACTGACCAGCAGTGCTTTCAAAAAGACTGCCAAGGAAAAGAGTACGGATTCGCAGGTGCTTCTTTTAAAGACAAATTGTTTACCAGGCCATATTGGTGCAGCTCATCTAGCTCTAGGTGACCTTTCCAGATATTTATTTTGCCGTTAGATTCGCAACAGCCATATTTTCAGGCTGTGAACACAAAGAATTTATCTATAAAGTGGTTAGTTTAAGTCTTGTTCAGGATCATAACCATTTGGTGTTTTTAAAAAATTCAATAAATAAAATTTTGCATATTTTGTCTATGAACAAAATATGCAAAATCCAAATATTGTGCTTTTAAAAATTTAAGCTGCAATGTTTTTCCCCCCTCAGAATTTGTATTCATTTTGTATTACTAAGTCATATTTTGGGATATATTCAGTGGCATCCTGTTTACAATGACCAAAAAAAGTGAGAGATAGACACTTATAATTCAGATGTAACAAGATGTCATGTGAACATTTGCTACTGATAAAGAAGGAACCAGAAGTAATGGGAAGAACCAATAATATCTAGGTTATTTTTGCTTAACATTCAGTGAACAGTTTATGGTAATGAGTAGTACTAATACTACTACTGTTGTATTATTTTTACATGTTTAATTAGTACATGATCTGTTATTTAGAGACTATTTACAGTGGTATCATGCACTATTCTATGGTCACCTATAAACCAAGTATGAGTATCCATATTTCTTCACAGAAAAATCCCAGCTGTCTAACTGAAGTTGTGTGGATGCTCTAGGGGATAATTCAGCAATGGAATTGCACTAGCTGAGCTAAATCCATTCCTGTGTCCTATCCAGTACCTCTTTGTTGAAAGGCTATTGATTTCATGTGATCAAACTTCCTAGAGGGTTTACTCAGCACTAAACCTGATCATATTATACTGCTGCTAAACAATCCCGCAGTACAGCAGAAAACAAAAGAGTGCTTTGTGTTCAAATGGTTATGCGCACATTGTGCAGGAAACCTGTACATGTTAAATTAAGCATGCTCCTTGCTCTAATGCAATCAGTATATATAAAACGATTGCAGTGATTACATTTGCGTAAGAATTGTACTTGATATAATGTGCCAGAGTTGCCAAGGCCTACTGCAATCAGTCTATTTACATAAACTTTGGGTATTATTCATGAATTTTTCCAACTGCAGCATTTATCACTGAAGTACATAATACAGGGGTTTGCACAGAGGACAAAGCCACAGTGTGTATATAAATATATAATTTTCAATGGTTTCAGTCAAATGAAATTGCATCATTTGAAAGGTTTAAATTAAAAGAATGCTCTGCAATGAAAATGTATCTTTTATAAAAATAAGCACAAATAATCTTCTAATAGTTTGGTGGGATCCTAAAGTCAAAGTAATATCTATATTATCTTCTTTTTATTTCCTTTTATTAGTTCTCATTAATTTTTATTTATTTATTTATTTATTTTACCATTTTAATTACCATAGAAAATAATACCAGAATTAAAAAGTAAAAAATAAAAAAAGAAATAAAAAAAGAAATTAAAATTAAAACACAGAATAGCTAGCCAGGCAAAATTTCAAAATTTAGCCATAGCAAATGAATTATTGAATTATATATTTAATTATAAATTTGCAATAAATTACAGTAATAACTTGATGCATTCTGGAAGGTTTCAAGCAAAATCTTATGAAGGATTGTGGGATTGAATTTCTGCTTTTGCCTGCTTTGATTTTACAAATGATGGCATGAACTGGGATAGGATATAGGATATAGGATGGAAAAACTTACTTTATGGCACTCCGTTGTGCATGTTAGTGAAAAGCCCATGTACAGGCTAATATCAACAAGTTTAAGAAGCTCATTTTCGATCTGTTGCTTGTTGCTCATGGAAATGTAATTCATAACCTTATCTTTAACATTATCTTTATGTTATGTTGTTTACTATGTTAATAGATTTTATTTTGTTTTCATTTTTATTGAGATTTCACTTGATTTAGATTTTTCTATTGTTTTAAGGTTGTAGCTTGTAGGTTTTACAGCAGCTTGTGAGAAATCAACATTAAAACATTTACAGTGTAGTTATTTAATCTGAAAACAACTGCAACTTTGGTAATGCTGAAAATATAATTTTCTAAGGAGATGACAACTTAATTGGTAATTTTTTTACTTTCTGAAATATATAAATATTTCAACTGTTCATCACCATTTGGCTTAAACACTAGTGCTTGTACATGGGTAAGTGTAAAGGTACACTTTTTTTAAATTCTTGGCGAAAAATCTAAAGTGCACAGTGCATCGAGGAAGCATGGAGAATCATCAAGGTCTCACTGGGATACGTCGCCTTGAATCTCATGGATGCTACCTGAACGTATTGCACACTCAATATTCAGTAATTCGCTTCATTCGAAATGACTCAAAGCGAACTGATGAAGGGAAGGGTGGGGGGTGGCCATCTGTCTGTAGTGAGATGTAGGAGAGGAGTGAAAAAAAATTCTGGAAACGACACAGGAACCATAGCAACGCCAGAGAAGACCTAAAGCTTGTGAATGCCACTTTGTCTTAGGAAATGTGAACATTATTGCAGGTGTGGGACTCGCTTCTTATCACCTACTACATAAAAAAGAAGGAAGCTGGTGCAGGTCATCTCCTAAAGACCGCAAATAAAACTTGAACAAAGGAAACGTGGTTTCGGATCATCACAAAAGGAAGCTTTTGTGCCAACACAGTGACTCCGAAGACCCCTTGTGCCACTAGAGTATATGGATTAGTGTTCAGCCACGAGGTGAATTTGCTCTTTGGAGATGTGAAAGACTCAACACTTTACTGGTGGAGCCTTTGCCCGCGTGGCCTTCCAATAGAAACGCCAAGTGGCTCACAGTAACAGTGGGCGACAAGGGCACCTTGGGTTTGCAGATGTTCGGCCTGATGACAGATGGCTGTGGCACAGGCACGGGGAGCGGCGGGATGGCGTCTGCGCCAGCCTGGTGCCACCTGCACCCCTCTGCCAGTCCCCATCTCTATAATACCCTCCACAATGGAGCTGACAGAGTGGGCTATAGTGGGCATGGTGGGTGTGCGCGTATGGGTGATGACTCAGCTCTAAGGCATCTCTAGGTTCTATATAAATCATCTCCTACATCTGCATTCTTGTTGAAGCAAAATGATGGTAGGTATATGGTCTGTTGCATAAGTGAGACTAATCCACACCAAGACACATTTGAAATCTAATTATGCATTTTATTAGAGCTCCTACGCTTATGAATTAAAGAGATAGTCATAAAGGGAAAGATTAAAGGGTCATGCACTGACTTCTAGACCTCTAGAGGGCACAGACCCAGACAATGGTGACATTTAAATTCACTTATTGACCATTAACAGTATTAAATGCCTTTGGCAATGCAGTTGTTTTCAGTGAACAGAGCTGCATCCGATTGGCTGACAATGCCTGCCAAATTCCCAGCGGCTGGAAGCTCAAGCGATGAAGGGCGAAGCAGACAGAACGCAGGAGGCAAGTTAGCGAAATGTCAAACTACTCATTAATGTGGACACACACAGACGCGACATGATACAAAATTTGCTCTCAAAGGAGGAGGAAGCTAAGGAACGTCATGATGTGAACACAGATTATTGGATATTAAAGTAGATATTTCAGTGTCTAGCTCACAGTGTCTAACTTCTTTGGAGGTGAATGTAAATGTAAGTAAACTTCTTACCAAATGGCTCATTGTGCCTTCCCGAATGTAGTCTACGGCATAAAGAATTCAAACATAGCAGAATATGGTCATTCGAGAGAGAGGCACATTGGCAGTAATTACCCCATCCATCTTAATGGAGACTGGTGGGCACCCTCTTTCAGATCAGTCCTCACTAGGCCCAGCATTTTGATAAATCTCTGCTTAAATTAGCCACCCTTGAAGCGTAGGGCCTCCTTCACTCTCTCGGTTTCCATTCATCATCTCATTAAAGAGTTAGGGCAAGACTGGCTGTGGTTCTCCATGCCCAAGGGGAACTTTTGAGCCATTCTTGAGAAGACAGTGTGAGTAAGTGCTTTTAAATTCTATGGCTTCGGGGAACACTGACGATGAAGCAAACAGTGAAACCAATGCACAGCAGGATTGATTATGTTTTGTTGGCATACAGCGCAGTCACAAGAATATTTCTGGCTATTAGCAGTGATGGGTCTTCCTTTGAGATGTGTAATAACTGTAAGTAATTCATTTGATGACAGTGTGAGCACAGTGGCTTAAATGACGAAACCATGAACTTTGGACAGAATCTGCAGTGCAAGCCCATTCCTTTCTTTCTTCACCTTAAAATCTAGATCCACCAGAGATTTGTTGTCTCAACATATGTATTTGTATTGCACTGATGCCTGAAGGATGAAAGAAAATGCCTCTTTATCCCTTTCCATTTCCTTCCCATGGATCCAGAATCCCAAACTTAGGCCAAAAATCTTGCTTGGATTTGCTGCTTACGTTTACTTCATCAAGTGTGACATTTGTAATATTCTGAGTTAAGGACAAAAGGATATCTTGGGTCTCATGGTTTCTGCATCATCCCAGAATTTCACTTCTCAAAACAAACAAAAAACAAAAAAAACCCCCCAACAATATTAAATCTTGAATAAGAAATGGAAAACATATTGTCAGTCACCCTTTAGGCTTACTAACAAATCGTTACAAATCGTAAGCATTTTATTGGCGATTGTCTTCATTTGAGAAAATGAGTGGTGTAGTAAAAAAGGTTTTTTTTTGCTAAAGGATTGTTCCCAAAATTCATGTGTCATGGTTGAATATTAAATGAGATTTTTCAATCACTACCTGCTTGACCAGCATCTTGTATGTTTA
>JAOVYU010000031.1:17530881-17558255 GCA_025674565.1 Synodontis membranacea | reverse complement strand
ACAAATAGAAAGCGCACCATTTGAAAAAAATGCGGGTCAGGAGGCGGGTCGGGTACAATATTTTCTTTTTTTTTTTTTGCGGTCCGAGTTGCGGGCGGTTAGTTGAAAACGTCGGTCTGGTTCGGGTTGTTTATACATTGACCCGCGCATCACTGATTCTGAGCTACCGCACATAAAATGACGTAGTTCTCTGAAATAAGATGCTGGCTGCAGCTCTTTTTCTTTAGGTTTCTGCATGCAGCATAGTGCTCTCTCTCCTCATTGGGAACAACTGAAAAAAAGATGCTGGCACTCAGAAAAAAACACTATGTAGACATGCACACTTAGACAGTAAATGCTAATGTGTTTACCTGAAGAGCTCAATCTCATTCTCCCCAAATGGTCGAGCCTCTCCTTCTGGCAGCATACTGAGACAAGCAGCCTTCATGTACACATACATAGCCTGAGAAAGAGATAGAGAAAGAGATGGAGCAGAAAAGAAAGGCTATGTCAAAGTGATAAAAAGCTGAAGGAAATGGAGTATTGTAAGTTAACTGTGCTCAACTTCAACTACCATTCCAACTTTTGGAATGGAAATAACTTAGAGGTGTTGACTGGACAACATGCATGTTCATGAACATGCATCACTTGCATAAAATCTTTGCTTAACTGCACTCTTCAGTCAGCATGTCTTGGAAATAGCACTTGATCCCTAGAATCTTAACTGCAACAGAAGACAATACAGACAGAAGTGCTTGCTGACCTTGGACCAGCGGCTTTCTTGGCTGAGCAGGTCGGCATAGAAGTAGGCCATCTTCCAGTGCCTCTTGAGGGTGAAGCACCACATCAGTTCCCAGTAGCACATGTGGTGAAACTGCTTCCATGCCTGCTGTGCTTTACAGCCATCCTCAAACAGCAATACAGCCTGGATAAGAACACAACTCTGTGATGTAATGTTTCGTAATAATACTAAAGAACCCTAGAGACCCCCGTTCACTCGCCTTGACTTACTGCTAACTAGACTTTCTGGTGTTAATCTTCAAATAGCATAGTTACTAGTTGCTTTGTTTACACTGCTGAAAAGCTTCAAACAGATAGACCAGTTTGTGTTTTGTCCTTGGATAGCAGTGGACTTTACAGCCAGTGTTGCCATAGTTTTAATTGAGCCTGGTTAATCATATTCTTTGAAATAGAGCATGCCACCACAGGGAGCAAGCACTATTTGCCTTATTTTATCCCCAAATTCATTTATGCTTAAAGTATAACGGGTATGCCCATTATTTTTGCAGGTATGCCAAACAACCACGGAAAGTGTGTAAATGTACACAGCATAAAACAGAGGGGATCAGATTAGCATGAAATTGAGGCAGAAATCATTTGCCGACACATTAATTTAATAACACGTTCCCTACATGCAGCCACACTCAATTCACTCACCTCATCAATGTTGCCTTTTATTTCCTCCACTCTCCCTGCAAAAAAAAGAAAAATTGCCCCCTGGGGAAGAGAGGCAGAGGGAAGAGGATAATTTCAAAGAACAGCTGTGGCATGATGCTGAAGAATTTAAAAAGCCAGTTTACAAATTAGTGAGAGAGCGTGAGAGAGAGAGAGAGAGAGAGAGAGAGAGAGAGAGAGAGAGAGTGTGTGTGTGTGTGTGAGAGAGAGAGAGAACCTACACTTGGGTATCGTAGCCGAAATGGCTTCAGCAATTTCTCAGCATCAGCTACTTCTCCCTCACCTGTCCCTGCACAGGAAAAAAACAAACAAAAACATTTCTATGTGCAATGTACTGCACACTTACATCCATTGCTTCTCAGTTGTCAGCACATATTAGAAATTTCATTTTCAACTGAAGCACACGAATTCTAAAATACTCACTTCTTGTAGTTCAGTATTACTTTAAAAAAAAACTTTCAGATTCAATTGCTAATTACCTGCTAAAACATTTATTTCGTAACCTAATCTAACCCATCTAATTACCACAAACTTAAAGTAATGTAACTGATCACTTTCCGTTACTTTTGGATTACCTTAATACTAAATATGTGAATAGTGACAGCATTTTTTCTGCTTTAAAGACAAAGTAATGACAAAATTTCCACGAGGCCATGATAATGAACTGTTGACTCTAAGATCAGCTGTGATTTCACTCGAGACCAGAGTAGTGATGTGAGACTTGCGAAGTGTTGTAATGTGTGCACATGTACATGTGGTATATCATCCTTATTTAGAGCTGCAACTATTGATTATTTTGATTATTATTTTTGATAATTATTTTTCCTTGATTATTCAATTAGTTCCATTTTTAAAAAATGCCTACAAAAGACGTATTTAAAATATTAAATTGCTACATTTTAATCAGCACTACTACAGAACTTTTTCTTAACTAAGCATAATTAAATAGCAGTTCACCAATTACAACATTAATAACATTTATCAGATAATCTTTCACAGTATAAAAAAATATTTTCACATGCTCATCTCAATCAAATGAGACACTCAGATAAAACTCAATGTGATGGTGGTATGTGCATCGTCTACTGTTTATAACTTTTTTTTAAATCACTTACCAGACTTTTTGCAACTGTGTCTATATTTCAACCCAATATTTGTTCAGCTTTCAGACAGACAAGTATAAAATAAGTTGCTCAATGAAACTCTCTGATACTGAATTAATTTTTTTTGCTGTGTATGCGCACGAGAGGAATCATTTTCAGTGTGAGGAATCAACTCCAAAGATTTGCAGACGACTTCGTTTTCAATTAGGAGATTAATGAATGGACTCTTTTTGGAATCGACTTGTGAACGAAAAGCCCGCTGGACACTTGACACACAAAACATGCATACAATATATTGTGTATGCTAAGAATATACAATTGTTTATCAGCGCTACTGGGCTGGAAAAATAGACTAGTTTAGCTTTGTACTTTAAGCTAATTGAATCAAATAGCTTCACTACGTGCTGCATAACAAAACAGAACAAAGCTGTTATGGACAGTTCAAGCAGAAACATCATGCTTCTCATTACATTCCCACACACAAATGATAATATTCCTCACATTAAAACACAAGTTATGTCAGTGATCCAGCAGGGTAGTTTACTGTAAAAAGTTTCCATAATCCATATTGTAGAAAAAGTCGTAATTAGTATGTTTCTGATCCGCCATTTCACTCAAATCTGTTTCTATGACGTGATACAGCGTGGGCAGTGAGCTTCATAACACAGTTCAACTAATAATGAAATTATTGGCAATAATTGTATTATAATTTTTTACAATTTTGTTCATAAGTTGTTGCAGCCCTTATGGATTTTAAAATTGTTATCCTGTAAATAATCACCTTTATTTCTAAGTGTATTGGTAATCTAATTACAGCTTTTTTCTGAAACTATAATGGAATTCATTTACCCATTTTTGATCCTAAATAGTATTACTATGTATTCTTTTACACCCCAAGCCTGCAAACAGGACCCTTTTTCATTTTGTAAAAATGTGCAGCATTACTACTGTACATATTTCCAAGGAACACCTAAAACAATTTTTGAGGATCCACTTTATCTTACAGTTTGGCCTGTGGTCATATACTGCAGTGTTTCCCAACCTGTGTGCTGCGGCACACTAGTGTGCCGTGAGAAGTCATGAGGTGTGCCGCGGAAAGCCCTATGTGTCTGTTCTTTACGTTTCTTTCACCTAATAAATTTTATTTAATTAATTTAATACCTAATAAATTGAACTTGTATTATTACTTAATTCTTTCACTTAATGCTTATCTTACTTCTTATTTCAAAAGAAAATCATCGCTACATCACTATATTTCTCTACAATCATATATTTGTAAGTCATAAGACAGCTTCAAGGAGCTGAACAAATATATTATAGATATTTTTTAAACCAAACAAACAATCTTGTACTTTTATCAGTGTAGCACTATCCCTAGAGTTTACACTTTTCTGCCTTAACTTGAGTGAAGAATTAGAAGCTGCACTTTTTACAAAGTTATTGATTAGTATAAGTAATTTAGCTTTTACTAGAGTGTATAATTTGGCCAACTAACTTCAGCATATAAGGTATAGGAAACAAGAACTACTATTACCTAAAATAAATGAGAGGAAGGTGTAGTAGCAGAGCAGAAGCAGGGCACATAGCATAGAACGCAGGTTATGCGAGGTGGCCCCTTCATACAACTGCAAAAGCCCATATTCCTATAAAGACACACACACACACACACACACACACACACACACACACACGGCATAAAATACAGCATGACATCTTACAAAAACAAAAGACTTCTGTAACTGAAACATGTTTCTCATTTAAATTGTACATTTTTAAACTGATTGGAGTGTGTAGGAACTTTCAAGCTGTAATCCAGGTAATCCAGGATGTCCTGATTAACTAGGGAACACTATGAGGCACAAAGGCCAAATTCCCCAACAGAGATCACAGAACCAAGGAGTGGAACCAAGTTTATTTTTCCCCCACGTACAGGAGGAGGACAGTAAGAGAGGCAAAAAAAGATCCCCAAGGATCGGTTGTTGAATTACTTTGGTGAGCCTGTGCAAATTGTTGCTTCAGTTCTTAGCCGACAGGAGTGGCACCCAGTGTGGTCTTTCATCGCTGTAGCCCATCTGCTTCAAGGTTCGATGTGTTGTGCATTCAGAGATGGTATTCTGCATACCTTGGTTGTAAGGAGTGGTTATTTGAGCTACTGTTGCTTTTCTATCATTCAAACCAGTCTGCTCATTCTCTTCTGACATCAACAAGGCATTTTCATCCACACAACCCTGCTCACTGGATATTTTCTCTTTTTTGGATGATTCTCTAAAAACCTTAAAGAGGGTAGTGCATGAAATTCCCAGTAGATTCTGGCACCAACAACCGTGCCATGTTCAAAGTCACTTAAATCCCCTTTCTTCCCCATTCTGATGCATGGTTTGAATTTCAGCAACTTGTCTTCATGTCTAGATGCCTAAATGCATCGAGTTGCAATGAAAATGTTACATATTTTACACTCAGTATATGAAATGTAAAACATGTCAAGCATTTTTCTATTTTCATTTTAATAATTATGGCCTGCAGCTCAAAAAAAAAAAATAATCAAACAGTATAAATATAGTATATCTAGTTCAGTACACCACAATCATGCTGACAGCTGGGATGACTGCTGACTTGACAGTGCTGTCAGAGTGCTGTATGAAAGCATATTAATGGAAGGTTGACTTTGAGGGAAACATGTGGTAGGAAAAGTTGCACAAGCAACAGGGATAACCACAGCCTTGAGAGGATCGTCAAGAAATGACTGTAGAAGACTGATGCATTTTCAGGAAAGAGGCTACAACTGTCAAAGGCCTAATATCGGGTCACTCCTGAACCAGAGACAACATCAGAAGCGTCTTAACTGGGCTAAGGAGAAAAAGAACTGGGCTGTTGCTCAGTGTCCCAAAGTCCTCTTTTAAGATGAATGCATGTTTTGCATTTCCTTTGAGTCAATCAAGGTCCTAGGGTCTGGAGGAAGACTGGAGAGGAAAAGAGTCCAAGGTGCTTGAATTCCAGTGTGAAGTTTCTACAGTCTGTGATGATTTGGGTTGCTATGTCATCTGCTGATGTTGGTCCACTGTGTTTTGAGTCCAAAGTCAATGCAGTCACCTACAAGGAGATTTTAGAGCACTTCATGCTACCATCTGCTGACAAGCTTTATGGAGATGCCAATTTCCTTTAACAGCAGAACTTGCCCACAGTGTCAAAACAACTACCAAATGGTTTGCTGACCATGATATTACTGTGCTCCTGTTGATAGAGAATCTATGGGGTATTATCAAGAGGAAGATGAGAAACAAACAACCAAAAAATACAGATGAGCTGAAGGCCACCATCAAAGCAACCTGGGCTTCAGTGACACCTCAGCAGTGCCACAAGCTCCATGCCACCCCGCACTGATACAGTAATTCATGGTAAAGGAGCCCCAACCAAGTACTGATTGACTGTATAAATTAACATACTTTTCATATGTAGGACATTTCTGCATTGTAAATCTTTTTCGATTGATATTAGGAAATATTCTAATTAATCTGAGATACTGGATTTCTGATATAAGCCTTAATCAGTACAATTAAGACAAAAAAGGCAGGAAATATTTCACTTTATATCTAATAAATATGGAATATATGAAAGTTTTCATTTTTGAATTAAATTACAACAAAAGGCACTATACTATACTAAAGGCATTACACTAGGGCATCTCAAAAAATTATAATATCGTGAGTGTATGCGCAATTCATTCATTCCAAAAAACTAACACAAATAAATTTGCTACCTTATCCCCGGAAAATCCAGCAAACTCCAAAACCTTAAGAAGCCGCGCAGGGAACAAGGAAAGTGTCTGAAATCATGAATGACAAGCCACTGAGAAAATCACTTTCACACATTATATCATTTAATCATTTATGAAGAGCTTCTAGAAACTTGAGGACCTACCAAGTTGAAAGCACCAATTCCAAATGCCACCCCTCCCTCGAGGTGCTTGTGATTTGGCCCTTTGAAGGAGCTATGTGACTCAATAAAGGAGTGGAGCTCTCTGCATTTAGAATAACAACACTATAAATTCCTGTGACTGTACTATGATTGATCAGTGTGCTTTGGGCATGTCTGAATGGGAACTCTAAAAAGGCTATAGATATTTAAACCCTAAACAGTTTAGTAAGCCTCTTTACCTAAACTGTCGAATTAGTTTCTTAAATATATGTTATAACAATATATCTGCAGATCATCTGTGCATTCTAAATAATCCACCTAATAAAAATTCTACTGTCAGCTAGATCTTAATTTGCTAATGTATAAAGTGTACCAGGAAGTTGCATAAGCTGTGCAGTTGCATAATATCCTATGTAGTGCATTAACTTTAAACATACATAATAAATGAAAACTTTTGTTTTGCAAGTCAATGAGTGATTTTTTTTTTTTGTCCAACATGTAACTACAAACAAATTGACTGCACATGTTTTGCAACTGAGGATGACAGATTATTCTGAAAAACTATGGCGTATTTAATGATAATTAGGTCAAAAGCTTACTTACTTGTATATGAGGTAGCTATTGCGTACTTTGATTCCTCCTTTAATGAAACTCACCATGTTCTCATCCTGTTGACAAAGGAATAACGCAGAAAAGTTAGAGGAAAAAGCACAGAGAATAATAATGAAGCGAATCACCCTAAGAAAGACAGAAAAAGCCTGAATGGTTGAGTCATGTACAGCATCACCAGTTCATCATGTAAATTGATAATTAGTGGAAATCTTATAAGATTTACTAGTAGGTAGGTGTGTGGAAGGCGGTTTTATGGACCTTTAATTCAATCAACAACAATGCACATATACTAGTGCAGCTCAAACAAGTATATCGTGAAAAAGTATTGGTTATTTAAGAAAGTGAAAATTGTATACATTTTAGACTCAGTACATGTAAACTAAAATAGGTCAAACATTTTTCCATTTTTATTTTGTTAATTGTCGCCTACAGCTCAAAAAATGTAAATAACCCCATCTCAAATTATTATAATATACATTTGGAGTTTGAGTAAATTACTATTCGAGCAGTATACTGTATATCTCTGTCTAATTCAGTCAAGCCACAGAAGGTCATTGCTGAAAAGGCTTGCTGTTCTGAGAGTGCTGTATATTAATGGAATGTTGACTGGAAGGGAAAAGTGTGGTAGGAAAATGTGCACAAATAACAGGGATGACTACAGGAAATGATTGTCAAGAAAAGTTGATTCAAGAACTTGTGAGAGCTTCACAAGTTTCCGCAGTCTGTGATGATCAGTGGTACTATATCATCTGCTGGTGTTGGTCCACTGTGTTCTATTGAGTCAAAATTTAATGCAGTATCTAGCTGGAGATTTTAGAGCACTTCATGCTTCCATCTACTGACAAGCTTTATGGAGATGCTGATTTCCTTTTACAGCTGAACTCACAGTGACAAATCTTCTACCAAATGGTTTGCTGACCATGATATTACTGTGCTTGATTGGCCAGCCAACACAAGAATCTATGGGGTATTGTCAAGAGTAAGATGAGAAACACCCGACCCAATAACACCTCAGCAGCGCTACAAGCTGATCTCCTCCATGCCATGCCGCACTGATGCAGTAATTCATGGTAAAGGAGACCCAACCAAGTACTGACTGCACTTACTTTTCAGACGTGGGACATTTCTGTATTGTAAATCAGAAATTTTTTGATTGATCTAGGAAATATTCTAATTATTTGAGATACAGGATTTAGCAGCACAATTAAGACAAAAAAGGGATTCAAATATTTCACTTTACGTGTAATGAATATAGAATATAAGGAGTTTCTCATTTTTTTGAGATTCACTAGTAGATAAAAGCAAAAATCTAGGAGCAGAATGTTCATGTTGTACTTTTAATGAATTACAATTAGAAGGCTTGATAGTGAGTGTGTGGGTGAACGAGTGTAGGAGTAGTTTTCAGTGGAACTGTGTGTGTGTGTGTGTGTGTGTGTGTGTGTGTGTGTGTGTTATGTGGCTCTTTGTATAGGCAGTCTACTGCCTGAAATTTCTGTACCAACCTGTAAAAAGGTAAGAGCAGCTCTTTGTAGCAAGCATTCGGCATAACACGCCTCAGCATGGAGCTCCTCTATAAACATATGCACACAGTAAGAAGTAGACTGACTAAGCATTCAAGCAAGTGTTTTCCTTGTAATGAAAAAGATATGCAGGATTTTTCATTTTCATACATACTATATGCAGCATAAAATGCACAACCATACATGGCATTATAGATATTTTACAACACTTTCACAAATGTCAAGAGGCTTATATAACTTACCTTCAGAAAGCTCATCTCCTGCTGCTCTGGCTGCCAGACTGCCAGACCTTTTACGAAACCTATAGGGGCCACAACCACACTGACATTCTCACTGATCATTGTCTTTAGATGCAATGTACTGTACATATGATAGCATAAACCCAAGCTTGTTTTTAAACTGTTAGAAGAACAGACCCTACTATGGTTAGACCCTACTCTAACCATTAGCCTCTACATGACCACAGGGCAACATTCATTATAGCAGGGAATTATCAGATATGATCAGCTGGTGACATTTAAAGCTATTGAGATAGTGCAAAGCAGGCAAATAATTACTACTACCCAGTAACAGTTGTTTCAGCTCATGAAATTGTACCCAGTTTCCTAAGGGTCAGAACAAAGAAGGCTTTTTAAACTGCGAACACGTTTCATTTTGAAGATCTGCCAGCATATTCTCTGTTTTATATGAAAAAATAACATGTCTGTGTATGCGTGTGTGTATATACCTCTGGCAAACATCTTGAGCACTCTTCATTGTGTTTCCTGCATTGACAATGTCATCGTGTTGGAAGGTCATCATAGCTTGCATCTCTAACAATGTAGCGTAGATCAGAGCATGATACATACTCTCTTTACATCTGTAATATGACATCAAATAGCATTATAAACAAACCCACACCTGGCTTTTAAACCAACCTAGTCCCACACTGCTAACTTTTATATCCGGTTGAGGACAAATGTTGACATTCACCACACATTTCCCAAGACACATTTCATGTTACCATACATCAGTGGTCACCAACCCTGTTTCTGGTGCTTGATACCTTCCTGCATGTTTCATCTCCAAACAAAATCTAACACAACTATTTAATTTCACAGCTGTTGATGAAGAACTTCTAAAAACAATGAACAGGTGGACTGGTGGACATGACTATGGTTGGAGCTAAAGTCTTTAAGGAGGTAGAGTTCATATTTTCAGAATATCAAAGGTTTATATATACATTTTGCTAGTATTTTTGGTGCTCATGAATTAAACTCTGGAGATTCTGTAGACTCTGGAGGCTTCCACAAGATTCTCAAAATACTTTGTATTTACAGAACTGTTATAACTCCATCAGGTTTATGAGTCTCCTTGCTGGCAGGCCCTTTTTTATGCCATTTTTTGCCAAGTTTAGACCACAATTGTTGGCCAAGTTGCTTGGATTTTCCCATCATTTTTAGGTCAAAAAGGCAACGTCTCTAACGACAGGTCCTTTTATAGTCACAGGTATACTCTCAATTAACTCCTAAAGTTCTTCTAAAAAAGTCATTACATTAGTTTTATGGAATCTTCCAAACTGTTTAAAGAGAAAGTCCGCTTGGTATATGTAGACTTCTCACCTACTGAATACAATGAATTAATGCTGAAAGACATCCATTTCTAATTCATTGTTTTATAACTAACTCTGATGTGAACAAATTAGATGCTCTAATTGATTTGCCAAGAGAAATGTATGGCAATATGAAATGTGTGTTGTGAAAAGCTGAAACACACACATACACCCACAACCACTCACTCTCTCCCTGTACACCAAATGCAGTGCAATTTTTTTTTTTATTTTTTTTTTATTTTAACAACTTTCTTTGACCTACCTGTAACCTACCTTACCTATTCTGACACTTAAATGTTATTCTGGTACTGCCATTCTGAGGCTCACAAAGTTTCACCTGGTCTAGGCCCACAAGCTCCTACCATGCTGAGTACCACAAGGTCTTTCATCCTGAGGTCCAAAATCTCACATTACCCAGAGGCCCTCAAGCTCCCATCATTCTGTGGCCATTCTGTCATTACAAAACCCACAACTTCCAATCAAGCAGAAGTACACAAGGTGCCACCATCCTGAGGTCTAAAAGCCACCATCATTTTAAGACCCTCAAATTCCTCAAGTTCCATAAAAAAAAAAAGTCAACAAGTTCCCACCATCCTGAGGTTCCCAAGCTCCCAGCATCCCAAGACCCAATAGCTCCCATTACCCACAAGTTTCTTTCATCCTGAGGTAGAGAAGTTCCCACCATTCTAAGGTCCACTAGCATCACCAACCCAAGGCGGACAACTTCAACATCCTGAGGCCCACAAGTCCCAACATCCCAAAGCCCAAACCCCCCCTCAACCCAAAGCCCACAGGCTCCCATCTAAACTGAGCAGAGAGTATGTAAGCTTGTGATGTTGGTTTCAGCTTCTCTCAAACCTTGTTAACTTTGTTTAGCTAAAAATATACCAAGGCCTTTCAGCCCACAAGGTCCTAATCCTGCCATGGTCATGTATACACAGTCTTTTTCTAGTCATGAGCTCTGTAAGGGCCTGCATATTTTTGCTAAACATAACCCAGTTAGACTGTATCTACTTAACATTTCAGGGTTTACTTCATGTGCTGAATTTCACATGCTCAGGTGCAGTGGAAAGTGATGGCACATAAAAACACACACCTGCCCACCATATTCAAATTAGTATAGAACAGTAAAATAATCAAAGGCAAAGTTATATAACAACTTTTGCTTTAGCATGCCTCGCACTTAGAAAAAGAAAAACTGTGCAAAACTAAAAATATTTTCTGCGGAAGAATTTTGCCATATTCCTTTAATCATCTCTAAGGTACCATGAAATATGTCTCTGTGTTCCCATTCACTTCTGCTTAAAATACAATAGAGGCATGGCCCTGTAGTGAAACCCTAATCCCAGTTCACACGCACAGACTTTCACAATCATGTGTAATTAATTGGAATTCTAAACATACTATAAAAAAGTACTTATAATATAATAATGCCCTCAGGAAGTGAGTATATTTCAGAACACACATCATGCTGTTCAAAATGACCAAGATCTTTAAGAGGCTTGCTTTAGATTATTACTGTACTGTTTTAAAAAACACTTTCTGCTTTGCTGAAGAGAATTCTCTTTCAGTGAGGAGTTTTATTACAGTCATAGATTTGGTTTTATTACAAGCACAGAAACGCAAACAAGCATTGCTTTTTCTGACTGCTATTTGTAAGTAACTGTACAGTATATATTTTAATAACTGTATATATTTTAGTTAATATGCTATTATAGTTTACTCTATATTATAATTGTTGGTTATTAAGAAAATGAAACAAAATGGGTGGGTTTCTTTACTTACCAAAAAGAATATTTAAATTTACAATAGAAATGCTGCATTCTTTTTCTTTTTTTTTTTCAAAAGAAAAATCGAATCGTGAACCTAATGTAGTGAACTGAAATGACCTGGGTGAATTGTTAGATGCCTGGTAAAGACTTGAAGAAATAGACGGCTCTGTTTGGGTGGACAACCTAGCTTACTTCTCAAGGGAATTGTAACATCAAGGACAAAAATATCCCTCAGCAAAAGCCATTAGAGCATGTTACCTTCACAGTTTCAGGAACTGTAGTTAGGAGGTGAGGGAGCTTGGTAACAGCTTTCACAATGATTCTGAATTGCTAGTTACAGGGTCGTGGCAAACTCCACATAACTGTGCGGCAGCATCACCACCAGTTGCATCTCCGAAAAAAAAAAAAAAAATGAGGAAGAGGGAGGAAAAAACAAACAAACAAACAAACAAAAAAAAACCTTCCAGTAAACCCCCTAACTTCAATGCCTGTCTTAACACTACAAGGCACATTTTAGAAAAAGTATCATGAAACTATTTGAGAAAATTCAGACTGAAATTAAATTGAATTCCACTGACTAAATCTTGACCAAAACAAAAAGTCTAAAATGTAAATACATTTTTCAGTAAGTGACTAAGGCTAAATTAAAAATTCTTGTCAAAATTAAGCAAGTGCTCACATGCATCTGTAAAAATCACTATTCCCTGTACAAATCAATAGCAGATAAGCGAACTAACTTTGGGTTGAAGTGAAGCATTCCTCATTTACTGATCAATGCAGTCTCTATTTAATGCAGGAGTGTGTGTCTTTGGGTGTGAACCTGGGTAAACACCTCACATCCTGGTCAAGGGAGGTGGCATTACGCACATGATCAAACATACAGTGAAATGTTTCAGCAGAAAGCCATGTCACAGCTAATCCTAATATCTACAGAAACTATTTCAGGCATTTGATAGAATTAAACACGTTACTATCAGTGTAGTATCCATACTTGGACACTTCTCTGGAACTCTCTTTCACTAATGCCATGATGACAATGGATCCCTGTATCAAGATCAACTGGCCAATCATGTTTTTACCTGGATGCATGATGTCAGGATGACAAAACTGTAAAGAAGGACAAAGGAAAAACACAGGCAGAACTATCTGCTCTCACCGTGGCTGCAGTTTGTCCAGACTCTCGTTGAAGTGGTTGTTGAGGAACAGATCCAAGGCCTCCATACACTCTTCAAGACAGGCCCTTAAGGACGTCTGTGTGGAGCTGAGTCAAGATAAGCACATAAAAACAGCACCAAATGATATAATTTATTTCTTGACAGAATGTAGGTTTGCCACCTGATAAACATTCAGCGTAAGATGATAAAAAATTTATAAGCAATGTCTTCCGCTTTGAATCATGCCCTTTATTAATTATAAATTATGCCTTATGACACAGTATACCTGGGGCTATAAAAAGTCCCCAGTGTAACAGGAGAAAGTCAAATGGTGGTGATTAGTGTAAGAGGTTCAATTCAACATTTTGTAGAGAGGAAAGATTTACTAAAGTGTAAGAGGAGCCAGTGGGATTGTACGTAATAGCAGGCCGGTACCATCAAATAGAACACACACACACACACACTTAAAATGTATACTTGCTCTTATGGACACATAGGAATCTCTTATGCTCTTATGGACAAATAGGGGGGGAAGGGTGATCTCAGTTACTTCGACCATGACATGGTTTACTGATACCAGACAGGTTCGTTTGAGCATATCAGAAATGGCTGATCTCCTGGACTCTTCACTCAGAACAGTCCCCACAAAATTTACCTTACACAAAATGGTCCAAAAAAAAAAAAAAAAAAAAAAAAGATAAAAATAAAAACCAACACCTTTATGATGAGGGAGATCACAGGAGCTCAGAGAGTCACTCAGGTCACATTTTCCACATTCGGATGTTCTACGTGAACATTGAGACTCTTATCCCGTGCACGAGTTTATTCGCTGCACTGCTGTCACGTGATTGGCTGAGTGGACCATAATTACATTAATTAATTAGCAAATGCACAGGTGTTCCTAATAAGTGTTCATTGATGTTTACTAATATTACATTCTTGTAAATCTACAGCTTTATTCGGATGCCAATCTTTAACGCTTATGCAGGGACAAATTACTACAGATAATAATAAAAATAATTCTCTAACACTGAATTTGTGAATTTCGGTCCACTTTGTATTCCGAGTAAAAGAAACGCACTCACACACACACACACACACACACACAGAGCTCAGTGTGTACAAAAAGCAATTACACAACGAGGAAGGAAGAGTTGAGAGGAAGGAGGGAGGGGGTGTGAAAACCGACCCAAGTAGGAAAGAAAATTCTTCACCAAGTGCAAAACTCACCACAAACAAACTGAATCAGCCAAAACAGTATGGAGGCACTTTAACAGTCTCTAACACCTCCATTGCTGCTTTAATGGCTCTGGGTTGCCAGTGTTAAGCGTCATTTTATTTATTTATTTTATTTTTACAGTAGAAAGAGCATTAAAGTCATTACTTTAACATAACTGTCACCCAAGTGAAAAAAAGAGCTAATTAAGAAAGCCTCCAGAGGCTGACCATATTGATCTATTAGCGCTTTCACAGCAGCAGCAGCGCGAGCGGTTAACGCACGAACAGCTGTTCCTACTTACTTTGCGTTAACAGGTGCATCTTTCCCGTTGGACATGATTTCAGTTCCGAGTCTCCTCCGAGTCCTGGGCGGTAACCGAAACACCTGTCAGAAAGTGCTCCGGGCTCGGCTCGCTTCCAAACAGTCAAACGATTTGGGAGAACAGAGCCGACTATTCGTGCGGTGCGGTGAAGCAGTTAGTCGCATTGAGTTGAGGAATCCTGAGGATTTTGTTTGTTTGTTGGTTGGTTTTCCAGCACGGAGCGTTCACTCGTCGTGAAAGAAGCTGTTCGCGCTTCTCCTGCCTGCTGACGTCGCTCCGGGAACACGAGCGCTTCTTAGCTCCTCCTCGACGTCTCCTCCTCGGGCTTGGCTTTGTGCCACGACTGCAATAATTGTCGACCACTTCACCACCTAGTCTCATTTTTTTTATTATTATTATTATTTTTTTTTTATTATTATTTTTTTTTTTTTTTAAGATATTCAGCTTGTGGAAGTCCTAAAACTGTGAAGATGTGAAGCAAAGATTTATTAGGTCTGTTACATTAAGGGGTTCTCATTAGTCAGGGACCCTTTTTATTTGTTTGTTTGTTTGTTTGTTTGTTCACAAATATTATTCCAGTCGCCATTTTTTCATAGTGACGTTTTAAATGGTGGATGGTGGTTTCCACTACTGTAATAAAAGAAATAATAAATCATCCCTGTGGTTCTCCAGGCATCACTTTGACAAGAACCATATTCAGACCAAATCTAATGTGTTAAACTGGGTAAAATGTACATCCCCAAAAGCAAACAATTAGGCCTACAACTCCTCTCAGTTCCCTTACGACTTCTTTCAGCCTTAATGTCATTTAATCACACCTTGACATGTTTTACATAACTTTTACAATAGTTAAGCAATAGAGTGCAGTGACTAGTTTTTCAAACATTAATCAGCTCGGTTTCCTCTGTTGCATTTAATCTAAACAGATTATTTTTTTGCTGAATGCAGCTCATCAGACCAGGGACTAACTACAGGACTAAATGATCATTTTATTTACCATTTTTTTGGTCTGATGAGTGAACTGGCTTGTTTAAAGAAAAGTCAACAACGAAAAAAAAGTATGCTTATATTGTAATAGACAAAGAACTATGCATTTCCACCATATACAATTTCAAACATGTCTCCTCTGTTCAGAGTCTGTGGTTAGACTTGTCATATTTATAGCCATAGTACGGTGGCCCTGAGGGTCAAAACACAACAACATTTCAGAAAACACAACAACATCTAAAAAACACAACAACATTTCAGAAAACACAACAAAAACACACAGAAAACACAACGACATTTAAAAAAACACAACAACATTTCAGAAAACACAACAACATTTAAAAAACACAACGACATTTCAGAAAACACAACAACATTTAAAAACACAACGACATTTCAGAGAACACAACATTTAAAAAACACAACGACATTTCAGAGAACACAACATTTAAAAAACACGACGACATTCAGAAAACACAACAACATTTAAAAAACACAATGACATTTAAAAAACACAACAAAAACACAGAAAACACAACGACATTTAAAAAAACACAACAACATTTCAGAAAACACAACGACATTTCAGAAAACACAACAACATTTAAAAAAACACGACATTTCAGAAAACACAACAACATTTAAAAAACACGACATTTCAGAAAACACAGCAACATTTAAAAAACAACGACATTTCAGATTACGGAAAGGGCAGGACCACACTTCTTGTTTGTGATTGGACAATACCCATGTCACTCACAACTGCTCTGTCTTCCTGTTAGTCCTTGTTTTTTAAAACTGTTGTAAGGTTGTTTTTGAAAAGATGGAAATGGAGGACAATGAAATACGGATCAAACGGGAATATTTTGATCGAGGTCATTCATACAACGTTATTATTATTATTGTTTTGACCTTCAGGGCCACCATACCCATAGGCATTAATGGTTAAGCATTAAAAGGTGACTACAATCTTCAGTCGAAAGCCCTGACCTGACACACAGTGTTCCTGAGCTGCTGTGAGTCATCCTGCCAAGCCTGTAATAGTAATGCACAGTAAGAGTTGCACAGGTAGAATTTGGCAGCAACTATATGCATCAGCACATCCAACCCTTAGAAAGAAAGAATTCTGACTTCACACAGAGCTGATATTAGTAGGGCTAGCTGGATAATGTTAGTTCAGTGAGAGCCTGGAGATCTGAAATCAGATTTAAATACAAAATGTACCAATCAAGTAAGAAAATACGTGGATCAGGTAACATAAAGGTACACAGTGAACATGACCAACTTTGTGAATTTGGTTCTACACACTGTGTTCTAATAAGTTAGGCGAAGTTAGGCAGCTTGGGCACTACCATCAGCATCAGTGATGGTATATAGTAGGGCTATAACGAGATGCTCCTGTTACAGTTCAGTTTGACTCATGATACCGGCTTAATGATTCAATTCACTTTGATTCTCAAACATATTTCAAACAAAATTTGAATGACTAAAAAATAGACTCCAAACGAACTTTAGGTGGAATTGCTACAAACAAAATGTACTACACCATATCTTAAAGATGAAAGATATATTTATAAAGTCTCCAAAAATGGTACTTATGAATGGTATGATGAATCTTGGTTTCTGCTAAGGCACACAGATACTAGAGTCAGAATTTGGCCACAAACGCATTAATCCATGGACCCAACTAGCCTTGCGTCAACAGTCAAAGATGGTGGGGGTGGAGTGATGGTATGGGAATGTTTTCATAGCACACCAATAATATTAATACCAATCCATCATCTTTTGAATGCCGCAGCCTATTTGAGTATATTGTTGCTGACCGTGTACATCTTTCCATGGCCACAGTTTACTCAGTGAGTGTATTTGAATACTATGGATTACATCAATTTTTCCATGCCCCCCATATTGTCAAATTTGGAGCAAGCGTTTGCTCTGTAGAGAGGAGAGACTCCTTCTCCCAATACCAAGGTCCCAATTGAACTTTCTTATGTTAAACTAGAATAATGTTCTAAAAATAATTTTTTGGGGTAAAATTAAAAAGTGCAGATATCAGCAAAGGAATTGTCTGTGAATTAGACAGATGAGACTGTGAATTAGACACTGTAGATTGGAAGACTGTTGATGAGAAAAGTGACATGAAAGATGGTTGTCACTGAAATACATGGGGCCAGCAGGGGCCAGCAGGGGCCAGCAGGGGGCACTAGACCTGTGGTTGCTTTCCTTTGCAATAACAGTAGCAATCAAACCTCCCTAATGACATTAGGAGAACCAGACTTAAAAGGTAACCAATCTTTTTCTGGGTTAGACCAGATTAGGAATTATAAATCATTACAGCATGCAGGTGATAAAAGTATAAGTCAAACAGTATTAAGTATGAGTATCAGTATTACAAGATGTTCAGAATGAGCATATTGTGAATAGAAGTTCTGGGATAAGCACAGGTCAATAAGCAGCGGTTCTTAGAAGGTACAAGAAATTACGCTCTGAGATTATTAATATGTATACAGATTACCTGAAGCACAAGCCATATCAGAAAAAAATCCTGGCAGTATAAAATAGGACTTTTAACAGCCATATTTTGCATCCAGTAGCTTCGAAGAATAACTACACCCTTGAATTTGGTTAGACCTCATCCTATATGTAGATATGAAAAATAAATATTTGACTGAAATATGAGATTTAAAAAATGGAATTTAGTGAGCAGATTGCAAAAGTGTGACATGGATAATTTGGCAGGTGAGACAGAGAGGTTGTCACACAATCAATCACACAAATATGCAAAAATGGAAGGGCAAGAAGAGATAGCAACACTTCAGAGATCCTTTGAAGTGTCAGACTTCCCTCCACCAAGCTCTCACTGGTGATGATAATAATGCACTGGATAAGCAAACAGTCAGCTAGGAAGTGTATCAATATATTCTCTCTTGAGATTTATATGGAGGTTGAAGAGAGGCTCATAGTTGGTGAAAATGATGCAAACTGTGTCATCCTTAACTTAGATGTTTATACAATAATCAGCCTAATAATGTTTGTAGTATTTATTTTATTGTCTGTAAAAAGTTATAGTGCTGCCCAGCTCTGTCCCTTTACAGCTCTGTGAATCACAAGACATACATAGTTCCAAAAAAAGCATTGGTTGGGGGGAATGGAAAGCCTTCTTAGTTTTTTTCATTGTAATTGGAACTGTCATTGTAAGCAACACAGGGCTCAAGAAATAACAGACTACTCCTTTAATATCAGTGACTGACTCATACAGTGTACAGTAGGTGGTGTCATTCTGGATACAAGTAATGTTAATTCTATTCTTTGTTTGCTTTCAACAAACAAATATTTCAACACTAAAGACAGCAATAGATTAATCGCTGCCACAAATTAGCTTACAGTCATTCTCCTACTAATCACTTAATCACACATACAGTACTTAGTTATGTGGATGACAGTAATTAATTACAGCAGATTCAACTCAGGAACACAGCAGACTCAAGTTGAGATAGGTGGTAAGTGTTCATTTTAGCCATGTGCCACTGCATGGTACTAAAAAAAAAAAAAAACACAAAACAAGAAAGCACAAGCTTGGTGACTTTTCAAGAGTTCGCCTCTGCTCAGGTCACATGTCACACACACTCATCAGCTTGTTAATAACCATTCACAAATAAGGATCAGATTTGCCATGTTAATTTGCTTGCTCCCTCTGAAGACTAAAACCGATCTGCCACAATAAACCCATCACCCAATGTAGACATGCTGGAATCGCTTTAGTCATATAAATTTGGGGATGCGCCTACACATGAAATGGAAGCCTAGGAGTTGGGGAGGCTGCACCCCAGGAAGCTGCAGGCAGCGGCAGTCTCTTCTGATACGGCCCCTGGGTTGGGCAGAGTTCTGGTAACAGGCAGTAAGGTGCTCTGTCTCTCTGTGTCCGTGCACATAGGCATATGGTCCTCAGCCAGTTGGATGCCGTCGGTCAGTGAGTCAAGTTGATGCCACTGCACTAGCTCAGATGTTTCCGCCAACAGCTGGGTGATGGACTGTCCTGGTTCCACTCACTCGATGACCTTCTCTGAGAGGGCAGGGTCCAGCTGCAGCCAGCATTTACAGGAGTCCTTGAGCTGCTGGGCATATGTGTATAGCCGAGCCCCCTCCCTAAGCACCATAGAACGGAACCGCTGTTGATGTTCATCAGGCGAAGGTCCAACTTGCATAAGCATGGCTCTCCACACAGCCTTGCAATCTAGCTGGCACTCCATGGGCTGCCATCTGGGCTTCTCTCAGGAGGTCATGGATGCACAGGCTCCATTCTCCCCTTGGCCAACTGCTCGCTGTGGCAGTACTTTCAAACACCCCGGGGTACACCTCAACATCATCCGAGGGTGGCATCCTGGCCAGAGAGAAAGAGCTCAAGGAGGGGTTTGTGTGGCCTGAAAGGAGGTTAGTAGGCCCTGGATAGCAGTGTGGTCTGCAGCTTGCTTGTTCACAATTTTTTCAAGGATCTTCTGTTGCTCCTGCTGCAGATTCTTGAAAAACCCATGAACAAGCAAGCTGCAGACCACGCTGTTGTTGTTTTCTTCACTTCTGGAACAGACTGAAAAGCTTTTTCAGATTTTCAGCTTTTATTTCCTGATATTTACCTCTAGGTATGTTAAACAATTTAGATCATACCACATTTTGTATCAACTCACCCAGTCCATAGAGTGAGCAAAAGTATTGGAACAGAATGTTTTCAACTACATTTACATGCAAAATACTTTTTTCTTGGTTGCATATAGCTTGCTTGCAACTGCATCATGCCTATTACCCATAGAGCCCACCAGATTTCTTGTTTCTTCATTGGCTTTTTCGACAGCATCTTTTAGTTGTTATCTGTTTTGCAGTGTTTCTCCCTTCAGTCTTCTCTTCAGGGGGTGTGTTAAGACCTGATATTTTACTTAGCCGGTCCAAAACTGTCTATTTTTAAAAAACCCAGATGAAGTCCTTTTTTGAGGTGGCAATATGTTTTGGATCATTGTCTTGCTGCAAAATAAAGTTCCTCCTGGACAGTTTGGATGCATTTTTACATAAATATGTTTCTGTAGACTTCTATCTACTGCTACTACTATCATGAGTTACATCATCAATAAAAATGGAATGTTTAGGATCATGAGCAGATCCCTTCTTTCTCCATACTTTGGCCTTTCCATCACTTTGGTAGAGGTTAAGCTTTGTCTCATGAGTCCATAACACTTCCAGAACCGGTGTTCATCTCTCATCTCTGTACTGTCTGGCTTTCCAATTTTTACTGCTGATGAATGGCTTGCATCTTGCAGTTCGGCCTCTGTATTGTTGTTCTCCAAGTCTCCTTCGAACAGTGGACTATGATATTTCCACCTCTGCTCTTTGGAGGTTGTTCATAATGTTACAGACAGTTGTTTTGGGGTTATTCTTTACTGCTCTGACCATTTGTGTGTCATCATTTGTTGTTGTTTTCCTTGGATGATCAGTTCAATGCCTGTTGCTCAGTACACCAATGCTTTGATTCTTTTTAAGGACATTCCAAATTGTGGTACTGGCTATGCCCAATGTTATTGAAATACCTTTTATGGATTTACCCCCTTTTCTCAATTTCAGAATGGCATGCTTTTCCCCAATAGAGAGCTCTGGTCTTCAAGATGGTCGACCCTTCTTCACTACAAATGCAGTCTTCATGATCGAAAGCCAAAGCTTATACTGAGAGAAGATATCCAGAGCTACTTAATGATTACACAATCAATCTTATACGATACACCTAGGTAACAAGATACACCTGTAACTTGTCATGTTCCAATACATTTTCTCACTTGAAGAGCTGGGTGGTTTGAAACAAAATATGTTCCATGTTCTTTAATTAAATAATTAATCTAACAGGGAACACCTGGGCAACAAGAAACACCTGTCAGTCACACGCTCCAATATTTTTAATTGCTTGAAAAACAGGTGGATTTAAAAAAAAAAAAAAAAAAAAAAAGCTTCATAACATATCAGAATCTAAATACCAGGAAAAAAAGCTATTCATCATTTTAATTTCATATTTTATTTCATTTTACATTTCATTTTTTATTTATTTTGAAATTATTGTAAGCACATCATGTAGAACCTGAAGTCCAATGGGCTACAACTGCAGAAGACCACAGTGGGTTCTCCCAAATTGGATTGTTGAAGCCTACTGTACATTCTCAGAAAAAAGAAGGTTCAGAATCCCTTCTTGAATTTATGACCAGAATTTATTTAGTGTTTGTACATATCAATTTGCATTTTGGAGTACCAAAATAAATTCCTTCTTTTGCAATAAATGCTATATGGAATAATTATAGGCAGCATATCGGAATTGTAAAGTTCTCAACACACAACTTTAGATTGTCTTGTTCATTGTCTTGCTCGTAGTTATAAGATATCTAAGGGCCACTGATTTTACCAACTTGCACTGATTTTGCAATGTTACTGCAAGTTTTGTTTAGGATTTCGTAATCTGAAAAAATTAAGTTTTAATTTGGAAAACTAGCAGACCTCCATGCAGTGGAAATTTTCCAAGTCACTGGATCATGTTTCCCCACACAAGTGAGCCATCCAAGTAAAAAATTATGGTTGAAAATACGCAGTCCATTTCCCTGTAAAAGCTTCTCATTCAATCAACATGTTGGCTGGTTTAGATTTGGTTAGAAAATAACAGTTCTATTTTAAAATGTGATTTTTAGGTCTCTGTTGGACTAACCATTGCTGGGGAACTTATCTTCCATGGATTCTGCCAAATGTTATTGAAGGAATTTAATTTTGCATGTGAAATTTTTAACCAAGTGTATTCCATAATGGTGATGTTTTTGTTCTTCTGAGAGAGTTTATTTTTCTGAGCTCTAGTAAAAACAATCTCTACAACCTTTACTTTCCCCACTACAGTAGGAGAATCATATATACATTTTATGTTATACAATTTTCCTTTCCACATACAATATGTGCTATATGCTCTACCCTATGCAGTAATTCCACCAGAAGGTGGCAGCACACGTTGAACGAATTTATCTGTTTGTTTCTAATCCAACAGTCTTTGTATTTCATGTTTTATAGGTTTTTAAAAACACAAAAAGAACTAAATTAACATTAAACTAATCTAACCCTATCTTTGGAAGTCAACCGTTAATTGTAGCCTTGTTGAAAGAATACTGGAAAGCGCACCTAAACTTTGGCTTTTTTATTTTTAGTCACTATGGTACTCATCCTCATCCACACATAAAAAATCAGGTTGTAGGGCAAGCAAATATAATTTTATTTTTTATTTTTTTTGTTCACTGTACACACTTGGGAAGGGAGAGGTAAGGTAGGGTCGTTCAGTTTGTTGAATGCTGCATAATGGACCTTTAATTAATCATATTATCATGGTCAGTGCAGACAGTTTTTCTCAATTCAGGGTTAACAGATTGTGAACTGAGACTTCACTGGTTCATAGTGACTACTGAAGCCCGTTTCAAATAATTAGTAAACATATGCATGTTTTCATTAGCAATTGTTCAACACAGAAAAAAGTGATACACATGAAGTACAACTGTCCTTTTATTTAAAAAAAAAAAAAAAAACTGCAAATGTCATCCCCTGTTATCTGCTGCTGAGTCCACCAAGAAGTCCTCATGGTCAAAAACACTGATCTAAAGATGTCACTGTTGTGGGGAACAAGCTCCCGCTATGGATTAAGTACGTAAGTGTGAAATATCATTATCAGTGTCAGATGAATGGAGACAAGTTATACATCAAGGGTAGGTTTTGCCTTCAGCACAGGATAGACAGGATTATAGCAAAGAACAGAAGTTTGGAAAAAATCTTGTAAATTCTTAGTAAGATGATAACTTTTGAAAAACAACATTAACAAAATTACAGTTTAGATATACGGACAATAAGAGTATTAACTATGTGTCTAAGCATGTTATGCTTGCATTCACTTTATTAGGCTTTTATTCACTTTACATCAATTGCTCAGTCATGCAATTACCCAAGCAGCCAATTATGTCGTGTAATTCATTAATATCACATAATAATCACCTCAAACTGAAGGGAAATCTCATTTTGACTGGGGCATATTTTCTCATGTTCTGGTGTTAGAGTAAGAGTATTTACAGTAAGAGTATCTTCATACACCAGCTTATACAGAATGGTATAAGTCACAGTAGGCATCCAGTGAGCAACAGTTGTGTGAAAAAGCAGGATAAATAAAACTACAGTTAAAAAATGGAATAACATGAGGTGACATTATTCTACTCTTCAACTGTCAGGTTTTGGTGAGTGCCCACTGTAGCCTTAGATTCCTGTTCTTGACTAACAGGAGTTTAACCCAATGTGATCCACTGCTGTTGTAGCCCACCTGGCTCCGACTTTGACATGTACTTTCCAAGATGCTTTTCTGCTCACAATGGTTATAAAAAGTGGTTATTTGATTTAACATGGACTTTCTTTTAGCTCTGAACCAGTCGGGGCATCGTCTTATAACTTCAACATGCCATTTCTATCTCACTGAATATCTCTAGTGATCACATGTCCCACCCCTGCTGTTGTTTTGGGCGAAGTTTTAGACATATATCTGCATGATTTATGTATTGCTGATTTTTTTATACATATATCTGCATGATTTATGTACTGCTGATTTATGTTGCTATACAGTATGATTGGCTGACTGGTTAATTGCATGTATGAGCAGATGTACATGTGTTCCTAATAAAGTGATCAGTGAGAGCATGTAATCAAATAACCAGACTTGGCAATGGTTTTGCAAGTTGTTCTTTGTCTCAAGCTTCTTTCAATATATATATATATATTTTTTCTCAATACCTCTCCACCATATTTTAAGTTCTGTAATGATATAGTGAGCAGGAAATAAAGCCTAAAGAGATAAAGGAAGCTATAAGGAAACAATTTCACACCAGAATCTTAAATCTGGTGTGAAATTGTTTCCTCGGGTATGGGTTCATCCATATTCCTTTTCACGTGATTAAACATCACACTGGTAGAAATCTAGAAAAGACAGAAACAGAAAGACAGAGAGAGAGAGAGAGAGAGAGAGAGAGAGAGAGAGAGAGAGAGAGAGAGAGAGAGACAGAGAGGGGCCTTATCATTTTTAATGTGCTTACTCGCTGCCTTTAATATATGCCTTCATAGCTGCCTCTTATGAGGGCATATAAAATACAAGTGCAGAATATCACAAATAAGATTATTAATGCAAAGACACACATTTTGAACTACAGAATGTTTAACAGTAACCAATCAACTGTTTTTTGCTCTTGATGACTTGCAAGACTGCAAGGACAGAGTCTCCATCAAAGATGTTGTTGCTCACTGAACGGTCACATTATTTTAATTTTCATTGATTTTGGGCAATCACACAAAATCACATAAATGTCACTTACTAAAGACTGTTGTGTTACATGCTTTTGTGCAAAACAGATCATCCAAAACACAGTGTCATTGAACACTTAAATCACACCAATCAGAACATCAGAACATGTTAAATGTTCATCACGTTTCAATGTTGATGTTTTGTTCCATCATAGAGTGATTTGTCCATATGAGAAAGCATATTCTAATCAACTTTGATCCATTTTTAAAAATTAAATTAGTTAGATATTTTGTGTTTGCTGTTTTTCCAGCAGGGGACATGGTTGATTGCCAGTTGTGAAGCAGAGAGTGAGAAAGGGGAAAAAAATGAAAGAGTAACGAAAGATAGTCTACGCCTGTGTGTGGTTAATGACAGCCGATTTATGTTTTACTTTTCTTCCCCACTAGGCTGCCAGATGCCTAACAGATGCTAGAGAGAGAGAGAGATGGAGCTGACCTTACCTCCCCTGACCCCTCTGAGCTAAACTTGAGCCAGATGCTCAAATTAATTTTAATTAGTTCTTTTTACATTTTTGTGTGATTGAGTGCCAAAAGGCATAGGGAACAAAAGTGTTGTTTAATAAGAAACAGAATCAGCCCTGCTCTTTGTATCTTCTGCCTCCTGTGTCCTTAATTCCCCCCTTCTTATTAACCAGGGGAATCACAGTTCATTAGTTTTTGCCAGTCTAGAGTCAAGATTTCCTTTATTGTCATTTCTCTGCACCTGCATATGTAACAACGTTATGACATTTCTCCCAGATCAAACAGTCCAGAATAAAGAATAATGTCCAGAAAAGAGAAAGTCTACAAAATGTTGCAGACAGTATAAAATGAATACAACTGTACAAAAAAACGAGTAGAATATTGAGTTATACTGTAACAGTAGGTAAGTTGGTGCTTGCAGTAATGCTTGTGTGTTGGCACAGGGTGTTCATGATCTTAATCATCTTGATGATTTTAATAATCAAATGTACATGGAAAATCATCCATTTTAAGTGTCTTGAAATTGTTCCAAGGCATATATGGAAAAGGTACACTATACAGGGTGTCTGAAAAAGTCATGAACCAAGGAGGCTAAAACTTTACATACTTAGTTTTGTATGTATTATTTATAACGTATGCCCTGCATGTTTTCCCTTGCCATACACACATGTACACATTTTCTCAGCTGCTGTATCATGTTTTTATGGATTTTGCTCAAAATATGCTCAACACAATTGTTGATTGTGGAGAGCTACAGGGAGGGTCTTGAACTTCATAGCTTGTTTTTTTTTGTCTGACACACACTGTGCAGGTCTTTCTACATCATGTCCAATCAAATCAATTTACCGCAGGTGGACTCCAGTGAAGTTCTAAAGACACAGCAAGATAATCAAAGCAAACAGGATGCACCTGAGGCCATTTTGGAGCGCCTTATCTAAATAAGATTTCAGTTTTAGATTTTTCATAAATTTGTTTTCACTTTATAAACAGAGCTGTGCATAAACGAATGCCCACAAACATCGATAAACTGAAGTGATGTTTTAAAGAAGTTAAACTTCAATAACTTCAAGTTATTTTACTTTATACTTTTTCTTATATTTATTTCTGGACTTATTTTTTCCACCTGATTTCAGAATTCTTTTTGTCTGATACTAATGTGTGCTGTGTATACTGTGTTGTATGTCTGTTTAAAAAAAAAAAAAGACTCCAGCTGGTCTGGGGTTCCTAAGTGGCTGCTTATACCACTTATAGCAAGAAAGGCCCTGGCTTTCACCACCATGTAAATCAGATTTTCTCCTATTTTATAAATGAACATTATGTGGATGGTGAGGTACTTACCATATGCAGCACAATGAAAATGATCACTAAGTGCCTAACTCTTATTTAGATGGTATGCATGAGGTTTTTATGTCAGTGTGCATCCATTTTTTTGACGTTACTATCGTATATGTTGTTGGAAAGAAAAACAAATATCCAGGAAAGGGTTAGGGTTAGTGTCCCCTGTGTCTCTCATAAGACTCCAGTGACTGGCATTTCATTTGTCACAGCTACAAGGTTCAGTACTTGTGAGAGAGTGAGCAGAAGCCATGTCCACTGCTGTCTGTCTCAAAGGCTGATGACACAGACTGCACAACTGGCTCATCCATAGTGAACTGACTATTGGGAAAATCATGCCCTCTGCTTTTAGAGTTTCAAACAGCAGCTGAAATTGCTTACTCATTTTCCCTGAAGTGTATAAGGATATGACTAAGGTTCCAATAATACTTTCTTGGCCCTTAGCCACATCTGATTATTGTCTAAATCAAGCTTAGCAACATGGAACATGCGATATGGAAATAAATAAATAAAAAGTGTAAAAAAAAACCCAACCCCAAAAGAAAACATTTAGAAGAT
>JAOVYU010000031.1:17519632-17530781 GCA_025674565.1 Synodontis membranacea | reverse complement strand
TTTTTTCAAATATAATTAAGACATTTTTTATTACTATGAAATATATATTTTTACTATAATACTGATTTAATAACATCACATATTTAAATATTTATTTTTGAAATAAATGACTATTTGAATAAACTATGAATTTATTTAATCAGTGTGGTTAATTAGGTCTTTGCTAACAAAGTAATTAGATAGCTTGAGGTAATTAAGCAAACTCCCTGACTTATAAATGTTCTGCCATGCTTTTTTCTGACCTTTATCTCATTTTATATCTACCACATTATCTATACATTTGTCTTCTTTACAAAATGGAAAGAACTTATTTTGTTTATTTATTTATTTATTTATTTGAGTCCCATGGTGAGATGGGAAACAACTCAAAATTGCCTTTTTCCTGACCAAACTCAGAAGCACCAAATGATAATGGAACTAAATGGTTCTTAACCAAAAGGACCCAAATCTTTATTTCAGGACCCAAACCTGATCATTATTTCAAGATCAGGTTTCCTTTTATAACCTCCTATAGTCTTACATTCCTTTTCTTTCTTTTCCTTAATTTACTTTCTCTGTAATTCAGAATCAGTAACTCCACCGCTAATGCTTTCTGTTTAATCCTGAGATCCTTCTTTCTTTTCCTCAGTTTCCCCATTAATGCTTTTTTTTTTCTGTCTCTTGTTCTTTAAACCAGAAATCCATCACTGCTTTGTTATATGCCACAGATCTACAGTATATCCACAAAGTGAGGCATTCGGAGGGCTTATAAAGAGGCGTGGCCAGGTGCAGCAGCTTTAAGCTGAGTACCTATACCAAGAAGTGTCGCATAGCAACTGTGCTGGGTTTGTGAATAAAGCCCATGTAAGTGGCCACAGATTTGCCTGAGAGAGCACCCGTGGTGTTTTAAAGGTAAACATTTTTTTTTCTTATATAGACCTAAAATATACTGTACATTCTATATTGGCATGCTACACATTTTCACTTCATTTGTACAATTTATAGATTGGTTCTTTATTTCTCATTTATTTACACACAATGTTTTTAAAAGTGCTTTTTATTTGAAAATAATTATCACAGAATTCAGATCATTCCTATAATATTTGTTGCAAATACCTTTACTGCAAAATTGGCTACAAAAGAATGTGAAATGTTTATGTTGTGTATAACACAATCAACTGCTTATATAATATAAATATTCTATTGTGCACATAACAAAACTAAAAATCCACTCATTTATCTTAAAATAGTTTTCAGTAAATATCAGATCTTGGGAAGTGATTTTGGTCAGGTTTCAGGCTGCAGTAGATTTTATTTGGCAATACAAGGTCATGGAGACAATCATCACGAGGAGCTGATAGACAGAAACAGAAAGGAGAAACATTAGTTTTGAGAAAATGACACAAGTGAAATTGCAATATGCTATAAGCAATAACCCTATCTTCAACAAGAATTTTTTTAGTACTAAGCAGAGTTTAAAGACAGGGAAGTGGCTAAATTACCTCAAGCGCTGCAATGCCCAAGGCCACAGCTATGATGATAACTGAATTTGAGTCAAACAGTTTTACAATTGCAGGGAGACATCCACTAATATTCTGTGAAAAAATAAGATAAAGTCATATAATCGGCTAGCAGACAAAAAAGATTGGGATATTAGTCAATTCCAGCAAAATTATTCGCAAAATATTTTGTAAAATATTTTGGTTTTAGCTAAAGAAATGAAGAAGAGTTAATATGCAGATATAAAATATGACAATGCGAAAAACAAACACTCTTCCTCTAGCAAACTTGTCCCTCTGTTTTCTTTGTTTTTTTAGTCAATTTATGGAAATTGACACCCTACTGGCCTCTGTACTTCCAACATCAAATGAATCATCTGTCTCTGTTGGAGGATGCTTTATGTTAGTCTTTTGGAACTCTAAAACTTTTAGAAGTTAAAGTTAAATCTAGGCAGGCAACTTTAGGCTCACTATTAGTATATTTGTATTTGGCAGGTGTTTAAGCTAGCTAAGTTAAACATGTCTCACCTAGTACGATTTTCTGATTTTAAATCTCTCATAATTTTAAAATAAAGTTTTTTGGGGGTTCCCACTTTCCTGTTGCCTGCTTTCCTGTTGCAACAATTAATTGTGAATGTCAGTAAGAGCGGTGTTTGTATCCTAGTCACTTCACAGCGATGTCCCATTAGAAAATATAATAGCAGTGCTAAAAAGAACGAGCTCATTAAAAAAAAGGAGAAGTAGGAGGGTTATAGAGATGAGTAACATTCGGTGCTAGTGGTTAAACACAACGTTCAGTTAATGTATTGTTTAGTTTATTGTCATGTGTGGTCGGATTTCTGGTTTGTACATCGTACACTAGGATACTACTCCCTTTCATTTGTTACTCTGTTCTGCTGTCTACTGGGCAAGGCTGTAGCATATTCATGATCTATCTGATATCCTTTGTCATAAGCATATTTGACGATTTTTCGGTGTGTCTTATGTATCGCTGGCAGGTCTTCGGCAGCGTTAAAGTGTGTTTTGTTTTCCCACAAAAACAAAACACAAAACAAAAGAGTGTGTTAGCCCTCGGCCTTGGGGAGACTTCATAAAGCGCTGTCTGCCAACTAAAATAAATAAATAAATAAAAAATCAGTAGTCTTACCGCAGCTGTAGCATTGCTGTATCCACAGGGTTGAAGACGACAGCACTGGGCCGGATAGAGACTGGTGCTCTTGACGAAAGAGGAATTAGTGAAATCTGAATAGTTGTTGAATCCACAGCACTTCAGCTACAAGAGACACAGACATGGGGGGGGGGGGGGGGGGGGTAAACAACACAAGACTTTTAAATACGTTTATTTAAACAGGACTTTATAATCCTAGAAATCATGTCTTTAGTTGTAGAGATTACTGACCAAACACAAAACATAACTACTTCCGGAATGTAAATATATCAGGCAAGGTTTCTGTTTACTGAAAATGTGTCTTCAATTCGGACCCACACAGGAAATGCAATAAAAAAAAAAAATGGCGAAATGATTGTCTGTAGGTTAATTAATGAGAAAGTTTACCAACCAAGTCCATTGTGGTGTCCCACAGACCCGTGACATCTTTATTAGCACCGTAGTCATTTTGAATGCTGGCAACTACAGTAGCTCCCACTTGACTCATCACGGTTTGGATCTGAGAGAGAGAGACAGAATGTGACCAGACATCATTAAGCAACAGGTGGTAGAAAGCAGATCTCTGCAACTATAAGGGATGCTTGGGTTACTTACCAGCCCCTTGAAGACCGCAATCACAATTGCTCCTGCAACCTCTGCAATAAAGATGATCAGGATAATGACAAAGAACTGAGGAGAGAAAGAACAGGTAGTCAGCTATTAAAAAGTGAGGGCACTATCCTTCAGCACAATTCTACAGATGTGTAATAGATATATACACCCCACTACAGTACAAATACACAGCTGACATGGCTCATGTGGCAAAAATGTGCCCCGAGTGTGATCTGGACCTCTGTGAAAACAATTAATGAAAAAAAGAAGACAAATTATATGTTCGAGAGTCTAAACTTCAGGTGCCAAATACTTAATCAACATGTCAATGTCTGAGACAGTATAGACATGAGTACATTGGAACTACTGTATTGACTTTTTACTGTATTGACATGCGGATAATTATACCGGTACAGCCTATAGGTGATGCTCAAGATAATATGTAAGGGCAGGTATGAATGAACAAGTTAGCTAACTACAGCACCTAGCTAACAAACCTAGCAAGGTACTGAGTCTGATCACCTTTCTTTATACACTGGTGATAATCAAGGTGGTTTTCACATCAGCATAGCTCATGTGATTAGTTAACATATGAACAGCGTAGAAAATAGAACATTTTCAGATTAGTTGTGTCAACTGTACATATAAGTAATTTCTAAAGTTCTTACTCAAGTACAATTTCACCAGACAAATTGTTTTACTTTTACTTGAGAATTTTCTTTCTTTCTTTCTTTCTTTCTTTCTTAACTCTTTTAAGAAAGTTATTACTACATTAGCAATACTTTTACTCAGTTAAATATGTGATGTACTGTTATCACCATGGGGTAAGTTTGGATGTGTGTGTGTGTGTGCATGGTACTAAAATAGCATAAGATTCCCTTTCTTCTAATAATTCACTATTATTATCCTTTTTAGTACTTTCCTACACCGTTTAATCCTTTTCCAGGAACAAAAATAAGCATTAGTAAGGATTAAAGTCTGTGTGAGCAGAAGACTGTGGCGAACCTGATATCATCTGTAGTGAATGAACAGATCCTTACACCACTCTGTCGCACTGTACTCAGTTGAAAGGATCTTTGAATACCAGTACGTGTTAAAAGATTACTTTCTTTAAAATGAGTAAAGAATGTCTATATATGTGACCGAATGTAAAATACTGTGTAGTTTAAACCTTGAAGGAAAGCAAACAGGATAAAACCTGACCCCAACCGACAAGGACACAATTAATAGTGCTGTAGTAATGCAGTTAACCTAGCAATAATATAACTACACTCCTAAGGGGGGGGTAAACATTCTTTACTTAAGTAAAAGTATAGATACCTTGGTTTAAAAATACTCTAGTGAAAGTTGAAGTATTGACTCAACTTTTTACTCAACGGACGGGAGAGGGGAGGTGGGGGTGAAATGTAACGACCCTAATTTAAAAATGTAAGAAGTAGAAAGTAGAAAGTAGCCACGAAAAGAAGTAGTGAAGTAAAGTACAGATACCCGAAAATTCTACTTAAGTACAGTAACGAAGTATTTGTACTTCGTTACTTCCCATCTCTGCTCCACATGATGGACAAACTAAAGGGCCCTTAATACTGCTAGAGGTGACCTTTCCGGGAAAGTAGTTGTACTGTATAAAAGTTCTCATTCATACTAAAAAGAGGCCATGAATAACAGTTTAACAGTTGATAGTCATTCCATTCTCCTCAGAATCGAGAGAGGCAACATGTCTTTAGGATCGAAATACAAGTCAGTCCATCTGGACCTGCAACTTTGTGTTGAAACCTGTAGCCGAGGCAGGAGACCTACCATAAGCAGCATGCACCTGCTCTCACGAGCAGCGCCACAGCAGCCCAGAAAGCCAAGCAGCAGCAGCACGCTGCCTACGGCAATCAGCAGGTAGCCTACGTTCAGAACCTGCTTCATCTCAGGCGGAGCCCCTGCCAGGCCTTGTAGAACAGTCGTGATAGAGTTATTGTCTACCTTCACCCAGATACCTACAGCCAAAATACCTATTCCAGCCAGCTGTGGAGGAGGGAGACAGAAGAGGAGAGAGAGAGGCAAACTTGCATGAAACAAGAGACACAAGATCAGGTTTCTGCTTTTATTAAAATGAACATGACCATCTGAAATCACATGGCACTTTATTTCTGCATTTTAAACTATTTTGGCATACAGACAATGGGCCTAATTCAATGGATTAACAATGGATAAGAACTATCTTTTTTAATAGATAAATCACAACTTTGGTTCATGAAGAGCCAGTTAGTTGTTGGGTGTCCAGATTTTAAGTTTTAATAAAAATAGAGGAAAAAACAGCAACTGTAGAAAGCAAAAGGCAAATCATGGACATATTTATTTAGTAATCCCGTCATACAGTTTTTTGTCCCCAAGAGAGAATGTATCCTGGAAAAGGAGAACAAAATGTCACCCTAAGTTAGTTCTGAAAGCTGTTCTTATCAAACGAGAGTTTGGGTAATTTTCTATATAGGGAGACTCACAAACGTGAAAATAGATCAATAGATTCAGATACTATAATTTGGCTTTAGTTACTGTGCTTTCTTATATATGGATTACAGGGTCATTTGCATGGTGTGCGTAGGAGGCACTCGTTCACATTAACTTGTGGCTCATTGAAAAAATTTGTGGCTTAATTTGTGGCTCAATCAAAATACGTACCTTAGTATGAAGAAAGTCACAGACACCAAAATTTGTGTTCCCTCCCCACAGAAAAATTGATAAATGAGTCTTAATTAAGACATGGATCAGTGGACAGACAGGATTAACAACATCCCTTATTATTATTCTTATGATGTGTGTCAACAAACAGTTTTCACTAAACTTTAGTGCAGTTTAATGCAGTTACTTTGGTTAGTAATTTGTGTAATGATGCATTTCTAAACACAAAAATCATCACACAGTTAATCCAAAAATGGGGATTTTTAAAGCTATAATAATGGCTTTGTAAATTCTGTGGACAAAAGTACAAAAATTAGAGGTCATAATAAATAGTATATGATCATTCCAAGTTAAAAACAGACATGTGCAATGCCCTTCCTGTTCCCTTGGATGAATTTTATGATAAGAAGAACTCATAACTGATGGCTTTTTCTCAGTAGCCATGGCTATATATCATGACTAAACATGACTTTGAACACCTGGCTGCATACAATGGAAAAAAAACAAATAAGGTGGACAACCAATATCCAGTCAGGATACTCTACTCGCCTTTCAATTATATGACCTGTCAATTCTCTTCTGTGCTGGCACTCAGGCATTCTAACCTAGGCATTGATTGGGTGTGTTTAAAGTTACTTTGCTTTATTAAAGTGCTGTATTTGTTTTTAAAATCTTTTAACTATACATATAATTGGATTTGGCGGATGTTTTCATTTAAAAGGATCTAGAAGTCAGAGTAAATTCGACACGCTTCCGTTCACCAGCACAAAACCTTCAAACAAGACCTGCAATTAATTATTAATCTTTTGTACTTACAAAGATGATGCCATTGAAAAAGAACATCATGGTTTTCAAAAATCCAAAGCAGCCCATCTTCACAGTGTCTAGTGTACCTGAAAGACATAAAGACATAAATCGTTAGCTTTTAAGTTCATTTAAATTGTGTTCTATTTGTCACAGTTTTCTTAACATAATCTTAGTCTTAAGATTAAAAGAAAATGAAGAATTTACACTGATAGAGGGAAATCCGTCAGTGTGACACACATCCTGCAGTATCCAGTAGTCCCGGGCTTTTGTTCGTTGTGCATTTTTTGGTGTGCATTTTTTTTTTTATTTCCTTTAGCTATTTGGGATTAGTAGGACCTCATAAATATAAAAACCAAACATTGTTTTTGAACAATTAGTAGTTTTAAAAAATCTAAGTTAAGCAAAATAACATATTATGGAGCAGGGAAGCCAAAATGCAATGTCCACATATGAGGACATATGGTCTCAGGAGGGTATAGTGTGAAGCTGCACAGTTCATAATATTATGTTATTCTGTTACCTGGTTGGCTGTTACAGTATGGCCTGTTAGTAACTGGACAGCAACAGCTTCAGTTTGATAATACCTACATTGAGTGAACCACATAAAAATCTCTAACCATTTTATTTATATGGTCTTGCGTTACAGGAGATTCGGTCAAGACCTCTAATTGTTTTGTTTACATATGAACCATTTAGTTACTGAACTGATTTAGTTATCTCTCTCACACCACAGCAATGCAGGCTTACCCTTTTTCCAATCACATCAAGAGGTCTGTCATCTGTTTAAGAAATTAGTGTAATTGTTGTGTGTAACCATATCCAAGTTACAGGTAAAGAACACAAAGATGATGTCACAGAGGGAGAGAGTGACGTGATGTAACAATAGAGTGATTCATTTTGCATTCTGCATATACATGTCAGAAAACAAGGAAACAAATCCCTAACCAGATGGATGATTTCAGGTTTATTCAGTAACTGTGGTCACTAATTTTCACATTTCTAAACATACTAACTTCACACTGAAATTTAAAGATGAAATTGTGGGTTTGTAAGGTTCAGGTGGTCTTGAGCTCACTATATAAAGTTCACCTTTCGTGATTATTCATTAAATTATAAGAAGTGACAGTGCAGGATTGCTGTAAAGCAATTAATTTCTGCATTGGGTGATAAACCTCCAGAGTGCCTCTACACAGTAGAAATCCCCAGTGTTGAGTTAACACCTAGAGTGCTGAATTGACTCAGAGTTTCCGAATACAGCTGGACTCAAATGAACTCTGAAAGACTCAATTCAACACTGGGGATTTTACTATGTACATTTTTTTTTAAGATTATACAAATCTGGTCAATTCATTCAATTCATTTACAAGTATTAGTTTATTAGAAGATTTCAGGTCAGAATAGAGCTTCCATTGGAGGCTGTTTAGTTCCTTGCACGATTAACCCAACACAGAACGATTAAAATGCAAATGGCCAATAAATTCAACATTGCATTCCTTAACTATATCTACAAAATACAGAAAAAATAACTATTTGTAGTTAATCCATGATACATTTTAGAAGATATTATTCTGTATAGAGTTTATTTATAGAGATAATTGTTAACAATTTTAGAAGAATACTCTTAAGACTTATTTTTAAGAAACAAACACAAGGCTAAGGCTATTCTAAGGCTATTAGAAATCAAGCATTCAAACATTTATTGATCAATTTAGTCAAGTAACAAGAAAGTTGGTAAACAAAGGAAAAGATGGTCTACCAGTTTGATCAGCACGACCTGTGCTCAGACAGCTGATATCTGGTCAGACTAAGCTGGACTTTTGTGCTCAAAGGGGAAATTGGCAGACAAAAATTGCTCAGGGAATATAATATTTCCCTGAATAATATTATATAATATAATATTTTCCTTAAGAAATTCCAATAAAACAGAGGAACAGTGTGACCTAGATGCTTCACATCATTTAGCAATGTAAAATTGATATAATGCTAAATTTAACATAATCATTTACTATAATGTCACGGTATACGGTTAATACAATGTACTTCAGCCATCTTTACATTTTCAAAGTGTTCTGCCCTACCCTAAAAGTATTAGATTATGCTGCCTTGTTTGATGATCCCAGATTCCTCACAGGCATGCAAAATGTCAGAACATATAATGAAAAGGCTCTCAGTCTATTCAGCCTATACCATGTCTGTTAATCAGGCCTTATCTACAACTGTTAATCCAATAACAATTAAAGCGATGTGTTCTATTAATATGAATTATTAATGTTTTTTTTATACTTATGCTGTTCATATTTAATCAGATCTGCATATTGATATTTGAAAACTGTTTCATTTAGAAGCCCTTAGAGTGTAAAGGCAGTGACGATGCAATGTATTGATTTATAAACAGTTAGCGTGTTCATAAAGAATACGTTCAACAGGGAAAATACAGCTACACATTCCATCAGGTTACTCACACATAAACGTAATCAGAATCATGATACTCTTAATATTTCAGTCAACAATGTTGACTAGATGTACAACAAAAAAAGATAAAACTTCATGCTGACACAATTCAGCAAGACAGGGATTTTATTAGACTTGTCTGTTTTCACCCTGGGACCATGATGAACCACAGAGAATCATAGCATGTGAGCCAAGAGACAAAGTTATGATGAAGAGCTTCCACTCAATCTTTCAATCTTATTTCCAGTAAATGTGACTGCCTGTTTGTAGTGAGTATTCTGAATGTTTTGTGTCAGTAAAATTCTGACCAGAGTTGTCACCTTCATCACAGTCAGCAGTTATCATCAGCTACCATCTCATCCTGTTCTTCCCTGCATAAAAATAGCACTATCTAATCATAATTTGTATATACCACATATTAAATGCCATATGTGGAACAATACATATATTTGTACTTCCCTTCACAAAAGAAGAAACTGAATTGCACAGGATCTGACAAGTTCTGGTTATGTCAATGTTTATCTAGTGTTAGGTTAATCAGGACAACACTGAAATCTCAGGAGCTTTTTAGCTGCAGAGGTGCATTTTTTCCTCTGTCTTTCCCTAACATGGTTTACTGCTACGATGTATGTTGTATGCATAGAAACAGGAAACGGTCAGTGTCCACAGTCCGTTGACACTTGACCAGCTGGTGAGCTACTTCAGTGATTTATTAAGTACCTAGTTACATATAATCAACCTGAATCTCAAACCACTCAGTGAAAACAGAAACTGGACAGTTTTGGTTTATCAACAGGATTCGATTGCTTTATACAAGGCATGAGGGTCAGTGGAGTTTTGCATGAACATTTGAATTAGTAAGTAACCTGATGAGATGAGGAACGTTCATGCTTTGTATATACAAACAAAAGCAGTGAACATTCAGTTTCTATCCTATTTAAATTACAATTCAGGGACTAAATGTGTAATTGCAATACAACTAGCATATTATTCAATACCACTGTGAAGACATGCTAATCATTCTCTCCTTTCCGAATTAAGGGTTTTTTTTATTTATTTTTTTTAATTTCTTTATTGTTGCCCTTTTATTTCTTTTCATTGTCATTGCTCTTATTTTTTTTTGAGGAGCAATGAGCTGGAAGTTCTGGGCACACCTGGTGACGGATGTTTCCTGGAAATGGCTTAATCTATGGAGAAGCCTTCATAGTCCAGAGATGTAAATGCCAAGCCAATAACACAATGCCATTTTTTAAAAAACTTATTTGTAATAGACATCTCAATAATAATAATAATAATAATAATAATAGTAATAAAAAAAACTTAAAAAGAAAGAAAGAAAGGAAAAAGACTAGAATGAGTGCACACTCTGATAAATGTTTATGGGAAATGTAGATACGCTTCAAACTCAAAATAATTACATAATGTCTATTTGGGATAGTTTATAGTTCCAGAGAACAACTTGGTGCAAGGATGAACAAACCTGCTCCAGGAAAATTCATATAATACAGACGGAGAGAGAAAGGGTTTCTTACCTTTACTGAAGACTTGTAGTGATTGAAAAGAATGTAGAATCACAGGAGGCAGCACTGGAGTTTAGAGTTTCTGACTGTCCGCAGAAAACTGGGCTGAAAATACAAATGACCAGCTAGTCTTTTCTACACTTCTGCCTCAGTCATACTGGCTCAAGAGCAGCAGGTTTCAACTGCCAGAGAGAAAGAGGGAGGAGAGAAGAGATGAAAGAAACGAGCGGGAATGACGGTTCTCTGTTCCCTGTGGAGAAAGTCCCTCCTGAGAAGGGAGGAGGTGAATCAGGGTGGTGGCCATGACAATGGGCAGGCTTGCATGTAAACACATCATACATCTCATGTTTACTGGTACACGGTAGAAGTCTATTAAATGAAGCAAAGCTACTGTAAACAGTATGATGTCACTGCAGCTCATGTGACTGCTGTTCATGAGGAACAGGGAAAAAAAATGGACCTACAGT
>JAOVYU010000031.1:17501287-17511695 GCA_025674565.1 Synodontis membranacea | reverse complement strand
TTTGAGACCATTTAGGCATGGACTCCATAAGACCCCAAAGACATTAGCAAGCTTTAAATGTAAATAACAGGTGGAGCCTCTATTGATTGTAATCCTTTGTCCAGCACATCCCACAGACGCTTGACCAGCTTGAGATCTGGGGAATTTGGAGGCAGAGTCAACACCTTGTACTCTTGGTCATGTTCCTCAATCCATTTCTGAACAAGTTTTGGAGTGTAGCAGAGCACATTATAATGCTGATAGAGGCCACTGCCATTGCCATAAAGTGGTGTACCTGGTCTGCAACAATGCTTATTTAGGTGTTACATATCAATGTAACATCCACTTTAATGCCAGGACTCAAGGTTTAACAGATAACAGATCATCATACTGCCTCCACTGGCTTGCCATCTTCCCACAGTGCATCCTGATGCCATCTCTTCCTCAGGTAAGCGATGTACATGCACAACCGGCTGTCCACATATCAGAAAACATGATTCCTCAGACCAGACCACCTTCTTCCATTGCTCCATGGTCCAGTTCTGATGCTCACATGCTCATAGTAGGCACTTTTGGTGGTGCACATGGCTCACTATGGGAACTCTGACCAGTTCGCAGCTATCCAGCAATCTGTGATGCACTGTGGTCCCTGACACCTTTCTGTCATAGTCAGCATTAACTTTTTCATCAATCTGTGTTACAATAGCTCTTCAGTGGGATCTGACCAGGCGGGCTAGATTTCACTCCAGGCACATGTGAGGTTTTCACCCAGCCATCACAATTCGTCGCTCGTCAAAGTCGCTCAGATCCTTATGCTTGCCCAATTTTCCTGTTGCTAACACATTTACTTTGAGAACCGTCTGTTCGCTTGATGCAGAATGCAACCCTTGACAGGTGCGATTGTAACAAGATAATTAATTAGTTGGCTGATAGGTTTGTGCGTGCGTTTTTTTTTTTATTGCATTGTGAAGTGAATTAATTATTCTGGACAATCTATGAACAATACACCTGAATTTAAAATCCACACAATATGTCTTTAAACGAGATCAGGGTACACTCACTGTAATGGCGTTTCTCCTGTGTGTGTGCGCCTGTGCACCTCTAAATGGTTCTTGCGTTTGAAAGACTTGCCACACGTCTCACAGATGAAGTCTCTCACTCCTGGACAAACATAATGTATGATTGCCCTTATTCATCATGCAATCCTGTCGAAACTGACCACAAAACTAGCATACGCACATTCTACAGGGTTGCTATTCATCAGTTTAATCTTTGGTATATTTGTATGATCAATCTCACATCTGAACGGAAACCATGTATATGAGCACACTCATATACACACCCAAAAATTGCTTGTTACATGATCAAAATGAATATATTGTACAACATATATAGTCGACATCAGTATAGCAAGATATGCAGCATAGATAACAAAAAAAAAAGCAAATAAACTGATAACTAACTTCACTTTAAAAATTTATTTTGTCCCTCTTCTTGTATAAATTAGGGTGTGTTTAATATACATTAAGTGTATATGAGGATAAATTGGGCGCTGTATGCATATGAAATGTAAACATTGGGCTAGCAGGTAGAAACGTTCATCTTTGTGGCTGAGGCCGAGTCATTTCAGCTAAAAATCACTGCTCATTTTGTTGAATTACAAAAGTGCAATGATGACGCAGATTTGTTTGCATATTATTTTACATTCTATTTCAAAAGAATCTCATACACTAACTACTAGAAAAATATTTTTGAGACATATGCCTGCAACTATAAGCAGGAAGAGTGTAAGTGTGCTTACCCGAGTGAATAATCATGTGGCGATGCAGATGGTTAGACAGGTAGAACTTCTTCCCGCAGCCAGGATGTGGACACACTTTTGTCCTGCCTTTCCTGTGTACCAGGTTCACGTGGTTCTGCGACAGAAAGACCCACAGATCAACTCCATTTACAGCTTCTTAAACCAAAGAAAACCAACAGAATCAGTGCATCTTATCTAGGCTATGGTACTGCTAATTATTCTTAAAATGAACTTATAACAGCCAGTTATCACACGCAGCATGTTCACACCCAAGTGCTCATTAATGAAAGTGAACTAACTTTTTTTTTTTTTTTTTTTTGTAAACGTTTCAGGCTATTACACTTACTCTTCAAGTGAAATTAATTCCACTGCAAATTCAACTAGGATGGCAGAAAAAAAATCCACAGTTATAGGTACAGGTAACAGAGACATTTAAACAATAAATGAAACTAGGGCTGGGCGATATGTCCTAAAAATTATATTGCAATATTTTCTGACATTTTCGCAATAACCATACTTCTTTTACTATGTATTATGCTGTAAAAGTAATTCTCAGAAACAAAAAAAAAACAAAACAAAAAAAAACAAAACAAAAATAATAAAAATGACATACGATGACGGGGCACTTGCACACTTTTACTCACACCTGCAGCCAATTCAGGTTCATAGGACACCTGTCATAAACACCAATACCAACGTTTTTGCCCTTTGCTCCAGAACCCTACTCAAACTTGCTTTGTTTTTGTTCCTGGTATTTTGGCCATGTTTTCCATATGTTTTTTTCTGCTGCTTACTCCAATTCTGGGTTAATAAAATCATGTTATTTCCACCTGTGACCCAGTGTCTGCTTCTCCATCTCCTGCAAGATTGTTATAAAATATCAGGCTACATTATACAGTAGGGTTATACTCATGGGTTTATAAAACAGTACAGCAGCCTGTCAATTTATATTTCTGCTAAATCTCATTGCTCACGATATTCACTTGGCTGAAATGAATGGTCATAACGTGAGACAATAAACTATCGATAAATAATCGCCCAGCCCCAAATCAAACTACAATAAAATGAAATATGTTAAAATAAAATCCAAAAAATTATGTTTGTAGGCCATTTGGTCTTGCCTTTAAATGGAAAACTATTTGGTTTACCATTCAGTATTCAAAGAAAAAAAAAAAAAAAAAAAGAAAAGAAGTAAATATAGGAAGTTATACGCTGATTGAAAGTGAATGTTTACTGATCAAAATAATAAAAATTCTGCATTTCCCCAGTGGCCACGCTACTTCCTATTACTGTAAGCAACAGGAAGACAACAACATGATTATAAACAAAACACTCCTTTGTGTAAATTAAAGTACATTCCTCGGTGTAAATTAAATTCTTTAGTGTAAATTAAAGGTCTGATGAAAAGATTTGAGTAATGACAAAAATAAGTTATAACCAGTCATAAGAACCCATTTATGCTGTTTACCACAACAGAAGTGGCAATTATACTCACCTGATAGCTGCTGAGGGCCACGTACACCTGGCTGCAGCCCTCATATGGACAGTGGAACATTTTCAGCATGCCATCTGCCTCAATAACTGGACCCTGACGGCTTCTCTTAGACCTGAAGGTTGCACCCATATACACATTTCATCCCTAAAGTTTGCTCTGTCAAAGACATCAGCAGTGATGACATGGCAATAAGCCTTAAAGGAAGGCCTCATCTCTAATGAAAAGGCAATATTACCAATCTTATATGTTAACAATAAGGAAGGCAAAGGTTGGCAAAGGAAGCTTCATGATTACGACACCAATGACTATAATGTTGCTCTTTAAAGTTGACAGCTACAATGTTCCTCTTTAGATTCACACAGACCTGCTGAGAGAGAACTGGATGTCTTTCTGACTGTGTGATCCTTCACTAGGCTCCAACAGCTGCTTCTCACTCAGGTCTGGAAAGCAACATATTAGATTGCTGCATTTTCATACGTGACAAAATGCATGGCTTATTTTTACATGAACAAATAGATGTGCGGTATTCTGTAAGAGTTGCATTTCAAAATAAAATAAAGGATACTTTTAAGACCATATGCGGCAGAAACGAACTACTTTAATGATCACTGGTGTGGCTTTGATCACAGGCTTAGGACTGTAATTAAACAGTATTTTGAGTGACTAACATACCTGTTATGGCATCTGTAAGTGAGACGCTGTTCTGGATGACTGCTTCTGATTGGCACATCTGACTGTAAGCCATGCCCTCTATCACTGTGCACGTAACCCCCTCCACGTCTCCACCAGCCACATTGAGCTGAATGCCTTCAGAGGTCATCGCTTCGTAACTGGAACCTGTGATTATGATCAGCTAGAGAGAAGTGTAAGGGAGGAACCGAGAGAGAGAGATGGAGGGAGAGAGGGAGGGAGGGAAAGATTTGACTTGCACTTAGGCATATAAATCAACCTGACCAACACGAAAAAGATGCAAAGTTTTCTTTGTGTGTGGTGTAAAGTTGGCTTTACACTGCATGAGTTTCTCTAACCCAGCATTAACATATCTCCAGAGTGACCTACCTGTGAGCTCTGCAGTGCAGCATGCTGGTCCGGTAGCTCACAGTTGCCCACCATGCTCTGCAGTGCCTGAGTTTCGTAGAGCTCTGCTTGTACTGGAGCAGCGGCTGTGAGGGTGTGAGTCAATCCTCCCGAGACTGGTCGTGCTCCGTTCTCTTCCATGCCCTCCATCAAATGACTGTTTCCGTCCGGTCCATGCAGGTTTTCCATCAAAGCTGCCGTGACCACAACACATTCATAACCATCTGTCCCAGGACCATGACCTCCTAAAACTTCAGGCTTTGAGTCGCTCGTCTCCACCAAAGGAAAGTCATCTCTCACTTCATTTTCACACTCAATCATGGCCAGCTCGCCTTCTTGTTCTGCTTCTGTTTCCCACATGACCTGGTCTCCAAGGGGGGGTGGGGATTCGACAGCTTCACTGCGGGATTCTGGGAGCTGACTGAAAGCTGGAGAGGACATCTGTTGAGCTACTTTAGAAACCTCTGATGTGGCATTCTCCAGCTCATCTTCTGTATCTGGACACAAAAAAAAAAAAGGACATTATATGCCTAAGCAATGACTCCACAGCTACCTCATGGTAATAATTCCCAAGATTCCAGGAATTTTCAAAAATTGCATATTAAAAACATTTAAATATAAATAATGGCAGACAGTTATACGCAAGCCAAATAAAACAACTTGTGAATACATAAGTTTCAAAAATTCTATTCTTCATCGAGTCACACACATTCAAACTTCTTGTTGAGTTTGAGAGAAACTTGGGCTTTCTATGATTTATGATCACACCTGCCAGTGTCCTTTGGTTGCTCGCAGCTGTTGCTGTAGTCTGGACAGCCGTCTTTTTCTCTGGCTTGGGTTCGCCATTGTTGTCATCCTCGTCAGACTCGCTACTGCCACCCACAGGCCATGAAATGTGCTGTATGAATGAATGTTCGGCATCACACTGCCAGTGCACGGTAGTGGACAGGCCCAGCGTTGGCTCTACAGACCGCAGTTCAGGTTCATGAGAGCACATCTGGCAGTGCTGCTGATACCAGTTCACCAAGCTGTGTAAAGTCGTGGCAATCACCTTCTTCCCTACAAGAAAAGAAAAATTTATGCATCATGTACATTTACAGCATTTAACAGATGACCTTATACACATCAACTTACAGAAGCTCAGTGCAGTCGGCATCAGGAACATATCCTCATGTTAGTTCAATAGTTCAGGGATTAATACCATTAAACTAAAATCATTTTGAAGAGAAGTTAGTACATCAAAACAGGGGAAAAAAAAAATCAAATTCAATGGAAATTGTTTTTACTTAGAATTCATTTAGGTGTTTGGTGGTAGGCCTTCAGTCTTGTCAAAGGAAGACAGACAGTGCCTCAGGAGTTTGGACTGCCAGGGGTTCAAAGTTCTTTCTAATACCTGGTTACCTGCACACACAGTCTTGCTGTATGTCTTCCTTGCACCCTGGGAGACAGTGGGTCAAAATGAGTCATGCTAGAAGGGCTTGAAGGGAATGTGGTGCAAAGTAGGGGGGAAGGTAATAAGTGCCTTCAGGTAGGTCGGCACTGGTCTGGATTTGGCTTTGTATGCAATCGTCATCTATTTATATCTAATTCGGGCAGCTACAGGAAGCCGGTGGAGGGAATGTAGAAATGAAGCAATGTGGGAGACCTTGGGGAGATCGAATACAAGTCTTGCAGCTGAATTTTGGATCAGTTAAAAGGTTAAGATGGCGCACAGGGGAAGGTCTGCCAGGAGCGGGTTGCAGTAGCACAATCTCAGGACGACACGGGACCGAACAAGCACCCGAGTGGCCTCCTTAGACAGAAATAGCCAGGGCATACTAATGTTCTAAGATGACTGAGTAAAGTTAGTAATGAGAGGAGTGAAGGACAGCTGGTTGTCCCAAAATACCCCAAGGTCGCACGTGCTACCAGATGGTGTGATGCCACAGCTGAATTCTTTCGAGGATTTTCGCCGTTCGTAAAAATGATCTCGGAACTGATTTCTGTTGCATCTCCTACAAGAAGAGTGAATTTGGGAACAACTTTGCATGTGTGTGTGTGTGCAGTTATATATATATACGCTAGTGTGGAAATAATGCCCTCACAAAGATAGTAAGATCTGACAGATTTCTTTCTTTTTAAACAAAAAAGGAAAACAAAACAAAAACATGTTAAGGCTTGGGTTACGTTTAGGTGCAGGCATAGCTGTGTTAACCATTATGTCTAGGGAAGGTCCTCACAAATATAGCAAAACCAGTATGTGTGTGTGATTTTAATTAATCCCTGATTTAATTAATTTTTTTCAAACTTACTTGAAAGTGTCTAGATTTATGATGCTTGCACCCTATTATTGCCATTTAACTTTTTATGCATGTTCATGCATGAAACTTTAAAAAAATATATTAATACATTACCTTTTTTCTGATTCTTGCACAGTTCTGGAAAGTTCTTCCTGCCAAGATAAGAACAGACGATAAGGCGTTATTTCTGTGGTGCAAACTTTAAACTGTCTCAAATGATTCTGACATAATTCATGGGGAGGACCTGATGTACATACACGCTGTACTTCTGCTGGTATCTTTCTCCGTAAACAGAATTCAGCAGAATTAAATACTCGGCCAGTCCAGCGTCGCTCGTGCAGGTTTTCTGTCTCAGGTCGCTCCAGACCTTGTGTGATTCTCCGAGGTAAACCCGTCGAACATCGTACTTTTTCCGGGATTCGAGTCTCCTTCGAACTCGGTCTGTGTCCGACAGCCTGGGTCGACCTCTACACCGCCGTAAAATGGCATGAATTTCACTCCCGGGGTCTTTCGAGTCCAGACTCGCGGTCATTTCCGAGCACAGGGTCGCCATCTTTCCATCAGCTGTTGAGTTGTTGTGGTTTTTTCTTAAAGGGATTTTGAGCTGAGCGGAAGTAGGAAAGCACCTTTAAAGGAAGTGGATTTTTTTTTTCTTTTTTCTTTTTTTTTTTCTTTTTTTCCCAGAAAACGTATTAATAATTGACTTCACACACGAACATGTTGGTGTTAATCGTTTGTGTTATTTGAATATTAATATCGAAATTAAAATAATAATAATAATAATAATAATAATAATAATAATAATAATAATAATTGCAAAATATATGACGTTGAGAATCGGTGGCAAACCGCAGGGATTGACACATTGATTTTCCAATCGAAATAAAGACATTGCTTTTAACTATCCAATCACAGTGAGGTGGGCGGTGCGTTCTCAGGTTGCGCGGGAAACGAGGACCAGGTTAGCTAACTTTTATTTTCTTGTAGCTTTGTGGGAACGAATTCACTAGCTGGCTTTCTCCTGTAGAGAAAATTGGATATATACATATATGTATTTTTTTTATTATTATTATTTTTTAAATAACCATGGTTGACATATTGAGTGTCATTTTCCAACGGTTTGGTTCACAGCTGCAGGGTTCAGGTGAAATAAAAGTCTCTTCACAGCCGGACAGTAGCACTTTGGTGCTTGGAGATGAAAACATAAACAGGTCGGTGTTATTCCTGACGGCTGTAACAGCAGCTTCAGAACTGGGATACAAAGTGCTGTTTTTCACACAAAGTCAAATCCAGAGTCTTCCTGTAACTGTGCAGGAATCATCCGCATCTCTGAAGGCTGACAGTCTGAAGGTAACGTGGGTATTAAATGTCATCATTTTCATTCATAAAAATACGTCTTCAGTTTGCGTTCGGTAATGTGAGAAGAAATCCACTTCTCTAAGGAACTTATGGTTTTTTTTAAAAAATAATAATAATAATAAAAAAAATCTTAACGTTGACTGTTAGAGAAAGTGCTCAGTGTGATGCTCAGCCCACCATTTGGAATGTTCTTCTGTGGTGTGACGTGAGAACGGCTCCGAACACTTGTCCTTTGAAGGCCATATATGGAAATGTGGACGTGTCTTTGTGTCCATATATATGGAAGATTTTATCAATGAGGAATGTTACTGAAATAAGTCACTACCTTTAAATCACGAAATATTCAGGTTTTTTTTTTTTCAGTTTATTCTGAAAAAGACAATATTCCCATGGTGGCCTAATGGTTAGGGAAGCACCCTTATAATCAAAAGCTTGCAGCTTTGAATCCCATGACAAGCAAAGTACCACTGAGGTACTCTGAGCAAGGTGCTGCCCCCCAAACACTGCTCCTCCTCCTCCCCCTCCCCATTTCGGCTATTCCCAACTAGGGGTTGCCACAGCGGATGTTTTTGTCTGCACGTCCGATTTGGCAGAGTTTTTACGCCGGATGCCCTTCCTGATGCAACCCTCCCCATTTATCCAGGCTTGGGACCGGCACGCAGGCATACACCAGAGTGTGCACCCCCATGTGGCTGGGTCTTTGTACAGCACCCGGCCTTCTCTAGATGTCTCCCATCCAAGTACTAACCAGGCCCGCCCCTGCTTAGCCTCCGAGAACAGGCGAGATCGGGCACCTCCAGGGCAGCATGGCTGTACTCCCAAGCACTGAAAATAGCTGCCCCCTGCTGTGTGTCACGTCACATATGGGTTAAATGCAGAGAACACGTTTCGTCGTCGTGTGCTGGGGTGTGTCAACAATGACAATTAATCACTTTGGCATTTATTTTGGATTTGTTTGTTGCACTGACATCTTACGTTCATATTGCGAGCGTAATTACAGTGGCATTTAAAAGGGAAAAAAAAAATTACACTGATCCCAAAGTGATGGTTAGGTTTCTTTGTTGGTGCCTAAAAAAAAAAAAAAACGGAGCAAGAACTTCTTTTCTCACTCACCATTTTTTTCAGTGATATTCAAGCAACAGGCAGTAACATGACCCAAATAGTTAGCCTGTGAGATGACATGTTTATAAGGACAGTTGCATTAACTTTACTGGAAGTTGATGCCTTGAAAGCTGAGGTGTTTGAGCAGAGTGCATCGCTCTCGCTCTTAGGTAGAGATGAATTCCCACTATTGGTGCTATCAGCAGGTAGTCGAACACAGCATTATGGGTAATGTAGGAAACCATTAGCCAAAGTAAAAATAGACCAAATTGTTAAGAATTTTAAAGCCAATTCAGAATGTAATCTTAAGATAAATCTTTTGCACAGCTGAGTATCACATACTGATTAGAAACATCGATATTCAAGCTATTTATGGTGGATTTTCCATTAATGTTCTCTTCGTGTAGAAAATCAGGTTTGTGTATCCAAAGACATCGGAGGAGTTGCTGGAGGACGTGGCGTCCATTCATGAACTGGTGTGTGAGACTGCACCGCTTCCTTCCTTGCTAATCGTAGATGGACTGGAGCGTTATGTGTGTGTTCAGGACAGGCCGCAGCAAGATTCTCAGAGCACAGCTGCTCGCATTGTAGCCCTTCTGCACGACACGGCTGCTTTCCTCAAGGCCAGAAGTGAGCAAAGCAAACAACCTCCATGCAGGGTCATCGTCTCTTATCAGCCTGAGTGGGAAGGACGAGGAGGCGACGTGTTTGCCCCGGATTCCATCCTCTTAGTTATGGAGCGCTACCTGCAGGTGAGGTGCAACATACACAAAGTGATAAGTAGCGGAGAAGCGCAAAAAGAGTGGCTGCTGTATCTCTCGGGTCGAGGACTACAAGTTGATGGGTACGGTAATGGAGAGAAAGGTGGGGGATTGCAGTGGCGTGTGGTGATGCAGCCTAATGGGGCACTGGAGTTCAGGCCAGAAAGTGCACCAGATGAGGAGACCTCACAGGTACAACATTCTGATTGTGGAAAAGAAAAGTGACTGTTCACAGAGTTAACTGGACTTTATTTTAATATTACTTGAAGAAAAAAAAGGACTTTGTGCTGCACAATGTAACAAATCCTTGGAAAATTAAAATATGAAGTTTTCAGTTGATTAGGATCGAACTGGTTGCTCAGAAAATATAGGTTCCAGCTGGGTGATGTGACAGTGTGCTTTTCTGAGATGTCATGGATAACATGATGTATGTTAATGCATGTTTTTAAAGTGATTTTTTGTTACAGACTGACTGAAAGCAGCAAATCTTTTAAAGTTGTAAAATCTTAATTTAGTTCCCCCCTCTTTTTAGGTATATAAACATGTTTTTGTTTTG
>JAOVYU010000031.1:17481607-17501187 GCA_025674565.1 Synodontis membranacea | reverse complement strand
AGGATAAATCATGTCCGATATCTTTCCACCATTAATGTGATATAGCAACCCAATAACAACACATGAAAACAAATAGGAACATTTTAGGGGAAAAGATAAATGTGCAACAATTTAATTGTGTAAGTGTGCACACCCTCGGAGCATGTGACTGCTCAGAATTAACTAATCACGTTCACAGTCATATTCAAGGTAATTGTCACACACCTGTCATCAATGAAGTGATTCTGATTAGCGCCAGATATGTGTAACCAACTGTGCAATATTGTGCAGCTCCATTTAATGTTAGATTTAAAAGATTATTGAAATAATGGTGGAACCTTAATATATACCAACAGCAGCTGGTATTAACAGAACTCACATAGCTTTTTGTGCATATGTGTATTAGGGGTAGGTGATAGGTATATACAGGTACCAGCTGGGTGATGTGACTGTGCTTTTCTGAGATGTCATGGATAAAAATTATACCCCAATATTTTAAGGAAATTTGCAATAATGATATTTATGAAAAAGATTTGAACAGTGTTTTAGCTGTGATTGCAGACAGCAGATTTCTGGGGGAAAGTGACAGCCATTTCTCAAATAGTAAATTACAAGTTTTGTTTTTTGATGATAAATCAAACTTATCAATGTGCAGATGATGGACAAAGAAGGACAGTCTGGTCCAGTTATTGAGAGCGATGACTTTTGACAACATTGATAACAAGCATGCAGTAAACAGTGACTCGATCGCAGGGCTGCGAGAAGAGAGCGCACAAATCTCCAGTGTGCTGTGTTTCAAAAACGCGGTGTATTCTCGTCGTTGCAGTTTTTGCTCGGTTTCCTTGATTCTGCATGCTTGTAGTGTCTGTTTTGTTTGGGTTAACCTCATAACTCATATATAAGACAGTGATCTCACTCCATGGTTTTAGCATTGTGGATTATATTGAATATATTGACACAATCTTCTCACATGCTGCACAGATTTATTAACTATGAAACCCGGTGATTTTTAGTAAATCGTGCTGCACGCATAAGAAGATTTATACGGAAGCAGCTGACATTGCAGGAGGAATCTGCAGGTTTAATTGCGTTCAACATTAAGCTGAGAGGCAGAGCCGTAATTATTCCTAATATTCTCCAATGAATTGAAAAGTGCACATGATAACTTTTGAGTTCGGGGCTCGGGTGCGGTTAGTGATCACATTGTGCACGAGTTCAGCTTATACACTCGGTCAATCGAGCTGGTCTTCGGGGTAAAACGCTCTCAGGAACAATTTGGATCACGTGTTGTGACCGAGTGTGTATGCGCTAAATTGTCATCGAGGGCTGACATGCTGTTCTCGCTCTTAGACCTTTGGACCTGTGTCATTGTGCCTGCTAGGGAAAGTAAATGCACCGCGTCACTACATCATTGATATTGTGAGATGGCACTTTTTTGTCACGTAAAATTTATACTGGTTTTATCTTGGACAATATGATATGGCACAGACTGTATGTGTGTGTGAAACAGAGCTATAGAACACTGATGGAGTGTGGGACCTGTAACAGAACAATCTGTGTCGAATTTGGTCTCACTATTTTATGAATCTTATGGCGTCAAACCATGACCTCAAACAAACATTAAACATGAACAATAAGAACATTTTAATCTTCGTTTTTATATGAAAATATAGGGATGCTTGCATTTAACGGTTAACAAATATGAACTTCTATTCAGAAGAGCTTATATAAGCAAGGTTAACAAGTACAATGTTAAAAATGCTCTTTACACACAAGTGTATTGGGCTTGTACAACAAACAAAAAAGCTTCAAATACAATTTATTTTTAATTGTAGGTTTCACCGTCAACAATAAAAATTGATATGTAACACAAGTCCCAAACATGATGTTTTAATAAAACCATCATTCTTATAGACTGTTGATTTAAAAACCTGCCAGATGATTAGGTGCTACATTGGTATTTACAGTAGGTTTACTTTAAGCATTAATAGATTTTTCAGACTTTATTAAATATACCATATTGTGTAAGGTTGCAAATACTAAACTGTGAACTATGAAATGTATGAATTTATTCCCTTACATAAATTCACAACATAATTACTGTGTGTTACAAAAAAAAACAAAAAAAACCCATAAAATTTAAATGGTCACTTTCTTGAGACTTTAAGCTCCTTTTGCTATTATGAGTTAAAGTGACACAGTTAAATTGAAAGTTTACTCTGGAATTTGTTGTCTGATGTAAAGTAAAGATTCAATAGCTAATGAAATACACAAATAAAATGTATATTTGTCAAATTTAGTGATTTTTTTTTTTGTATTTATTTATTGCTACATTTCAGCTGCTCTAGTAAACATTTTTTTGACAAGTAAATTGTATAATGATATCTGAATTATGCACCATACATATTGCAAGCCTACAGAAAGCTCAATATTTTATAGATGCAACTCTTGGGATTAAACGATTTAGCTTACTAGATGATTTTTAAGAAGACCACATCAGTTGCACTATTAGACACCCTTGCTTTTGGTATTTGCTGACATAACTGAAAAATATAATGGGACGTGATGCATGTCAAAATCTATTTTTTACATCCCATATAATGCCAGATTAACCCTAGTTTTGTACATATTTTACAACAGCTGAATATGTTTGTTACCCATGAAACAGAAAGCAGATGGACACGCAGTCCTACAAAATCCAACATAATATACAGGAGTTGAAACCACCCAATATGTACATTGACAAACAGTGTAATCATTTCAAAGGCTATAGGCAGTATTTGGTGTTCTGTACAAAAATATGAAAACTTCAACAGCTGCCAGAGCTGGGGGGGGGGCATAGTACAGAAGAGGATGTTAGCTTACATTCCACAATTGTTGCATTGTCATTCTGAAAGTTACAGAAGGAAATGGCGAAGATTCCTTGGTTTGAACTCCATTACCATCTCTATGAGCGCATAAAATCCAGTCTTTTGAGTTCCTTCACAAAGGACATACTTGGACATAATTTTTCCACGTTGGTCTTGAAAGTGTTTTAATTTCAGGAAGAGTGTTGATCAATACCCATAGTGGATGGGTTTTCGCTTGTGTCCAGGAATATCATTTTTGTACTCATTGGCATAGATGGTACCATTCCTCATGTCTGTTATTCTGCTGAAGCTCATCGGGCTGTAGTCCATGGAGACTCCTGAGTCTGCCACAGCCATGCAGGTATATCCTGGCCCTCTGGGAGGCCATGTGTGGTTTGGATATTCAAGACTTGACTCTGATGAAAGTCTTCCTGACCTGGAACTTTGTGAGAGGGAGCCAATATCAGAATCTGAGGCAGCCATCAAGGAGGACCCTTTACTAGCAAAGAGCACCTGTAGGGGCAGTGACTCCTCAAAGCTGTCTTCCCTTTGCACCCCTCCCTGTGCACGCTGAGAGTTCTGGTTGAGGGTGACGTATGTGTCTTGTGACTCGAGTAGAGATGAATGGGAGAGGACCTCCGGATGCTCTTGAAAAGCCTTCAGCTGCTCCATCAACCAGTGGCTGTGTGGAGGTTCTTGCCATCTGTCTGTCAAACTTGCATCCACATCCTGTGTCTCTAACTGATCGCCTGCTTCTTCTATGGCCTGTGGTTCTCCTCTCAGGAAGTCAGCTGCTCTAGGGGTTGCTTCTTGCGTCAGGGGGGATGTGTGACTTGTCAATGGTGGTGCTAAACTGACTTCAGACAGCAAGTCCAGAGAGGAAGGAATCTCATCGCTGTAGGTGTGAACTGGCCATCTGCTGCCACTACCCTGGCCAAGCCACTCCTGAGGGTACAATTAAAATGATTAACTGTTGAGTTCTCTGAAGGTCCCTTTGCTGATATGGCAATATAAAAAGGAAACACTGTCTATGCTCCTTCTGAAAAGAACATAATTCAAACAAAACACAAGACTTCTTTTGCTAGTCATAATTTAAAGTACATGTCCATACTTTATCATTGCTTGTATGTGAGTATTCAGTAGCAATACGAATTGATTAATTAGCTGTACCTGGAAGTCTCCTTTGTAGACTGTGAAGAGGCCTGGGAATTTGTGCTCAGGTGAAGGGATATCAGGCCACAGTTTCTTTAGCAGGAATCTGTAATGGTTCACACAAACTCTCCATAAGACTCCACTAGTTCCTCTTTTATACTGTCACTCAATTGTAGGTTCTATGATGCTTTTATTGTTCATAATTGTTCATATTGTTTAATGTCATATTGTATATTATGTATTTTACTGACTTGTGGTGGGACAAAAGCATAGTGAAAGCCAGCAGGATGAGGATCAGAGAGATGATGAGAACCAGTACCAAAATAAGCGGTTCTAGTGAGGAAGAGGAGCATTTTGGTCATTATTGTGACACCAAATTGCATCTAGAATAATTAAACATCACTTAAATAATGTTTACCAGTTGGGGCTGTAGTTCCAAACTCAGGATCTGACCAAGCACTCCAGTATCCATCATACGTAATGCCGTCAGGTTTGACACGGACCAGCACCTTGTATTTGCTGCCTGGTTGAAGGCCACTCAGGGTGAATTTTGTGCTGGCTGTCACTATTTGCTGAAACAGAAAACAAAGTTTTCAATCTACTCCTTGCTTATAATCCATAAGAAGGGAACTGTGGTCTGTGATTATGCTTGAAAAAAACCCCAAAACAAAACACATTAGTGGAAGTCCAATGTCAACTGGACATGGAAAGTTTAAGAAAGTATTAACAAACAGCTGTAGGTCCACTAAGATTTTGTTTGTTTTTAAGAAGGATAGCAGGTGCCATATTCTGAACTTAAGGGGTATAATGAGCCGGTGATTTGGCTTGAGGCACTGATTTAAAAAGCAGTACTTATGAAATAAATTAGGCTAACAAGGTGATTTACCCATAACTCTGATAATTTTAAAATAGTCTATCTCTAGGTCATTGTTTGTGAATTTATGGTGGGTCAATCCCAGATTCTGACACACAATCTTCTGTAAAGCTGCTTTGTGACATGAAAGATGAGTCCAAAGATCGGAAAAAGATCTGAGTTTTTTTCATATCCCTGTGAGCCCACATTTTAAAGCCCCCATCCACTTTGCCAAGTATGAACTTATCATTTACCCATAATAGGAGTAAATTGTGACATTAAGAGTTCACACATATGTATGTACAGAGAAACAGACCGATGTTGAATTTTTAAGAAAGGTGTTCCTTGGCCATTAAAAAAAAAAAAATAATAATAATTTAATATCTGAAGAATACATGTATAAGTTTAACAGAAGGTCTGGGATCGATTTTTATACGTAGTACTAGCACTGGAATTGGTAGTACTGACATCTTTGTTATTTATACATCATTGACAAAAAACTTCATTCATTCATGTTCTCATAGTCACACCAAACAGCATAGATTTTTTTTTTTAAATAAATAGACTGTATGCCTATATATACGGTCAGGTCCATAAATAAATCAATTTTTGTAATTTGAACTCTGTACAACACCACAATGGATTTAAAAAGATGCAGTCAAAATGTGATTAAACTGTAGGATAAGGGGTTTAACATTAAAAAAAATTGCATTAACAATTTAATAATTACAGCCATTTTTACATGGTCCTTCCGTGTTCACAGGCTCAAAAGTAATTGGACAAACTATGACATAACTATAGCTGCAGGAAGCGATGAGGGGGCCAAGCAGCCACACAGCGCTAAATTACAAGTTAGGGCTTTTTTTTCCTTCTTCTTTCTTTGGAAACAAACAGGAGGTTTTAGGGTTTTTTTTTAATATTTAAAACAAAGAAAGTAAAAATTCCATTTCTTGAAATATTTTATATTGAAGATTCTGCACTTGTTCCAGGTACCCATTTAAATGTAAGAAAATTTTGAGAAACTGGCCATTAACTGCTTTGTACAAAATGTGGGTGGATGGATTTGAGCCAAAACATTTCAGAAGGTTTTGCACAAACTTGTCGAGTCCATGGCAGCAAAATGCACGGAAATATTTCAAAGATTTTTTTTTCTTTTAAACTCAAGTTGCTGTCAGTAATATAATTTCATAATGAAATTACTAGCACTGGAATTGGTAGTACTGACATCTTTGTTATTTATACATCATTGACACTGGCAAAGACTATTGGCTACGTGCCACTGCTACTGTGTCCACCAGAGGGTCACAGTTTGCCAGGGATATTCGTTTAACCTAAGGAGGATCTTAATACCAAGGTACATAAGAACTCCTTTGGTGTCCAAAAATGTCCAAAAATCAATCACTGGTTTTTGCCTTTCTTTCCTTATTCAGAGTCAGAATTACTGATTTGGATTTGTTTAGTTTATATCCAGAGAAGCCTTCATATATTTTAATAAGATTGATTAAGCTGTGTCCGTTCTCCTTTAAAGCAGTCAAAATAGGATATCAGTAACATATAATGAAATTCATGAGTTCTACCTCTGTTATTATAATACCTGATGTTCCTTCATGTTCTGTTATGTTATGAGTAACAGGTGCTATGTTGTTTGTCAAGATTTGTACAGTAGGGTTCATGTATAATAGTAAAATTCAGATACTTCAAGAAAGAGTGACTGCTCCTGCTTTTATACAGTGATTGATAAAAGTTTTTAAAGGTTTTTAATTTATTTCAAGTGGGTCTGATGTTAAGTTGCTGGATAGGGTTTATATACTACTAACTGCCCTTTCGGTCTAAATCCTTTTAATCCATCATGCCAATAGTTTTCCTGCCTTCTCTCCCTGGTCATAGTATGTTTGTTTTGTCCATAAATTATTCTTAGCCACTTTATGCATTGTTAATTTATTATGGGTCTGAGCTTCCTCAGTGCGTTTTGTATTGGAGGAAACGTCTTGTTCACTTCTGTCATTTCCCCCAGCGATGTTATGAAATTTGCCATTTTAGCTAACCTACTATCAGTATGGTCCAATGTTTGACCCAAACTCTGAACGCATTGTTTTTAGCTTGCTTAATGCGGTAAGTATGGTAGCTGCACTGCAAGTCTCTGAACTGGTCAATGTGAGAGTTGCTGAAGTTGGTTTTATACAAGTTTTTGCATCTTCTTGCTGGCATTTAAACCTGTTTTGTGGCAGATTCATCCAGATTAAATAGTTTTATGAGGGATTTCATGGTTGCAAGGAGCTGATCGACTAAGATGCCAACTTGGTCCAAGGACACGTGATCTCCTTATCAGAAGCTGTACTGTATATAAGACCCCCTATAGACGTACTGTAGCAAATTTTATATCATGTATGACTTACAGTAGGCTTCGCCATGGTTCCAGATGTGACAGCAGTGAATCCAACTAATTTACAAGGTTTTTCACACTTGCAGTAAAAGAAAATTTCAAACAAGTATTCTTGAGAGGAAACAGAAAATTTGAGAACTTTATTTTTTACCTTCCTCATAGGATTCCCTTTTGCCACATATCTGATCTCGTACATGTAACTGTCGTCAAAGTACTTCAGGGCAGGAGGCAGCCAGCTCACGATCAGTTCCCCTTGATTATCTGTGCTCACCACAGTCAGGTTAGCAGGAGGATCCAGTAGAACTGAGAAAAAACAAGAGGAAAAAATTAACTTGGTTGCCTCCTATAGAACAGAACGTGTCTACCTGAGCTCTGTGGACTCACCAACATGGTCAACTAAGAGGCTGCGGTTGTAGAGTTCTTTTCCCCTCTGAAACACACGCAGCTGGAGGGTAACGAAGCTTTGGGTTTTGGGGATATTGCAGGCAAACAGCCTTTTACCACTAGCCCCCATTATAGGCAGTTCAGACACGGCACACGCACTGCTGTTCTCATTCCTAAACACAAAAAACTTATTAGGTTCATGTTCTCATACTCACACCAAACAGCATAGATTTTTTTTTTTTTTTTTTAAATAAATAGACTGTATGCCTATATATACGGTCAGGTCCATAAATATATCAATTTTTGTAATTTGAACTCTGTACAACACCACAATGAATTTAAAAAGATGTAATCAAAATGTGATTATACTGTAGGATAAGGGGTTAACAATTTAATAATTACAGCCGTTTTTACATGGTCCTTCTGTTTTCACAGGCTCAAAAGTAATTGGACAAACTATAACATAACTATAGCTGCAGGAAGCGATGAGGGGGCCAAGCAGCACTAAATTACAAGTTAGGGCTTTATTGTCCTTCTTTTTTTGGAAACAAACAGGAGGTTTTAGGGTTTTTTTATATTTAAAACAAAGAAAGTAAAAATTACATTTCTTGAAATATTTTATATTTAAGATTCTGCACTTGTTCCAGGTCCCCATTTAAATGTAAGAAAATTTTGAGAAACTGGCCACATTAACTGCTTTGTACAAAATGTGGGTGGATGGATTTGAGCTAAAACATTTCAAAAGGTTTTGCACAAACTTGTCGAGTCCATGGCAGCAAAATGCACAGAAATATTTCAAAGATTTTTTTTTCTTTTAAACTCAAGTTGCTGTCAGTAATATAATTCATAATGAAAATTGTTGTTTTAAATTAGAAAAAAAAATACATGAATATTTTTGATGAAAAATAAAGTCATAAAGAACGCATCAGAGAAGCATTTTCACTTTTGCTCTCAGGCTTTTGGACCCAATAAAGCAGATACTCAACACATCCGGCCTGTAACAGATGTAACTTTTAATTAAAGTTAATGTAAAGTATAGATAGAAAAATGACTCTTTTTGCATTGGATAAACTGACACTTTTATAGATGTTATTTAATACTAAAAAAAAAAAATCATTAAGCAGGTACTTACTGGTACTGGTAAATAAAGGAGTAAGTGAGCTGATCGAGGTAAATGTCATTCCTCTCCTCTTCCCAGAAACAGGTCAAGTCCCTCAGTGTCTCCGAAAAGCATTTAATCTTCTCCGGCTCATCACGCAGCAGCTGAGAAACTGTCAAATAGGACTTTTATAAATTAGTGTTTCATGACATGCACAAACTAAGTCATGTACCATGCACAGACACAGAACTGGAAACAAATCGGTTGACAGTTAATACTGGAGGAAACAGATAAAATCGCGCCCTACCTTTGCTCTCAAATGTTTGCCCCGCGTCCGCGACCAAAGCCAAGGAAAGCGCACAAAACACCAGGATGTTTATCTTGTCATTGGACATTTTTTGGTCGTGTAGAACAAAAGCCTTGTCGCTTTCTGTCCCTGGGCATAATTACGCAGTTCCAGTTGCCCGTCGTGTTGTCTCCTGTACAGCCTGTGCCTGAGATATCGCGTGTGCAGCGCGTCAGATAAAACGCAAGTGCGCGCGTCCGAAGTGTTTACTCCTTTTACCCTAATGAAGCACGCGCAGCGGCGACTTCAACTATCTTTGTTTGCCGCGAAGTTTTTTTTTTCTTTTTGTTGTGGGCGGGGCTTAGCGGGAGCGTATAAATTCTGCGATGGCGCCAAAACGAGTGCTTAGAAAGCACGTGATGATCTTGCTCTTTCGCTGTAAAATGTCGAAAAGCAATGTCGCTGTAGTCGCTGAAGTAGAATCTTATACGCGCTGTAAATAAGGTGTGCAGGTATGCAGGGTGAATTAGTGAGTGTGAACACTGGGAGGTTCAGATGTACTGTTGAAAGAGAGAGTGCAGTGTGTAGGCTACAGAAGCGTCACTGGTGTGTAACCGGTCCTCCTTATCAGCATGTATCAGGCGCGCTTGTTTTGCGCTCTGAGCCCGTTATCGCCTGTCCGAGAGCGTCCTTAGCGCACAGATAAAGCGACGTGGAGCCAACTTCACCCGCCCCGACACTGCCAACAAAATCCATCTTATTGTTCACCCACATCACCAGTTCTGAAGTGTAAACCTGTTAAGTTACAAATTCCAGCCCTGCCTGTGTTTGCTCTAACACTGGTAATGAACTGATTAACGATTTCATTTTCAAGAAGCAAATAAACGACTATGTATCATGTCTAATGCTGCGTAATTTTTATTGAAAGATATTTGCGTATAAGGCATGCTTCCCTACCAAAAGATTTTCCTGCACCTTTATATTACAGATTCATTTTACATTAGGATTGTATCATAGTACTACTACTACTACTAATATTTATAATTACTTTAATTATTATAATCACTTAATAGTAAGTTTAAAATCGATTTATTCACAAATAAACAACGAAAAAGTATTTATGTAGTATAGCCTAGGTGCATTAATGAACCGATGCATAATTACTAATTAATCACAAATCTATGATACACTATGTGAGCAAGTGTATATGGACAATCACATGTCTATATATACTGTAGTTCTTCCCCAAAATGTTACCACAAAGTAGGTAACACAGCTGTCAAGGATGTCTTTGTATGCTGTGGAATTACAGTTTCCTTTCACGGCATCTAAGAGCTCCAAAGATGTTCCAGCATGACAATGGTCCTGTGCACAAAGCGAGCACCATAAAGACATGGGTTGCCAAGGTTAATGCGGAAGAACTCAAGTGAGCCGCCCAGAGCCCTGACCTCAACGCCACGTAATACATTTGGATGAACTGTTACACTGACTGAATGCCAGGCTTGACACCCGTGACTCACTCTTGTGGTTAATGAGCAGAAATTCCCACATCCAAGCTCCAATGTTGTGGTACGACTTCCCTGAAGAGTGAACTCTGGGGGACCAACTCCATGTTAATGCCCATGGTGTTAGAATGTTTACATATGGCTTTAATGTCAGGTGTCCAGATATTTTTGACCATATAGTGTACTTACTGCAAATCCTAAAAAGTATATTTGACAGGAACAGACATTGGGTCATGCAAAACAAGTAAGGTTTTTTTTCCCCCATCTGGAATTAAAAACTATTAAAGACTCTGCGTTTCTTCACGGACGTTTCCATTCTGTAGAAAACCAGACTTCATGCTCCAGTCGCTTGATTGACAGAAATGTAGTTTCGATGTTTGTGGAAATGGAGAACAATTGTGTCTTGTTTTTATGTGCCTCAGGAGGTTGTGGGTTACTGGTGGCTACCAAGAAATCACACTGCAAGAAGCCCCTTTTGTCATGTGCACTTCTCTGGATAGTTAGATAAAAACACAGCATAGCAGCCATGTGGTGTATAGTCATAAATCAGATGCTATCAGCAGCACCCTGCACCCAAATGTTCTTTACCAAAGACAGGGAAAAAACAACAGCAAAGAGCTAATGTTTAAAAAGTGGACCAGCTTCCTTAGCATGTGAGGAATTATAAGCTTTATTAATGGTACAGTATGTATGAGACATTACAGAGAGGGGGAAAAAAACCCCAGGAGATTAAAGAAAAAATTTGAGACTAGAGTATCTCTGCTGAGTGGTGCCAACGGATCACAACAGTTAACTGTATGTTTGGTGCTTGATAGAGAAAGGGGTGCGGGAAGGGGTGGAGGTTAGATGAGATGCTGCAGAGATGCGCTAGTTTCTGTTTGCCACACTGACCAGGTCATATCATGAGCACGTAAATTAGGCCTGGAAAGCATTCTTGATACTAGAAGATTTTATACAGAAAATTTATTTCATACATATTTTGAGGTCGGCAATATATACATTCTATCACAATGATGGCACAAGCAGATCACATGACAGTTTAATACAAATATAAAGATGAGTAAAGCCTGAGTCATGAGGTGTCCCTGAACATATAAAGCGTGTAAGCCACATAATCTGCACATGGCCATTTACTGAATGATTCTACCACACAGCAGTACAGATTCTCTTCTGAATTTCACAACTCTGACATGTAATAAGGATGCAAGTAGTAGGGGTGGTATTTTGCAAAAATGAAACAATGAAAGAAAAACAAGTACAAAACATGCAACACACATGACCCTCTTTTTTTCTTTTTTTTTTTTTTAACCTCCACAAGCCCTTAGCAGAGGGGTTGGCAACCCTAGGCATGCGTGCCACTTGGAGGAATTTCTGGTAGCACACTGACTGACTTTTTGTGACATCACATGCTGCGACGCGGGATCAGCACGATGGAGCGCAACCCTTCGCTCGCTAAAGACGCCCTAGCCTCTTAGGCCCTAGCCTAGACGGCCGCACAATACGCATCGCTCGCTAAATACGTGTCCACCCCCACACCGGTCTTCATTATCACGGCACACTAACTAACAAGACAATATATAATTGGCACTCCATGTCAAAAAGTTTGCCGACCCCTGCCTTAACATATACATCTGATCTTTCTCATACACTACAGCGTCAATGCATTGATGGTTTCAACATAAAAACTGAAAGCATACGGAGTCCATAAAGTTCACAAATTGTACATTAATATAATACTTAAGAAATAGTGAGACTGGTTTTACACTGAAATGAAAAATGTAAAGAGCTGACATTTAACTGTGCGCTTTGTAAGTGAAATACAAAAAGCACAAACAGTTCAGTGTATTCAATACTTAGTGTAACAGTTTTAGAACATTAATTCAAAGATTATGTGATGGTGCCCTTATTATTCCCATTTAGTCACATGCAGCATTTTACTAGAAATGTCTACTAAAATAAACACTTCCATCATTCCTACTAAGAAAAATATTCGACATACAATATTTCATGCTCATACATCTAAATTGTACTTCCTCTTGTCTTCATTTGTGTTTCACGCTTCGTGCATTGATGTGTAATTCCTCTAAAAATCTAAACTTTTAAACAAAAGAGACAGCAGGCTGGCCAAGTCTGGTACAGATTGGCAGGTCAAAACGGGGCTATGGGCTTGCACGTGACACAAACACGTCCATTGTAGGCTAAGCCACAGAGCTCTTTCAAACTTTCCGAGTAGAGGAAAGAAACAACCAAGGCTAGAGGGAATGGATGGGTGTGTGTATAGACAGATGTTTATCTCTTTAGGCTGCTAGCACACAAACCTCTAATAGCCTGTGCATTAGTGCATTTGTGAGAGGAGATAAAATGAGCTGGTTCAAGAAGATTTTAAGTGATTTAAGGCACTCTGCACCTTAGTTCAAGTTCAAAGAAAATGATTCCACCTACCATCAGTTTAGGCTTGGATAAATCACAAAACACCCTTTTTCTGTTAGCAGGAATGCCCACTATAGACGCAGCATTCTTTCTAGACTATAGCCTTTCACTTGATTGGGCAAAATTAATTTGAGTTAGAAAACAGGTTTGACAGAAACTGAAGAAATGTAAGAAAGTTTTACAGGATCTGAATCAGAACAGGTCTTAATCCAGAACAGCATGTCTTAGTCAGTCAGCTAGTCTGAAGTCTCCAAAGACAGGTGGCATGGGACAGAGACAAGGGTGCAGTTTGTAGGGTGTAATGGAAGTAAGACAGTGTTTGATTGGTATTTTAACAGGCACAGCTACTATGTTCTTCCGTGGAGTTTTGCATGTTGGAGTCTTTGAGGCTGGTGAGTGGACCACCTTCTCCCTCCATAGTTTCATTCATTTTCTCACAGATTACATCTACCAACCGCTCAAACACCTGCTTCACGTTAATGTTGTCTTTGGCACTGGCTTCAAAGAACTGGAATCCTGGAAGAAAGGAACGTTGGATCTGAAGTGTGCTTTCTTGGAGTACAGCAGGTGAGCAACGCATTTAGTAGAATGTAGTATATTTACATAGGCATTTGTGCAAAGATGTGGGTGTGGTCTATTTGCCATAAGTACTGTAAGGTGCTGAGAAATGTGTATCCTTACCTAGTTCATCAGCTAGTCTTTGGCTGTCTTCTGTTGGAATAAGTCGGTCATCCTCTAGGTCACACTTATTACCCACCAGAATCACTTGTGCATTATCCCATGAGTATGTCTTAATCTGGGTAGCCCTAAATTCAATAGACACACACACAAACACACAGAGTAAAGAGAACAGCTTGTTATGTGTTCTTACTCCATACTGTATGCCTTGTGTCTGGATGATTCTTTCACAATATACAGTCTACTTTACAGAACTTTAAGTACTTTTTTCTGTACATGGATTGGATTTTGACAATTTGACACTGGACTAGGGGGAGAAATCTGAAGTGAAGTGGTTTATGGGCCTGAATTTCTCCCTCCATTTCGGTCGCATGCTAATTTCCACCCACTAGCCAGCTCGCTCTCATCATACAGTATGACGGCCAGCCAGGAGGATTAAGTCTAACGTGTGTCCTCTGTGCCATATAAAGGCAGCCAGTCACAACTTTTTGAACTGCTGTTCATGCTGTGTCACCGGACAGCATAATCCACTTACAGGAAAGCACTATCTGCCCTCTTCTGCAAGGAACCCAGAGAGCAGGACTCTTTCCTCCCTTGGCTCATGGCCACAGATGACTTTGGCATCGTTGGGATTTTGTCATGGTCTCCTGACAACATTGTGAATGCATTTCTGATTTGCCACATGGGAGCCGGGTCTGAATTTGTAACCACTGAGTGGTCAGTTATTCCCTTGTGTCCCCTCACTTACCAGTCCTGTACAGCATTAAAGGAGTCCTGGTTCGTGATGTCATACATTAGCAGAAAACCCATGGCTCCTCTGTAATATGCTGTAGTGATGGTTCGGTAGCGCTCCTGTCCTGCTGTATCCTAGCACAAAACAAACACAAAGCCAAGGTCAAACATACAGCAACTCTGCTCCATTTTTACAAGATATGATTAAAACGGAGCAGGGTTTACTTAATCTACCCACATATAAGGTCCTGTTTTGTTTCCCAAGGTTCATTTAGGGTTTCAAATTCTTAGTGGACACCTACTGCTGCTTGGCCTACTTTTGAACTGAAAGTTGGTTATGGTATAGTGAGGTAACTGCTACTGTGAGCCAGCAGAGGGCAGCCACTTCTAATTTTCCATGAAGATATGTTGGAATCATACCTAGCATACCCGGCAGCAGCACAATGCAAAAAACCATGGATATACAGGTAAAGTTACGCTTAAGTTAATGTTCACCTCTAAGATCAGAATGGGGGAAAGTGTGATCTCTGTGACTTTAACGGTGGCATGGTTGTTGGTACCAGATGGGCTGGATTGAGCGTTTCAAAAACTGCTGATCACTACAGTCTATAGAACTTATACAGAATGATGCAAAAACAAACAAACAAACAAAAAAAAAAAAACATCTTGTGAGCAAAGGGTTTGCAGGCTGAAACACTTTGCTGTTGAGAGAGATCAGAGGAGAATGACCACAGTAACACAAATAAGCACTCTTTACAACCCTGGCAAGCAGAAAAGCATCTCAGAATGCACATCAACTCTTGAAGTGGATGAGCCACAACAGCAGAAGGTTCTTTCATTACGTTCTACTCGTGTCAGCCAAGAACAAGAATCTGAGGCTATCATGGGCACAGACTCACCAAAATAGGACAGTTGAAGACAGGAAAAGACCAAGTGATATTTATTTCTCTGGTCATCGACTGTCCAGTTCGGGTGAATCTATGCCCATTGATAGCCTCAGATTCCTGTTCGTGTCAGAGTGGAACCTCATATGGTCTTCTGCTGTTATAGCATATCCACCGGTTGTAAAGAGTGGTTATTTGACTTCCTATATCCTTCCTGGTAGTTCAAACCATCCTATCCATGTTCCTCTGAAATCCTCTCATCAAGAAAGCAAGAGAGCAAGAACTGTTGCTGACACAATGATTTTAATTTTTTGCAATAAATTCTAGCGTAAATTCTAGAGACGTTTGTATGAAAATCCCAGGAGATCAGCAGTTTCTGAAACTCACACTGGCCCATCTGGTTAAAAACTACCAGAGTATAAAAATATGCTTTCATTTGCTATGGTCTACTCCATATCTCAACACAATTGACCATCTACAAGAGATTTTGGACTAACGTGTTACCACCATCATGAAAATACCAACAGGTAACATCTTTTGGAATAATAGTGTCCTCTCCAGAGATGCAGCCATGCTGCCCTGGGAGTGCCCAATCTCGCCAGTTCTCGGAAGCTAAGCAAAGGTGGGCCTGGTTAGTACTTGGATGGGAGACATCCAGAGAATGCCACAAGGGGGTGCACACTCTGGTATATTCCTGCGTGCTGGTCCCAAGCCCGGTTAAATTGGGAGGGTTGCGTCAGGAAGGGCATCCAGCGTAAAAACTCTGCCAAATCAAACATGTAAAGCGGACCCCGTAAAAGACAGAATAAATGCTAGGAGGGAGAGAGAGTGTACTCTCCAGAAATGTCTAGAATCTGTACTAAAGTGCACTAGAGTTCTTCTGGTGGCTTGATTTACTATAATGGCTGTTCCCTTCATTTGTCACCAGTGCAAAACAAGTGACATTCAATTTATCATCTACTTTATTTTAGTATGTCTACTTTATCAGATCAGCAAACCACTGGTCACAAAAAACATCATGTTTGCTGTTTTTAATTTTCTTAAAAGCTCTGATGTGTCCAGCAATGCATCATGTGTGTTACAGCATAATGTAGAGGTTGTGATTTCAAATGTGGTTTGGAGAGATGGAGCTCTGGCTAAAATTTATCTCATAAGTGAAGTGGTTTAAGTGAGCTTAAACTTAAATGTAATTTATTGGATTTTACATGAATTTACACTTGTATATTATAGTCCTTATCCAGATGTAATCATGAAATGAACAGGTGAAAATGTGTTCACTGAATTATGAGCAGAGGACACTCAAATGTGACATCAGAGATTTGTCCCTAAAGTAATTACCAAACAGAAGAGCTGAAATCAGTCGGGTAAAGGGTTGGCACAGAAACTATCCTACTGTCGCCTGGAAACCTGGTCTGGTGCCCTCGTTTGCATATGAAAGAGGGAGAGGAAAGGTTGCTCAGGTAACCGTAGTGTATCACTCAGGTAGGACATCAAGCCCCTGTATGTATTAGTGTTGCATTGCAATAAACACTTATGAACACTTATTTTAATAGAAAACTAAACTGCTATAGACAAAATATGCATGTTTGTTTATATACAGTTGTGGTCAGAAGTTTAAATACAATCATCATGGACATGAATGTCATGGCAATTTTGGGCTTTTTTATTATTTATATGAACTGTTGTTTTTCTGGGGAAGAATGATTGCACAACAAATATTTAATAAAATATACAAGAATTTGGTGCGCAATTTTAATTTATTTGGGGTTTTTGGAAATCAACACTGAGTCAAAATTAGATATACAGGATCAAAATTAGACATACAGCACACCTAATATTTGGTTAAATGTCCCTTAGTAAGTTTCACCTTGACCAGATGCTTTTGGAAGCCATCAAACAAGCTTTCTTGTTTTTTTTCCCAAGAATTCTGGTTGGATATTATCTTTTAATAATTGGTAGAGTTCAATTTAATTTGTGTGTCTCCTGGCACAGACCTGACTTTTAAGCACAGTCCAAATATATTAATAGGTCAGGACTTTTAAGCTTTAAGTTTAATGTTTGCCTGCTTTATCCATTCCACAATCAGCTTTGGTGTTTGTTTGGGGTCATTGTCCTGTTGGAACACCCAGTTGTATCCAGGTTTCAACCATTTGGCTGATGGATGGAGGTTATGCTGTAGAATTCTTAAGTTCTTTATTTTTTCATCCACTTTGTGCAATGGTTGTACCACCACCATGCTTAAGAGTTGGTATAGTGTTCCTCTGGTTATTGTTGCCAAACATCTCAAATCTTTGTCTCATCTGACCACAAACTTTCCTCCAGAAGATTTTTTTGTCCGTGTTGTCAGCTGCAAACTTTATTCGAGCTTGAAGGTGTGAATTTTGGAGAAGAGGGTTTTTCTTGGATGGCAGCCTCTCAGTCCATGACTATATAAAACTCTCTCGAATGTAAACAGTGTTACAGCAGCTTCCAGTTCATGTCAGGCCTGTGCCTTTAGTTATTCCTCACCATCCAAACCAACTTCCTCTCAGCTGAGTTTGGGTCTTCTTCCAGAGCTTGAATAGGATGCTACCTCTCCCATAAACTTGTTCTTGTAAAACAAACCCTTTTTATGTAGTGCACAGAGAAGCTACCAGCTGTCATCATGTCAGTCATGATGAATAACAGGAAGTAATGAAGCCTTGGCCTTGACAAATTAAAAGATATTTTGGAACTTTCAGCACCACTGAATTAATAATCTAAATGGGTGTATGTTAAATTTTTACCCTGTATGTAAAATGTTGACCCTGTGTTTATTTCAGAAAACTCAAAATAATTTAAAACTTGTGCACCAAATTCTTTTATATATATTTGAGCATCAATTACAGCTTGACAACAACGTCTCATGCTGTATACAAGTTGACTTATTGGCTGCTAAGGCAGGGCATCCATCTCTTCCTGAAGGGCGGCCCTCAGGTCATTGAGGTTTTGGGGTACAGAGTTACGAGCTTCTACACGGCGACTCAGTTGATCCCATACGTCTTCTATGGGATTCAGGTCTGGAAAAAGTGCAGGCCACTCCATTTGAGGTACCCCAGTCTCAAGTAGCCGTTCCCTAACGATGCGACCTCGATGAGCTGGAGCATTGTCGTCCATGAAGATGAAATTAGGCCTGTGTTGTTCATCCAGGGGCACAATGACTGGATTATTCAGGTAGTATGGGGTTGTTACTGTACCATTCACAAAGTATAGGGCAGTTCTAGTCAACACAGACACACCTGCCCACACTGTAACACCACCACCAAAGGCTCTTATGGTGACAACAGTGGCTGACGCATAGCGCTCTCCTTGACATCTCCAACATCATTGGCAGCCATCATTACTGCTCAACGTGAATCGACTTTCATCAGAGAACAGCACTGAGGCCCACTGGTCCCTCGTCCAGTATAAATGCTCCCTGGCCTGGTGGTGTGATCAGGTACCCTTGCAGGTCGTCTAGCACGCAAACCACGCTGATGTAAACGGTTTCGAATGGTCTGACGTGACACTTGGGTGCCTCTCACCTCCCTAAAATGTGCTCGGAGTTGACTGGCATTCATCATCCAGTTCCACAGGGCACTGTTCACAATGAAGCGGTCATCAGTGTGGGATGAGGCCAAAGGACGTCCACTTCTATGCCTTTCTGTGACTTCCAGTCTTCCAGCCTCTCTGCATCTCTGTTGCAACTTGCTGATGAAACTCTGACACGTTAAGCTCCTTGTCAGAGAACATCAAGTTGTGTAAAAAGTATTGAAATACTGCAGTTGGACATGTGCATTCAAACGTTTAGGGAAGGTCACATTAAGTTCACTTGTAAAGATTAGAGTGCATTTTAGGTTCATCCTGACATTTCACCCGAAAGCTGAATATCCCTAACTTTTTGTGAGTAGTGTGTGTGTCTATAAATGTATATACAGTCGACCCTCACCACTTTGCGGTTCGAATTTCACGGCTTCACTCTAGCGCGGTTTTTCCAAATACAGTATATTCATTAAAAAGTTGATCAAGACAGTGAAAATGCGGGTTGTGCTCGGTTGTCTTGAGTCAATTATTTTTATTTTTTATTAACTTTTTTTCCAAAAAATTGGGTATTATTTGATGTTAATGGGGCTCTAATGTTAAAAACCATATTTAGAAGGTCGTAAACAGGCAAAATTGTGAGTAAGCCCACTCCCTTGGGTGAGAAGCAGGCCCACACATGAATTGCCTCAGGATGATTTACTGTTGGCATGAGACAGGACTAATGGTAGCGCTCAAGTTTTCTTCTCCGTACAATCATTTTTCCAGATGCCCCAAACAATCGGAAAGGGGCTTCATCAGAGAAAATGACTTTACCCCAGTCCTCAGC
>JAOVYU010000031.1:17423995-17437402 GCA_025674565.1 Synodontis membranacea | reverse complement strand
CATGGTGAGGCTGGGATTTGAACTCACGACCTTCCGATCAATAGTCCAGTGTCTTAACCACTGAGCTACCACTACCCTTCTTGATGTGAGGTGAAAACCATGTCACCCTGATATAACACAATAAGATATACTTTGATTTGGTAGCCTCCGATCAACACGCAACATTCAGAATCCGGTTAAGACTACCACTAATTTGTGAATGATGAGGATGAACATACTATCAGACTCTATCAGAGATCTATCAGAGTTATAGGCAAATCACCTTCCTAGGATATTAATGCATTAATTAAAGCAAAGCTGTTTGATTGTTACCGTTAATCTGTCAGTGGGAGTGGTGCCTCAGTGTTTAAGACTCTGGGTGACTGATTAGAAGATTGGTTCAAGCCCCAGTGCTGTCCATCTGCTGCTGTCAAGCCGGTGAGTAAAGCCGTTAACACATTCTCTGCTCCGCTGGTGCTGTATCATGTCTGACCCCAACTTCCTAACATGCTGAGATAGGCAAAGAAAAGAATCGCACTGTACAGTATCATATACGTGATAAATGAAGGCTTGCTATCTTCTTTAATCAGAATTATTTGCTTTCTAAAACGTTTAGAAAAAAATTATAATTTGTGGTTACCAACACCAGATGCACAGATCCCACAATGAGAAGTGTGAGTAACCAAAGTTGCTTTTTTACTGTACATGAAGTTAGATACAACTCTTAATACATAACTGCAGCTTTGGTAAGGGATTCTGTCATGTCTGTCTCATCAAAAACCTGTCCTGTTATTGTGTAACAATGATTTTGAATTTCTGCTAAAGAGTCACATATTTCAATTCTTATTGATGGAACTCAACTGCCCTTAGACTTAAAGAATAAATTAAGTTTCTCTCAACAGGTTTCTGTTTTGTTTATTTTTTTTCAATACAGGAAGGAACATTCAATCGAATGTGTCTAGTAATCATCCATGCACTACAGATGTGGTAGAAAGTAGTAGGTGGAAAAAATGCTGAAGTTGTCCTTTAACATTCAGTTTCTTAAACTAAAATGTTGCTCAGTTTTAAGAAGCTTCTTAAAATCCAACTTTAAAAAAAAAAATGCTCCTAATACCAGCACTTAGAGTCGTCTCTGCTAGCTGTTACTACCATCATCTGACATTATATCAAGTTATATTCTATTTCTTTGACATGTCTTGTTGAATTGGTTAAAAAAAATCTTAGGATGGACCTAGAAAATCATATTACTATTCAAATAATAATAATAATAATAATAATAATAATAACAATAATAATAATAATAATAATTATTATTATTATCTAATAAACTCTAGGCTACAATTGTTCACAGTGGATATAAGTCTACACACCCCTCTTAAAATTGCAGGTATATATATATAAAATGAAACCAAGATAAATCATGTGAGAGCTTATCCACCTTTAATATAGCATTTAGGGGAAAAAGATAACTTTAGCTTTAGTTAATACTTCAGATCTATCAAATTGTGTGTGTGTGTGTGTGTGTGTGTGTGTGTGTGTGTGTGTGTGTGTGTGTGTAGGATTTGGATCTGGGCTCTGACAGGGCCATTCCAAAACATTGATCTTTTCTTCTGAAGCTTTTCCTTTGTTGACTTGGATTTGTGCTTTGGGTCAGTATTATGATGAAAGGTGAAGTCATGTTTCTTTGTCTGTCTGCAGATTTTGGGCTAGCCATGATTCCCTCTATCTTGATTTGAACCCCAGTCCCTGCTGAAGAGAAGTAGCCCTAAAACATGATGCTGCCACCACCATGCTTCACCATGGGTATGGTGTTATTGTTCTGGAAAGCTGTCTTGCTTTTGCACCAAACATATCTTTTAGGATTTTGCCTACAACGTTGTATTCATGTGCAAATGATCATATGTATATTTTGGCAAAATGTAGGTGGGCTTGGATATTTTTTGTTGTTGAAAGGGTTTATGTCTAGCCACTCTACCCAGAAATCTGCTCAGAAATATGAAGAATACGAGGGATTACTATAACATGCAGGGAGTGAAGAGTACCTGCAAGATCTTCCTTCCATTTTAGAGGAATGTGCTGTTATTGGTGATGTCGCTGTGGAACCCCCCCCCCCTTCCCCCCAAAAAAGGTCTATTTGCTTCTGATTTTGATTTCAGAAGTGGGTTTATTGGTTTTGTCGGTTGCTATATCTTAATTAATTGTGTTTTAACACAGGGCATTTATGTCCACTGTAATTTACAAAGACCATTAAGAAGAGGAATAGGTGCATGAGTCAGATACAAAGAGGAAAAAAAGTGCACGATAAAAAGAACTTATCAGTAAAATTTAGAGCTTTATTGCTCACGTCACCCGTAGACATAGATTTGTTCACATTACAAAGGAATGTTTCCAATATTAGGCTACAGGAGAGTGTGAGCAGAGAATTACGTCAAGTCTTTGGTACAGTAGCACCAGAGAGCAGCAGGACCTAGTCTTCTTGTAAACATTCTGAGGACGGAGATGAAGCAGCAGAGGAATTCGGTCGCTTTATTTGGTCATGGCTGAGGCTGAACCTTCGCCTGCTCTGGGAGGCAAAAAGAGACTGAAAACTAGTTACTTTCTGGACTGTAGATATAAAGAATCCAGCTGGGAGGTTTAAAACAGATGTGGGTTTATTGGGTCAATGTGGCTAGGATGAGAGTTATGCAGTAATTTCAACACCATAAAGCTCGTCTCTAGGATAAAAACTATGAAGGTTATATTTACATTTTATTTACATTGCTGATTTCACTGTCCACTTAGACACATGACTGGAACACTGATATACTTCAGTTGGTACATCCAATGAAATATAGCCTCATGTCCCAAAACTAAGTTTTTTATTTTATTATTATTTTTTTCCTTTATAAAATAAAGAATGGATGTGAACGAACCAGCATCATGCTCTAGTTAATCATAGCAATCTTTAGTTAGGGTTTTTCATAGGAAATACGGAGGCTTTGGTGCTGGATGGTTAAGGTGCTGGGTTGCTGATCACCCTTGGGCAAGGCGTTAAACCCTATCCACATTGACCCCACATACAGTAGAGATAGGAGAAAGATGTACAGTAGATAACCAACCCATCCATCCATCCATCTTCTTCCGCTTAATCCTATTCAGGGTCGCGGAGGGGGGAGCCGGCAGATAACCAACCAGTTGACCATTTCACAAAGGAAATACCACAAGCAAGGGCACTTTTAATTAAATGCAAAATATTTTAATTAGTATAGTTTAATCAGTGTTTTAAATCATATCATTACTCACAGTTCACCCAGGCATCAAAGGGATGCTCTTTTACTAAAAAAAAAAAAGAAAAAAAAAAGAGAAAAGAATGTACTATAAAACTCAAAGGCAGTCAAAGCTCCAAATCCGTATACTTTGCCCTTTGAGAGATGGGACCCAGCGGGACTGCTATTTCAAAGGGAAGAATTTGTGATCCTGATTTGCCAAGCCTGCTACCTCTAATCACATATGGATACCTCATAATCCTGAGAATAAAATATAACCAGATTTTTGTTGCAATGCTTTAGTGTTATATATGTTATATGATGCATATATGAGCATTGGTAAGACACTGTCCTCTGCTTGACTCATTTTAAGATGTTTATTGTTAGTAACTCTTGTAGCTCTGAATTTGTATCAGTTCACGTTCAACTACTGTCCTTAGATTTACTTATAAGTGAACAGGTTTTCTGTTCTGTTTTCAGTTTTCTCGGGGAAACGTCTCGGCTAACGTGCACTACACACAGATGTAGACATGGCTAGGTAGAGAGTCTGCTGAAAATAGTTCTGGGATCTTCTTTTTTTTTTTTTTCCACCCCCAATTCTTGGGAAATGATGTAGTGTAATGTAGTTTCTACAACTGTCCAACATGAACTGAAAAGCAGAAGAATTGGTTATTTTGCTAATTTAGGGGAATGGATAGAAAATTCCAATTATTCTCAGTTTGATGAAATATTGTCTTGTACGAGCGTCTGCAAGTTTGGCAGGGAGTATTAGCTAGTTTGCTTGCTGTGACAGTAAGCAGAGAAGTGTTTTTTGCAGATCGTTTGTCAAGGGTAAGGTCATGCTAGATGTTGATTTGCTGAAAAAGTGAGAAATGCTGTGGCAGCATCTGAAGGGGCCTTTGCAGAGATTCCCCCCCTCCTCCTCCTCCCATCTCTCTGTTCTGCACTTCTAGGCTGCCTGGCTATTTATGGTAGAAGGCTTCCTCAACCTTCCAAGCACAGAGGAATTCAGTAGGTTGGTTCAAAGCCTCTAATCATCCGGCCCTAGTTTACTGTGCGTTCAGTAGGTGATAAGAGCCACTCGTTACAGACGGATAAACAATAATCGAATGCGCTAGGTGCAAAGTCAGCAAGTCTATACCATTTCACACTGGGTAATCGTATAAAGAAAAGGGCTTTCAAAGCTTTGTTTTAAGTGTTTTACATACTTCTTAACTTCTTAGGACTTTATGTAGTTGTTGTAATTTTGGGATCTGCTAGCTTTGTAGAACCAGTCTGTATTCTGGCATGATGAATAAATATGCTCAGGGAAATGTCTTCTGAGGTGGATGTACATGTTTCAGGGTGTTGCACAAGTTCAAGGCCTATAAATAGCTTTCATTATTTATCAAAACTCCCAGTAATAGCATGTGTTTGAGGTTATCAATCAGACTTTGAGCCCAGCAAGATTCATATCCATCGTTGCTTTCTATTCTCATTCAATAGTGAAAAAAAAAAAAAAAAAACCCTCAGTGGAAGCAAGAGACAAAATTGTTAAAACAAAGTTTATGGCAACACTGTAATCACCATGTCTTCAGTAAAGAACTGGCTTGCTGTTTCAAAAAGGTGAATTCGAGCTAGATGATAAGTCATGAAGTGACAGACCAAAGGAAACAGAAGACGAGGAGCTGCAGAAACCATTGGACAAAGATGCGACACAATTGACTCGGGAGCTGATGTTTGGATAAGAATCAATCTACTGTTCTAAGGCGTCTGAAGGCAATGGGAAAGATTCTGAAAGTTGGTAGGTGGGATCAACATGTACTTTCAGAGAGAAATATCACTCAACGGCTCAACCCCTGCATTACAGGTGCATTACACCTTTATTACAAGCTGCTCCGTCCTGGAGAAACTGTCAAACACTGAACATTACAGTGATCAATTGATCAAATTAAGTGAAAAAAAAAAATCAATGAACTATGATCATCCAGCGGCCATTCACAAAAGAAAATCATCCTGCTTCATGACAACACAAGGCCACATGTTGCAATAGTGACGAAAGACACGATTTTAAGCCTTGCATAGGAAGTTAACTGTATCCAGTCTATTCACCGGACATAGCGCTATTGGATTTCCGCTTGCTTAGGTCACGGCAACATACTCTCTCTGACCAACATTTAAAAAAAAAAATTAGAGATCTCAAATCTCAAAATCTCAAATCCCTCCTTCGCAACAGTATTTATTCTTTGCCAGATAAATGGCAGAAAGTCATAAAATCAAACAGTGATTACTCTGAAGACTAACTATAATTGCAAATAGATTTTGCTCCAAAAGGCCATGAACTTATGCACCACCCTAATGATTCGTGTGTTTATATCATGCACTGTTAGATATGTAAACAATATTAAGTAAAACCCTGGTTCAGGAGATTGTCAGGAAGTTTAATTAGATCTGTTTGATGTAAGATATAATGAGACACATTTGAATTCAAAAGTATTCACCACCCTTTGGTTTTGAATGTACAGTATCTTTGATAAAGTTAATTTCAACACGTTAAAAATACAAGGCCGATGCATGCTGCAGCAAAACACCCATCCAAAGAACAAGAAGAAAATCAAGAGGAAAATGATTTTCTGAAAAGCATTTGGACTCTTTCTATGACTAAGTGGATCCAAAAGATGCTCAGAGAATAGGCGATAAGTTGGATGTGTTTCTTAGGTCCAATTAAATAGGTACTGCGCTGGATTAAGTGCTTAACTGGATCTCATTATCATCAGAAATGACCAGATGTAAAAATAATAAATAAATAAATAAAATTCCATGCCATGTAGATTTAAGCACGACAGAATAGAATAGACTAGATGCCCAGCGTTAGCAGTCTCATGCGCTGTACAGATCTAATTATGCAGTTGTTTAATCACTTTAAGGCATCTGTAAGTGTGTGAGAGAAGTTGTCATCAAACCTGTCTGCACTGTGAAAGCTTTACATATGTGATACAACTCATTTAGATCATTGTTATGAAAACTATGGTGGAGTGTCTACTGTAAACAGCTACCAACTGTGAGATTATGTGGAACAGTTGTAACTGAAAAAGTATGATGGGATTTAGTCGAGCTCTATATGTGTGTGTGTGTGTGCGTGTATTTGGCAGGGCAGATTTTCATTGAGAATGTGATACAGTATGTGACCATGTTTGGTAAAAGCTGTGCAGACTCTGACCCAGCCCCATTGACCAGGACTGCACACGCAGGACTGGATTCAATCAGGGCCTCGTTCGCTACCTCACACATGCCTCTCCTCTACCTCTCCTTCTCTCTACCTATCCTCCCCCCCTTTTCATTCCTGCTCTATTTCTGCCTCAGCATTCTTTTCATTCAGCCCAAAATCTTTTGCTGGCCAGTTTGGCCTCTGTCTCTCTCTCTCTCTTTTTTTTTTTTTTTTTTTTTTACACAGGTAGCCTACCTTGTAAAGCCTTTATAATGGTAAATATTCTAGGAATTTTATAGTGTGTGTAAAGTCCACAACCGATTTAAGACTTGACATTCAAGGGGTTGTCCGTTTGGATTGGACCCAAGAGAAAGTATGATGTCACTAGGACCTTAATGTTCATTCTGTATCTGTTCATTGTATCATTGTCTTCTTTTGATTCATAGGCTAACAAGCGGTCCAATGACACATATAAACAAAGGATAATGCGTTTGTCCTAAATAGGCTAGAGGGTTGTTTCACTCGATGCCACTGGTGTGAATTTGCTCATCATCAAAATGCTTAGTCTGAGTCAGCAATGACAGGTCTGCTTAAAATGAATCTATTTTTTTAAGCAGCGGTTTAACACGTGCTTCGTTTCAATCACGCTTACATTCTCCTGAAGAGCAAATAAAAAGCTTATTTCTGCATGTGACCTGAGTGCTGCTAAATCACTTTTAATGTGGAAATAGGTATTTATAGAGTCAAAGGGCAAATCATAATGGACTTTAAGGTCCGTTTTTTTAGACTTATAAAAAGCTAACAGGCATTAAACTGACAAATACTGTATAAAAGTGTATCCAGATGTTTTATGAGAGTAAAGTGTTCTTCTATACAGAATACAGCATTTAGTGCAACAATTCTATTCATCATTGCTTTAACTGTTGAACTTTCTAGCAGGATTAGTTCTCCATAACATTCGTACGAATAAACACATGTAGCTGACTAGTGGTCATTGTAAGCTCCTGCTGGTGAAATGTGACTGCAGGGGAGAATTTTACACATGACACACATGGTCATGTCCCATTAGAGCTCATGTAAAATGAAGACAAAGAAGGAAACTCCTTGAGTTTTCAATGCCCTCGGATTTATTGATAAGTGACACTTTCAAGTAAGACACAACTGCTGTTATGTCATAGTCATGCTATTTGAGTTTTGAGACAGACGATTGCAGTGCCCAGTTTAATTTACACTTTCATGTTAAAAATCCCGAGACTCAAAAACAAATGGAAAATATACATGTTGCAATAAAAGACAATAAAATGAAGTTAAATGCAAAATGAAGTACAATCATCTTAACTTATATTCTTACTTTTACCAACTTATTACTTTTTTTTTCTTTCTTTTTTTTAAAATTTTTTTTACAGTTATTATTGCTGGCTTAAGTCGATTACTTTTCATTCACATTCTGTATATAATCTGATTTTCATGGGATGTGCCTTGCCAAACGATTGCACAACAGGAAAATCATTGAGAGAAACTCAAGGCTATCAAGAATAATTCTTTGTATATTCTACGCATGCAGCATGACAACATTTCATTAACTTTTCATTCGAAAGGTACAAAGGAATAATAATAATTAAAAAAATGGTAGCAGAGATGATAATACTAATGCCCTGTGCTAACTTTACAGCTATCGGTGTCTGGCTGTACCATGTATACCATTTATATATAAATACATATATGTATACCATGTCAGATGTTCGAATTATACTAACTTTATAGTTGATGGGGAAAGTGATCATATTAGCCAATTTACCCCCCCCCCACCCACCCAAGTGAAGAGCACGCCTTGTGCAAATAACAACTTAAAAACACTATCACCCAAATACTACACGGTTTCATTTCATCAATGCATTCTCTACACTTGTGCAGCAAGGTACACAATCTCTAGCAGTCAAAAGTGGCCAAACTTGCTGTTCATTCTGAGCAGTTCAACACAGGTGCACACAAGAGAAGTCCTACAAAAGCTACATATCACAGCGTACAACAGTGGTTTGCACATCGTACCACCAGTCGTACAGAACCGTTACCCATAGCTTATGTCAAACAGCATCACTGGATATAATTGCACTAGAATTACATAGAAGGAACCTGTTGTAATTTAATTGTAAAGATTCTTCTGATGCTTGTCACAGCTTTAAATACTGAAGATCTGAGAAAGACTCTTTACTGACAGAGTACATATAAGGCAATAAACTACATTTTCCATGATTCCCCACTCACAGCCCACTTCTTTTTTACCAGGAATTTCTGGCCACATTTCGGAATTCCTGCTTGTATATAATTCCAAACAGTTGGGAGCTATACATGTTTTTTTTGTTTTTTTTTTAACAAAATACTGTCTCTCATACGGGTTGGAAAAAAAAAAAAAAAGAAAAAAAGCACTGCATTAAACAATAAGACAGACAAACAGAAACCCCATATTATAATTTAGTAAAAACTCAGTAAATCAAAAGGAATTTAATGGAGGAGCAGCCTGGAAATTCACAGGAAAAGTGGCAGTCATGCTTGGTGTTCATATGTCTAATGATATAATTAGCCATAAGTTTACTTCTCAATCTGTCCACATTATTGGCGAAGGGACACACTAATGCATCAGTGCACAACCCCTGTCTTGAAACTGCACAGTTTAGTGATTCCCCTGTTTAAAAACATCTGATTCAAATTTCCATGTTTTTTTCCTCTCTTTTTACCAGGTTTAGGAGATGTGTTAAAGCAGGAAAGTCCATGCTGCACTCAGGCCCTTTAGGAGTTGTGCACTCTTGTGCTAGAGCAAGTGTCAATTTGTTTTAGTTGAATGTCATACTGTATCTGCGAATATAACATTATAACTGATAAGTTTTAATACCCAAGGCACTGAACCTAAATGGTTGCCATTAATGTGCATGAGTAAAAGTGGACAAAAGGGCTAAAGCTGCACTATCAGCATATACACATGGAAATAATAATTATATGTACATCCCCACTGAATACATTCTGAATAAAGGACACAGTCGGCTTTTACATGCTACAGCCGTCACTTCAGACAGCTGAAGCAGATGTACCATTTAGACACACCGGGTGGTAAGTAGGAAGCACCATAGACTAACAAACAAACAAACAAACAAACAAAAAAATCTAAAAGTTTGACTTAAATAATGTCACCTACTGAGGCCAATCCGAGGGAAAAATAAAAAGAGAATATTACAGAAATTGTGGTGAAGGAGACACTCAGGTTTTCCAGAGACTGTGAGTCAGACAGATGCACTAATCAAATTGAGGGTTTGTCAGCAGAGAAAGACAAGTTTGCCTGAAGCAGACTGAAGAAATGATATACAGCACTGGTCTGAAAATCAAGCTTAAGTACCCATCTAATGGACATGCATACACACTTTATATAAGCATGATGCTAACGTGCCTGAAAGAGGTGATGATGAAATGAGCATTCCGCTGGCATTGGAGAATACACCTGCAGGACCTCTTACTTATTTCTCATACCCCACTAAGTGAAGACACAGCGACAAAGACACACTGTGCTGTGAAAGGTTCCCAGGGATGTTTGGGCAGTAATACTGAACCTATACAATTATGACAGTACATGACTGGAGATCTTGCTGTATCCATTTCAGTCAATAATAAGAGCCTTGGTGCCAAGAAAGAGAGGTAGAGATGATATTTTACCAATGGATGGATCAGATCTCAGAATACAGTGGTGGCTGTAAACTACAAACATAGTGTGATATTAAGAGGAGTAATAAGCCTTTAGTCTTTTTTTTTTTTTTTTTTTTTTAAAGAAAAGGAGATGATGGGGTAGACAAAAATATAATCATCAGAGTTAGTTTTGAAGATAAATGTTCCAAGACCTGTAGGTAAGAGGCACAGTGGTGTGTTTGAGTGAAAGTTCACTGTGTCTAAAAACAGGAAGACCCCAAGAAGTGGTACATCTCTCAGACAACTGACAAGAAAATCTTTACAAGGTAGCTTTCACAATTCGAAGGTTGTCACATGTATATCTCTGTGTTCCATTTCTGGTCCTTGGGTTTTGAGGCACTTGTGGCTTAAGCAGTAGGGGTCTACAATGTATGATTTTTGATGTTCATTCCCACAATACCTCTTGATGATCTTCAACCCAGGCAACAGAGAACACTGCAGACTCCAATCTCTCACCGTTCTCAAGTAAGATAGTAAATAAGCAGCAGCTACCACCATGTTCTTGGTCTGGCAGGGAAGACTAAAATCTAAAACCGTGGTCCAGTACGCCACTTTGAAATTCCGTCCCCTGCTTACGGCATGCACGGTTCAGTCCATATGATTGTTGACATGGTTGAACTCATCGGAGCTCGCCTTCCCACCCTTCTTCTTGCCACTCGTTCCAGTGATGACCCTGTAGCAGCCACGGGCGATTTTATACATCCATATGACGTTGAGCACATCCAGACACACACAGGAGACAATCCAGGCCACCTGCACACCTAGGCCAAGCCTCTCAAAGGGGGGTGTACCAAATGTGCCAAACACTTTCGCCCAGTATGGCGGCATCACTGCGATGCGCACCAGGAAGAAGGCCACAGCCATGGCCACACCGTTAGCCACCACCAGCCGGTGAGATCGAGGGTACGCCAGCGACTCAAAGAACCACCTGGAGAGAAAGAATATGTTAGTAAAGAACATAACCCAGAATATAATTACCACTGCAGAGAATTTCTCACCTTTGGTTCACAAATGGTGTTGATAATTCCGAAATAAGTCGGAAGTTTGCGAAATATGGAAGCACCCCACGTGTCTATAATGTTGGACCGAAATATAGAAATGCACATGAAATATAGAATGCATATGAAAATAATAAAAGAAAAATACCAGTTGGAAATTACTTCCAGTAAAAATAAACACTCAGTTTATGACCAGTTTTGGAATTCCATACTGAATGACTAGGCATACCAGCACATATCCATATGCATAGAGTGCCGCCAAGTGGTGACACACAAAAAAGCTGTCTCCCATGGTGCTCCAGTTACACGCAAGCAGCAGAAGGTCTGAGAGAGGGAAGGAGTGTAGATATCAGCAAACAGACATTATTTCCAGCCATGTAATAGTAAAGCCTGAGTGAAATGCTTACCGTAAAGCAGGTAGCCACAGGTAATGGCAACATTGAGCTTTACCAAATTGGGATCTCCCCTGTGAAGAGAAAAAGAAGAGTAAACACAATATGGAAAAATAGAAATCTGACAATTAAAACAAATCACCTTCAATAGAAAACTATAAAACTATATCAAAACTATATAAATACAACAATATATCAGTCCATTCTTTGTCTTTCAACTGACAAAATGTACTTTTGAATGTGCAGGCGGCTTAACACTGTAACCACAACAAAAGCCATGTGAATATTAAAGTTATTTGCAGAATGTACTAAAACCAAGCATAACTTAATCCTCACTCACGGGCGTCAAAATGTGACAAGCATTAGGCTGCACATGACTAGCTACTGGAGTGTGGCTTGAGCTACCTTCCAGCTCAAGCAGCTTGTTGACAGTCCTTTACAGGACAAAGGCAGGGTGTGTGAGTGTATTGTGCCTTTGCCTGCCAGGTGCTGTTTGTGTTAGATTCAACACTCGCCCACGGAACTCTCTAGAAACCAGATGTTGTAATACCTGAGCTGAGTTTAATGCTTGTACAGTGAGAAAGGATTTCCCACACATGGTTTTCTTCTGGCTAAGATTTCCACTCAACTAAAGGAGGAATTTTTTTTCTAACGCTGTTCTTTTAAATTATGAAATGCTAATCAGCAGCTGTTCATGAACATAGATTTTGGTGTGGCTAGACAGCACTGATAATGACATAGTCTCAAACAAACTTACATTGCGTGGCTATCACACTTAACTATCTTAGTGAAATTTTAGACAATATACTTTATACAGTAATACAGCATACAGTCAAGCAGCTCATTTTGCATGTGTTCCTCAGCTGTATTTGATACAGCAGCTGTGTTTCCTGTGTGCTAGACACACACAGAAGAATTAAATTGCTTCATTAACCTGGGTTGTCCAATCTTGAAAACACATAACAGGATTACAACTAGCCAAAAATGATTTGTGCATAAGAAAAGAGAGACATTTTTCTTCTTTTTCTTAGCCGGTGCACGGGAAACAAAGTCCAGTGTGATGCACATGCATTTCTGTGGTACAGACGTCATCCACTGCATGATCTCTCTTCAAATCTTTGCAACATCTTACAATAGAAATTGTTTGGTGCATCTTAGGGACACTGTCTGCACTTACAGATTGTCTTGGTTTGGGGAATCTAATAAGGTTTAATTCTGAGTATTTGCTGAAACAAATATAAACGGGTTTACGTAATTTGCTAATTATTGCATTCTGCTTTTATTTACATTTTAGGCTGCATCCAAAATGTTTTGAAAATGAGGTTGTAGAACTCAATGCCAGTGGCATTGATGGGGATGCCAAGTGTGGTCTTTCTTGTTACTAATTTGCATGTCAGAAATACCCTTAAAATATACTTCAGTCAGGAAGGAAGCAATTGAAGAAAAATGGCACACAGAAATGAATGGAAAACAAACAGGCAGGAAGCTAAAGAAGAAAAACTATGTCAGACATTTGTCTGGATTACTTCCAAAATCTAATCGGTTCACCTGCTGGTTACAAATATACTTCCATATAAATCTTAAAATATCACGCTAGTTAGAATGGACACACAGACAGGTGGACAACATGAAAACATAATACCAAGCAACTGTCTCATTATCTGTCCTGTTTGCTCCTCTTTTTCCACTGAAAATGTTCAAGCAGCAAACTCTGGGGCAGCACGACTCCTGCCCCAGTACGCCTTTACTAGTGCTCGATTTATTATTTTAACCACTAAATGCAATACTGACATTATAGAGCTAAATGGGAGCATGTTGCCCCATGATTGTACAACATCTAGAAATAAATGGAATACTGGTTTACAGTATATATA
>JAOVYU010000031.1:17402236-17415848 GCA_025674565.1 Synodontis membranacea | reverse complement strand
ATGCTTTATCAGGCAACTTGGATTGTAGGAAGACGCTGTACTGGATCCTTTTGATATTTTCATACAGCACAGTTTGCTTTGATCATTAATCATGAAATACGTTCAGATTGCTGTCGTTTTACATCATTTGTTCATTAGCACGACAAGCAGCACTAGGCTTATGCCATACAGTGTCACCTGGCATAGGATGGAAGTACCTCGTTTTGTATGAGTATGAACATCAGTAAATTAGCACAGTGTCAGATGGACACCCGACACCAGTATTGGCAACGCTGCATCCCTGAACATCATCATATAACAACGAAGGCAACGTAATGAAAAAACGCAAACACCGCCATGTTCTCTGTGCGTCTCTCATTTTGCTATGTTCTGAATCTTTGTCGCTCTTATTTTATATAATACATTACATTATAGTCTCTGCAGTGTGGTGGGAACCTAAAACCAAAAACCCCTTGAGCTGTGTAGATCTCACTGAGAGTAGTCCAAACTCCGTTCCTCAGAAGGTTCCAGAATCTCAGTGGAAACACGCCTATTCACGTAAAGGAGAAAATGTTTCACTGAGTAGTCTATCTACGACCCATTCAGACTTTACGAATCTTAACAGACATTATCACTAAACAATCGAGACCATTTCAATTTTGGAATCTTTACCAACAATTTGAGTTTCCACAGAAAAGCAGTGCTCACTGGTACAATTAAAAAAAAAAAATGTTACATAACCAAATGAGTCTCAAGCTCTCACTAAATGCTTGGAGGGTGATGGTCAGTGTGAAGTGTGTGGAGATGAATGAGCAGCATTCCCCTTTAAGCTACTTGTCTTCCTCTTACCAGACTGGATCTGCGTTGACGACGTCATCAAACCACAGGATGTAAAGGCAGAAAAGCCCAACAATCACAGCATGGACAGTGGACACAAGCCTAGGGATGCAACAACAAGTCAGTATTTTGGAGACAGACAGAGAAGGTCAGTAATCCTGTCTAGGAGCTGACCAATGCAGCCTTGGGGGTTTGGAATAGCATTATCTAGACTCTGGAGAAATAATGCTTTGGGTATTATAAAAAAAAAAAATAAGGGAACGTAAATTTGCCTCTACTGTATCTGAGGTTTCAATAACAGCAGATGAAGGTGAAACCATTCCTTCTTTCATAGTATGAAAGAAGCAGGATTGACAGTTGCTTATCACAGTTAAATACAGTGTTGGGAAAGCTGCAAGAAGTCTGAGTAGCAGATGTCTGCCAGAGAGATATCAGTTAAGAAATGATGGAGTTTTTAAGGCCATAATGTAAATGGAGCTCTGGGAGAAATATGCATGCTGAGTGCAAAGGTATATGCAGCTGCATTTCACAAAAGCCAACAGAGATCTTGCTTTCACCTTTTAAAAAGGTTCAATATCACTTCCAATAGCTTATTCTGTAAAACCAAGGCTAACCTTGGCCTAATCTTTTCCCATCTTAAAGGAAACCTCCACCCTGAAATGCATTAAACATTTTTATGTTTAATTATTTGTGGTGAGTTTAGTGATCCTGCTGCTGTTTTCGTTATTCCTTGAGACGTTGGCTGTTGTGTGCTGGTCTGATGTCGCACTGTAATCGTTAGTATTACAATGTTGTTTAATTCCAACGATCTCAAACACAGGTACTGTAATAGCAGACAGCAAGAGCTCATTTTCTCACTGATCGTTTCCAGTGACACTGAACGTTGTATTAATGTTCAATCCAATGTAGAAGTAAGGGAAACAACAAAGATTGAACTCAAAAGTTCCAAAATGCATTCTGTATATGCATTTGAGACTAGGCTCGGTTTGTTATGGATGAAGCTTATCTCTTTGAGTTGAGTTTCCAGACGAAGAAGTGAGAGTGCTGGACAGCATTAAAGCACTGCTGCATTGCTCTCTTTAGGTAGATGTGAAGTGAGGGCTAAAACAAATGCTGCATTCTTGGTTCCTCGTAAGAGGTAATTTGCAGGTATTTTATGACACATTTACCATCTCGGCAATGGTAAAAAAACAAAAAAACAAAAACAACAACAAAAAACAAAAAAAAACCCTGCTACTTTAGTCCCACTTTTACAGTTACAGCCCTGAGTGGCTATTGGTTCTGTTCTGAACATTAAACATTCATGCAATATTTTAGACTGAAATTGCTGTACAGCAGCAACAGCAGATGACAGCAAGTTGCGTTAGCAACATCTGAAGAACACATGTTAATTATTAAGATTAACGTGCAAGTCAGGGTAGATTTTTCCTTGATCCCTCATTCAGATACACAGGTTTCAGCGATAACTGTGTAAAGTGACTATTTGGAGGTGTTGAACCTGCTGTTGTTATCTTTTACAGCGTATCAGACATAAGACAAAGGACCAAATCAATGAAAGTAACAAAAGGAACCAGAACTGTTTTGCATATTATGGGAATAACTCTAATTAACACACTGACTGAACACAAACATAATGAACACATTTAACGACATTCGATGCAGGATAACATTATACTGATGTTATCCTGCACAGAACGAGACCTATTATGCTGGTGCTGTGATCTATTGAACTTGTGTTTGTGTGTGTGTGTGTGTGTGTGTGATGTACCGGGAGTTCCACTCGTTGAGTTTGTTAGGTGGGAGTTTCCTGTAGCCCTGTGTTAATATAGACGACACTAAAGGGCTGACTCCAGAGAAGAACACCTGGAACCCGATGAAGCTTCCAGCTACCACGTACAGCTCTCTTGCCTCCATCACTCACCTGCAACACATAAACCAGACAGTGAGCAGACTGGATGCGTATTTTTCTTAAAAAAAAAAAAAAAAAAAAACACAAAAAAAAACCTATAGATTTGGCATCTGTCTCATTGTCTGAACCACTGAATTTTAACAATTGCACAGTCTGTCTGTAGCAAAACAAACGCTTTCTATATAAAAACAACACAGACTGGTTCGGCCAGCATTTTTCCCCCACAAGGGAACATGTTACTGCAATGGTAGCTGAGAATGCAGTTATGAAAAGAGATATTTGCGGCTCATAAGAATGAGAACTATTTTCAGTTTTTTTTCCCTTTTATAGATAATCAGAAAATCAACACCATGTCTTAGCAGTCATGACACAGACTGATATAAGGGGGAAGTATGAACATATGTTACACGTGTTAGTGAAATGGTTTGAGAAAATATGCTAAACAAGGAGAACTGCTGTACACGACCTAGGGGTGAAATTAAAAACAGACATGCTATGCGTAGCATGTAGGGTCAATGTCTCTCAGCACACTCTGTAAACACTATCCTTAGTCTGGGGTTTCTTCAGTTCAAGTTTAAATTTCTCCCCATCTCTCTCTCTCTGCTTCACACACACACACATGTGCAAATACAAGCACAGTCTTTTTACATATATTTTTTTTTCTTTTACATATACTTTTACATATATTTTACATATACTCAACCCCAAAGCCACAGTATTTCAGCTACAGATCTAAACAATAATTCAGAAATAACACATGCACATAACAATCTACGAGGCTTCAATTAGGAGTTCATATCTAGGGCCTAAATTTTTTTTACATTTGTTACAGTGTTACAGTGTACAGTGGTGGAAATCACAATGTCACATTATTACATTTATTATATTTAGGGGTCCAAGCACCAAAGTCAACTCAGACCTAATGTGTTCTGTCATTGGAAATGTCAGGAATATATATATATATATAAAAAAAACATAACTGAAATGAATCTATACTGAGGGGGTCCGTGGATTTGAATTTATGGTCAAAGCGGTCCGTGGCTACGAAACAAAAAGTTTGAGAACCACTGATTTAGAAATTCTCACATATCCATCACTTATCTCTAATATTCAGACATGGACCACATTTCAGACACTGACACTTTTCAGTAAATTTGGTCACTGTTTAATCACAACGTCTAATTCCACCAATATGATCTAACAAAAACAAAACAAAAAAAATCAGGATTTTAGAATTTCCACAGGGTGCCCAAGCACGGACCCAGACTGGCCAAAGTCCTGTGTTGCAAAGTTCTACATAATCAGTCTCTGTCAGCTAAACAATGCGCTACAGTCTCAAAATCTGATTAAAATGCCAGCATAAACAAAGAGCAACACCTTCTCCCCTAAGAAAGGTTTAAATAATTAATCTAGCTCGGTATGCAGCTGACAATGCAGTAACAATAGGCCACTGATTAAGGTGCATGAAAAGATCGATGATCAAATGACCTCCCTGCCATTCTTCCCTTTATCATGAAACGGAGACATGGCTGTCTCTTACAACCCTTACGACAAAAGTCAACCCTGGCCGTTACACACCGAGACACTTCACAAAAACACTCCGCTAGTGCAAAATGACTGGATATGACAAAGTCTGATTAATGTTAAATGATTGATTATAGTGTTTCATGTTGTAAGATGTGCAAATGAACTGGTGCAAGACAATAAAAGACGCTGCGGATGAATTCAACGGCAAATACACCAATCAGCCATATTAAGCGAGTAACTGAGGTTAAAGATGCGCCACAGTGAGTCTCAGACGTGGATTTAGAAGAAGAACTCTAGCAAGACACAGTATAAGATGTCGTACAGGACAGAATTTCAACCCTCTATTGTTTAACAGAAAGGCCAAAGAAGGAAGAGATAGCATGAATGAGGCATGCACCGATTCCCTCGCTGTGTCCGGGTAAATACTGGCCTTAAATGCTGGAACGGTAATCAATCTGAATTAGACAATTTTACAGTCTAAACCACTTATGTAGATTTATGCTGTGAATGCATGTAATGCTGACTTAAAGAAAGCCACCATCATGCTGTTACAGGTTTGCATAACTTAGCAAGGAAAGAGAAAGAGAGAGAGAGAGAGAGAGAGAGAGAGAGAGAGAGAGCAGTGTGAGTTTGGCAGTATTATATCAGTATCAGGTATCAGCTCAAACCCAGAGCTGTACTGATGGGATCTTGTCAGAGATGGACAAACATCAGCTCGTTGCATCATTACATTGGAGATGCACACACATACTCATCCTGTGGGACACCTCATCTCTTTGTTGGCAGCGATAACAAACCGTTTCCCTGAACCACGTCCTGTACTATCGCTTACTCCTATAGCGCAGCATCTTCTGCTTTGATTGAGCTGCGAATAAGATCAAAGGCATGACTCTGCGTGCTGATATTTATACACTCTCTAGAATAAGGCACACATTACATACACGTCCACCCAGAGCAGACTGTAATTCAAATGGCAGAGAATGCGACACTGATAGCACACAAACACACACAAACACACACACAGCTACATTTCTAAAGCTGTTACCAGGTGTAGCCGTGCATTCCACCTCTCCAGTAAATCTCAGATGTGTGAAAAATTACATTGTCTAACTAGCCTGGGCATCTCCTGATTGCCCAGAGGCGATGGATTGCAGACAAAAAAAAAAAAAAAAAAAAAAAAAAAAAACCCCCAGCCGCACCACAAACACGAATACACACAGGATAGATGTTGCGCGCGCACACACACACACACACACAAATATATATCTAATGTTATGTTATTATCGTGGGCACAGAATATCAATCTCAAAGAAGACCTATCTCAATCTGCTCAAATGGACTTATATAACAAACAGCAACGGCCAGCCTCTTACAATGGCATGATCTTATTTATTTGTTTATTTATTTATAAACAAAACAAACTGCTAGTGAATGCTAGCTACCTGCTTTCAGTCGCATAGGGTCTTGTGTAAGCAGCTCTCGGTCCCGTTTTGCTCCCGTCTCTCTCTCTCTCTCTCTCTCTCTCTCCACTTCCCAAACTTAGCCAGCCGGGCAGCTAAAAACAACAAAACAAAACAATTAAAAAATACCCACACGTTCTTCTACCGGCAAAACAAAAACAAAAAAAACCCAGCGAGTCCCCGGTCATGTCGTACCTCCAGAGAGAGAGAGAAGAAAACAAACAAACAAACAACTGCTAATGTTTTAGTTGATGAACTATTCGTCGCCAGTGTATTCACTTCTTTCCTGCAACGTATTGACAGCTTGGGCTAAACGGTGGAGCCGACAATAAACACACACACACACAAACCCGCCTCTCCATACACACACCCCTTCTCCAGGCCAATCCCACCGCATACAGGAGGAAATGAAACGCAGGCTCCGTCTGAAAGCGCACACTTGGGTACTGAACAGAACGCTGACTCCTTCCGCAGCGCGCTGTTCCTGACGCGCTTGTTTTACTGACACGAGTACGCACTTCCGGGTGCTGCCACGCACGAGCTCAGCGGCGCGCAACGCTGAATGAGAGACGGGCCGGTGTACAGTAGGACTCACACATCACACACGGTCGCATTAACAGGCACTGTATGGACAGAAGTCTTATGGACACCCTGACCGTCACGCCAGATTCATGGCGCTTCTCGTCTTCCTCGAATTGTTGCCACAAAAGCTGGAAGCAGACAGTTGTCTAGGAGTTCTGAGTCTGCATTGCTGTGGTGGCGTTAAAATTTTAACAGATGCCAAATAATGCCCCAGCATTGACCATGCCCCTGGACACAAGAGTGAGCGCCATGGGCAAATGGTTTGCCAAGGTTGGTGTGGAAGACCTCGAGGGAATGGGCACACAACCCTGACCTCATCCCCAGTGAACACCTCTTTGGATGAACTGGAATGTGTGTGTGTGTGTGTGTGTGTGAGTCCAATTCATTGTATGTGTATAATTGTTAATGTAAAGAGTGTTACTTTAGTAGTCTTCTCAGCACTGTTTTATGAAAATAGATTTCAGTGGGGCAGGAGGACATTAATAGCTGACATAGATGCAAACAAAATTAAGTCGAGAGGCTGTTTGACTTACGCTATAGGCTGCCATCTAGAGAATGTTTACAGTAACCCTATAATAGACAGTTGAGGGTCAACTGAGTCAATACAGCATACAGTCTAGCAGCTTGTTTTTGAGTGGTTTTAGACATACCTGTGTCCATCTCTGTTTGATACAGCAGGTGTGATTCCCCTGAGACACATACTGTATAACACATCATATAGAATATATAAAAAGAAGAATCAGAATCAGAGTCAGAATCAGCTTTATTGACAAAGCATATGTAGAGCAGACATTCTGTGTGTGTACATATATAACACACATACACACACACACACACATATATATATATATACACACACAGAATATATATATATATATACTGTACACACACACACACACACACACACAGAATGTCTGCACATGAATGTTGTGCAAAATGGCAATTATGTGCAGTATGGAGTGCATAAAGTCTCCTCAACATTGGTGCCTGACCTCACTAAAGGTCTTGTTGGGTTCAATCCCCAGAGTCCACACTCTAAAATCTAGTGGAAGGCATTCCCAGGACAGTGGCAGTTATTTTAACAGAAAATCTGGAATGAGATGTTCAACAAGCACATGCTGAAGAAATGGTCAGATGTCCACAAACTTTTGTCCATGTAGTGTAATCCGTGGCCCATGCACAATTCAGCTCTTCCACAGTAGCAGGAACCGATTCATACGTACGAGAACTTACAGTTATATGATAAGGATCTTGTGGTTTTGAGAAAAGTTAAGCAAGCCTAGCGATGATTAATAACTGGCCTACCTTAACTTTTCTCAGAACTTCAAGATCTTGATCTGGTACGAGATATTTTCTTATAATTGCAAGATCCTGTCTCACAATTCCCATAATCCTCATGACACCGCTCACATGATCCTGATCTCGAAATTATGAGATCTTTTCTTGTAATTACAAGATAGTAATTGTAATTGTGAGATAAACCTTTTTTTTGCCTTTTGTGAATTTGTGAGTACATCCATATTATTGTATCCTATGTATCCTTGTATCCTAGTGGTTTAAAAGGGAACTGCAACAAAGTGCAATTGATGCCCATTGGGACAGGAATCATGCTGCCCCATGCTCACTCTATGAATGTGAAAGAAGAGCAGCAAACAGGACAGATAATGATACGGTTGTCAGGGCCATACTTTATGCCAAATTGGGCTAGTTTAAAAAAAAAAAAATCTCAGAGGCTGCTAAAATCTTGTTTTATAGTAATGATTGGTATTATGTGTCTATATTATGGCGTTATATGTGTCTCAGGGGAATCACACCTGCTGTATCATACAGAGATGGACACAGGTATGTCTAAACCACTCAAAAACAAGCTGTTAAACTGTATGCTGTATTGACTCAGTTGACCCTCAACTGTCTATTATAGGGTTACTATAGATTCTCTAGATGGTAGCCTATAGCATAAGTCAAATATCTTCTTGACTTAATTTTGTTTGCATCTATGTCAGCCCCACTGAAACCTATTTTCATAAAACAGCGCAGCCATAACTAGTAAAGTAACAATCTTTACAATAAAAAAGAAGAACGCAAAGACACAAATGTATTTAGCCACCCTGCAATCTCTTGAAATATATTTTAAAAATCTTAATCTTAATGTTTGTACTAAAAGTAAAAAAAAAACAAACAAAAAAAAAAACAATGTATTTAGCCACCCTGCAATCTCTTGAAATATATTTTAAAAATCTTAATCTTAATGTTTGTACTAAAAGTGTACAAGTTAAGAAAACTTGGCATTTTGAGAAAACTGGTTGTTAGATTCAGGTGATTTTACTTTGTAACTTTGCACTTTGCAACTACTCTAAGGCATTTTAGTGCCATATAAACACATCCACTCCTTTCCTTTATGGATAGTTGGTGATTTCTGTAACTTAGTTTTAAAAAATGAATATGACCAATTCATTCATTCATTCATTCATTCATTCATTTTCAGTAACAGCTTTATCATGGCACGGTTTGCAGCGAATCCAGAGTCTATCCCAGGAACACTGGACAGACATCAGAACACATCCCAGATGTGATGCCAGTCACAGATCGCCACACATACGGTGACACACTTATTCATACCTGGGGTGTTTAGAGTACTCCACCTACTGGCAAGTTTTGGGAAACAGGAGAAAACCGAAGACCATAGAGAAAACCCAAGGAGAACAAAAACTCCACACAGACAGTAATGAGGTGGTAAACTAATCCAACATTACTGTGCTACCTTTGGTTCTTTTCCCAAAAAAATACTAGTGGTAAAATACATAGAGTTGACTATACTGCATATGTACCCATTACTGCATTTACTCATTACTTTATTTTGTCTATTACAATTGGTGGCTGCATTATTTGTTAATGACATATGAAATTACTGAAAAATAAGTGTTTTTCCCTTAAGTGAGTACATACCTAGGGTTATGTATGTATATTGTACTGTATGTTAGTTACCATACCTTTCTCTATTTGAGCTCTCTGTTTAACTTTAATTTCATTGAGGTCAGTGGCATGCAGGTGGCATGTTGTCATAGTGTAACAGTCCACACTCCAACCTAGCTTTGGGTGTGTCTGGGTGGTTGTTATTGATTTGAAACCACTATCAGTTATATTATGTCTCCTATTATTAATTTATGTTAATCATAGATAATAACATTAAACACTTATTGCCCAGGTGGTTGAAAATTTGTGGATATCTAATCAACACACCCATATAAGGGTCTTCTTCAAACCGTTGCCATAAAGTTGGAAACCCACAGTTGCTTAGGACGACTTTGCATGCTGTAGTGTTACAATTTCCCTTCGCTGGATGTAAAAAAAAGTGAGCTCCATGAAGACATAGGTTGCCAAGGGTAGAATAACTTGAGTGTCCTGCACAATGCCATCACCTCATATCTGACCAGCTAATATTTTGTTTGGTAGACCATTCTCAGTACGATAATGATATCAGCTTTATATAAACTGTACAACTGAAAATTGGAGAAACATCGAATGATCTTTTTTCTAATTTTCAATTGTCCAGTTATGGTGTGCCAACTATAGCCTCAGACTCTGTTTTTTGGCTGACAGGTGTTGAACTTGATGTGGTCTTCTGATAGATAGATAGATAGATAGATAGATAGATAGATAGATAAGACTTTAGTAATCCCTCGGGAAGGTTTCTCCGGGAAATTTAGTTCTAGCAGCAGTACACCGACACATTACAGTTACTAAGAATTATATATATAAAAAAGCTAAAATAACAATATACAGGGTGGGGGAGAGAAAGCAGAATATATCAGTCACACAGAGACACTGTGTTATACTGCTGGTGGTGGAAAAGGATATATATGGTTATGATAGTTTGGTCATCTGTACATATGTGAAGCATAGTGTGGTAGTGGTGATGGTAGTAATAATAGTTATTATTATACCAAATATATATATAAACACTTCATACTTAACACCAAATCTAGATAATATAAGTACCTAAGTATATGATATATATGAGATGTAACCCAACCTCCTCAAGGTTCAATGTGTTTGGTATTCTCAGATGTCTTTCTGCAAGTCATGGCTGTAAAGAGGGCTTATTTGTGTTACCAGTGCCTTGCTGTCAGCTCAAACCAGTCTGGCCATTCTCCTCTGATCTCTCTCATGAACAATGAATTTCTGCCTTGCTGGCATTTCAGCCTCAAAGACCATGCCATAGTCACTGAGATTGAGTAATAATAATAATAATAATAATAATAATAATAATAATATTTTTATTTTTATTATTATTTTTATTATTATTATTATTATTATTAATAAAAAAACAGTACACACACACAACTTTGAATCAATTCTTTTATTTTATTTGCTTGCTGCAATGCCCCTCATGCCATGCTGTGTACATGAATTTAATGGATTTAGACATGTAACAGAATGTTTTAACCTTCACCTGTATCATGAACATAACATTCCTATAGTCAGGTAATGTTTTATGTACTGTTTCATAGTCAGGTAGTGTTTTATACCTAGGGCAATGGCAAACTGACAGGTCTGACATATTGATAAAGAGTGTGCCTTCAAGTGTGTTTACAAAAAAGAAGTATACTTCCGTATCATGTAGCAGCAGGCTAAATGCTGTGAAAAGTAATGATTCTCTCTTTTATTTGACTATTTTTCCTAAGACATTCCCTCTCCTGCTTGAACCCATTTATCAGCTGTGTCTTCATAATGAATAGTTCTTATTGCTTCTGTGAAAAATAGTCTCTAACAGTAACCCTGCCTTGGCCCCAAGCATTTCTTCGAACCTCTTTTGAAATTGCTGAATGTCCTGCTCAGAGATTGTCAGGTCATTTCTTTATTCAGAGGATTCCTGCTAACCTGCACTCATCCAGCCTGTAATTGAAAGATGTCTGGCAGGTTCAGTGCCTCCTCAAGTCCCTCACATATAGCGGTCAGCCCAGTTTTCTATTACAGGCCTTTATTTTCATTTACAGCCTTTTAAAAGTGAAGGTACGTCAAAGGGCACTTTTGAAATGACATATATGTATTATTTCACTGCCACTGCTTCCTTTCATTTCCAAGAAATTTGACAAGAGCGCATAGTCAAAAATAGGCTTGTCCAAGATTCATTTTTCATTTTTTGGCAGGAATCAAATAATTTCATTACCTCCCCGATCCCTCATACCTTTCATAACATTCAATCCACACGATCAATATGAATAACAGCTATAAACATATATACAGTCTTCATTTGTCATATGTCATGTTTGATGGATTTAATAAAAAAAAAAAAAATACATACATAAATACATTGCAAACAGGCGTGCAAAATTGTTGCTTGTGAATATAGTCAATTATGAATACAAAGGAAGATTATTTTATGGCTCACAAAGGTCAAATGTAAGACTCCAGAATGTATTACATATTATGTGTGAATGTACTACATTCATAATACATTGTATAATCACTTCACAATTCTGACCTTTTTTTTTTTTTTTGCCGTTGCTGCCGAAGGTTTTCAGAAAATGACAGGAATGGTGCTTTGTACTGTTACAGCTGAACCTATTAAAAACTTGTCAGACATTACTAACGGTATATGGAAGTTAACATACAAATAGTGATCGGCGACGGAAAACTGCCCTGCAGATGGATACGTCAACACCAGGAGGCAGTCTTGTCGGATGCAGGAGCCACAGAAATCAGCTTGCCAATAACTTGCATAACAGGAATCATGTTTGTGTGATAAGCCCTGTGGCAGCACAGTTCTGAAGTCTTATGGAGCCGGAACATCACAAAACAAGCAACCTCATTGTACTGTGAAAACAGATTTGCTAAATGCCACTTCACATTAGAATCACACCCCTCAAAATCCTATTTCGTTCATACCTATTTATTAAAAAAAAAAAAGAAAGAAAGAAAAAAAAAGCAGAATCCAGTGGTATCTAGTTTGTTAATTCCTGCATGACAGCCCTGTTTAAGCCTGGACTGTGTCTGTGTGTGTGTAGGAGTGTAAATCAGCATGGGGTGTTTTTGTTGATGGTGCTTTGCATAGCATTGTGCCATAAAACACCTACACAGAGCAAAAAATCACCCCTTCTGCTCATGACACTTTACACATCTACATCTATTTTGCAGTAATTATGCCCTGTCTTCTCTCGATAAACAATAAACAGTCACGAAGGGCAACTCATGCATTTAAATGCATACAATGAGCCTCCTACAATAAATCCTTCTGCAAGAATTTGTGCAAGAGTTCTGCATTTTTCCAAGCACGTAGAAAAAAATAAATCGTGTTTTTTGTTTTTAGAAAGCTTGATCATCTCCATTCCACTCTAGAGAACAATACAATATTGCTCTCATAACTACGCTTCCTTTAAAGTATTATTATTCGGTTTTAGATTTCCTGCTTATTTATGATAGTATTGCATTTTTCACTTTTTCCCTTTCCTCAACGCTATATAATTAAGTTTAATATTTTTCCTTCTCTTCCATCCTTTTTCTTCCTCTGTCCCTTTTAACATTCTGCTCTTTTTCATCATCCTGCTTTACCTGCACTTTTAAATATTTTCTTTGTTTATATTTTCTTCAACATCTGTAGAAATAACATCCAGAACGTTAAGTTAAGATAGAGAAACAGTTAAGGTAAAGAATCAAAATGTCCAGGCAAAGCTGCAGTGTGCAGTGCAGTGCTGCAGTGTTTTATTTGTTTTAATATTTTTGTTTTCAACTGGCCACATAATATGGTTTCAATTTCATTCTAATGATTAATTAGTAACAGAGCTTACCAGTTGTTTTTATTTCATTTAAGACCATAAGGTAGAAAGAAAAACGAACTGTCTGGCTGGAACATCTGTCTCAGTGGTGGGCCGGCGAGCAGCGTGATGTTTGAGTGACGAGGCTGCTAGGTGGAATGACAGAGGATGCTCGTGCTGAGGGACCTTTGGCCAGCTGTGGCACATAACACCTGTCAGAGGGCCTTACCTGCTCGCTCGCTCCATCCTGCACTGTCAGTCAGCACACATCTGTCTCAGCATGGAAGACGTGAAACATGGTTTACTCTGTACAGACATAGGAAATAACCCATGTGTACCGAAGCAGATTTTACACAGTGCTTAGATTCATCTTTGACAGCCTTCAGTCCTGCAGACGAACATCTGTTAGCTGTTAGTTTAGCTTAGCAGAAACATCTTGCATCTTATTGCATACTGCTTTTGAAATGCTTTACATAAATTTGAATAATTGCAACCACACTGCATTATTCATAATGGTGTGTTGTGTGGACGGGTGTTGTCGTGTTGAAATTCTGTACCAGGGT
>JAOVYU010000031.1:17348191-17360281 GCA_025674565.1 Synodontis membranacea | reverse complement strand
CTGGGGGAAAAACAAAAAGCTTTTAACACCACAGAGACAGATGGTTGTTGAACTGCACAATTAAGGTAATGGATAAAAAAAAATATATATACAAGCAATTAAAACCGTGTGCTGTGGTCAGGTAAGACTAAAATATGAGTATTTGCTGAAATGGGGGACTGAATACATGTAAAATAGCATTTGATAACCACTAGAAAACATGGTAATGGATCATTGATGCTTTGTGGCTGTTTTGAATAATGGCATTGTGAATTATGCTAGGTACTATTAGAGTATATCAAGATATTTCAGCCAAAACCTGGCTGTCTCTGTTGGAAGACTTAGAAGAATCGTCTTGATGGATCTCAGCCTCTGCATTTTTCACCCTATTAAGAACACGTGGCCTGAAATGAAGTGGGTCGGCTTTATGCTCAAACGTAAAAATGCAAAGGAGCTGGAGCTGTTCTGCATGGAAGAGGCTCCATTTGCAAGTGCTGTCATTACAAAAATCTTCAATTCGAAGAAATAATGTTTCATGTACGTCCAGTATGTTAAAGCAATTAACTCGTGTGCTGAAAATTTGAATGGTCATACTGTAACTGAAAAAAAAAAAAAAAAATCCTTATTATATCTTTCCTTATTTTCATAAGGACTGTAAATAACTGTGGAGTTTTCTCTGCTAGAGGACAAAATGCTTTTCTTCAGATCAGGATTAATGTCCCTAGAATTCACTTTAGGAAGTATCTGGCAAATACATCAAATACATTGATATCACATTACCCAGTGCCTATTGTACATCTCCTTTTAATAGTAGTGTATTTAATCATCCACTGACAGAGTGAAAAATATAGATCAAATAAAAAAAAGGTCTTGTGAGATAGCAAAGGCAGAGGTGGAGGTTTTGCTGCTAGTCTCACACACCAATACTTTTTTAAAAAAGGGATTAGTTTAACATTACAGGTATAGTTTATAGTTTTTGTTTGCTTCTTGACCTAAAACAACATTGCAATTTGTTCATATATTCATGTGATAGATGTCACACCATGTCACTTGTATAGGGAATCGTGTGAGCATTTGACCCATCACACACCTGTTTTATTATTAGTCTATTCCTGATGGACTGTTTGACGCCCAGTCAAACATATTCACTACACTCTGTGGGTGCAGGCACAAGCAAGAAAACATTTGACTTGACAGATCCGTTTGCAACAGTATATGGAAACAAATTATGACATGCAGTATGTACATGGGAAATGTCAAGTAACACATACACAAGTCAGGTGTACATTAACAGAGAGCTGTATTTTCCCATATAGTCTCTCTCTAGTCTTACACCATAGACTTGAAGTGACCCAATGACCAATGAATTAAATTGAAAGTTTAAAGAATTTGCATCTTTAGTACGGTACACTGAGGAAATCACATACCATATTAATGACTACAGAGCAAATGTGAATTCTCTCAACGAGGCCACAAACATTCAACAGGATCATCCATGTAACAATATATGATAGATTATATGTACTGCCATAGACATAATGCTGAATGCAGAACTAGCAAAAATTCATAAGAAATGATAAATTATAGTACATGTAGTGAAATAAATATAGTTGCTATTAATTTAGATTAAATACACATTTACGTGGGTTTCATTCCTGGGTTTAGAAAGTTGCAAGGTCGTTATTACCGCATAAACATGTATGAAGAATGTGTGATTAACGGATCATTAACTAATTAGTAACACATTTCTGTGCCTATTTGGGTTTTGTGCTCGTTTTTTTTTTTTTTTTTTTTTTTTTTTCATGTAGTGTTGCTAATATTAATGGTGCTGGCATATCTTTCATCAGCCGATCATGCGAATGCTCTTCATACTGCTTGTACACAGATCCACTCCATTAGCATTTCAATGTGTAATGCTACAGACATGACCACTAGCAGAGCTTCAGTACTGCTAAATATCTATTACATACATAATAAAAGACTTTTATATAAGCTAATGTATTCTTAGCACAGTGTCAGATTTATTGGCTATTATTTTTTTAAGGCAGTAAATAAGAATGTTTGCTTTGTCAAGCTCCTCCAAAATAAGTTTATTCTCTTTGGTTTAAGATGAAGGGAATCTTTATTTTTAATGAGATGCAGTGCTGTGCCAAAGTTCTTTTGCTTTCTTGTTTTTATTTTATGTCTTTTGGATTAGTGTGTTAAAATCACAAAGAAATACAGAGAAACAAAGCAAGCACATAATAAGCAACTTATTATGAGCTATGGAAGGTGTGGCAGCTTGGGATAACCGAATTCCTTTCAAATTGACAGCGCTCTAAGTATTTGTTTCATATAGTTCTTTTCATTAAATTTGGAAAGCCTCTTTGATTTACAGAATTTTTTTTTTATATGTGTCCTAAGACTTTGCACAGAAATGTGCTCACAAATGCTCTCTGTGGACAAATCATGCCTGCATACAGCTCGACAGTGTTCTCTTCACCCAAACCTGGTTGAAAATAGCTATCAATCACAGAGGATGAGGGTGAAAACAGAGTATAACGTGGCAGATGCAACAAATAATTTCAAATCTAGAAATTCATTTTTGGCAGTAATTGAAATTTTTACTGAGCAACATCAGTGCTACAGCAGTGTGGAACAATGTGGACTGATTACACTGGTTTCATCTATAGTCTCCATACACATCATTTAAAATGGAGGTATTGTATAGAAGTAGCTGATACTCCCATGGTGATCAGGGCATTTTCTGTTTTGGTGAAATGACTGATCCATTCATCTTGAGTAAGTACTTTGGGTTGCAAAGAGCCTTTCATGGGAAGACTGGGTGTGAGGCAAAGATACACCCTGGATAGGATACCAGTCCGTCACTAACAATGCCCAAGGTGTAACCCTAGGTGTTGCTAATCCATCTAGTGTTTTTGGGAGGAGGGAGGAAACTGGGGAATACTGAGGAAATCATCAAGAACATGTGAAATGCCGCACAAGAAAGCTTGAGCTCAGCATAGAACCGGGAACCTTGGAGATGTCAGTCGACAATGTTACACTCTATGCCACTGTGCCTCATTTCACCTATCATTAAGTGTTCAAGTGAGTAATGAAAGTGTTGGGTTTTTTTTTTTTCATTTATTTCTCTACTGGTTATAAATGTCATAAATGCTTGCTTCTTTTACCCTTACACGCCTGAGGGCTTGCACACCATAGTTGTGCACCTTACTAAAGTCACCAAAATGCAGGGATAGAAGAGGAAAACAGGGCTTAGGGTGCTATTTAGGACAGGGCCAAAGATCTCAGTCTTCAAAGAATGAAAGCTATGAATGAAATGAACTAGTGTGGGAGAGTTGCCTTTGAGGTTGAGCTGTCAGAGCCCTTTGGTAGAACTGGAGCTTTGGAGTGATATGGAGAATCAGTGGAGCTCAGTGTCCCATGGTAAATGGGAGCATCATTATTCTATAGAACTGAAAGCATTTTGACAAGAACTTGGCTTTTTATAAGACATTTTTGTCAGTAGTTCATGGAGTGTTTACAGGTAAGTGGTTTGAGGTTGTCAAGTTGCAGCTGTGTTTTGTGTTTGGTTTTAGCTTAGTCTCGGCCAGGTCGTCCTGGTGTTCTGTCTTCAATTCTGTATGAGTCAGGTTTTGACTCTGCTATGCTTGAACATTTATGGCTGGGGTTTTTGCACTGATTTGGATTGAGTTTGAATGTGGCCAGTTTTTCCTGTGATGTATGTTTCATTAAAGCTGTTCAGGCCATGCCAGTGCTCTGCTTTATGCTTTGTAAAAATTGTGTTTGAAAAACCCACACATCATACAACATTCATGTTTTTGGCTTTTCCGGACAGTAAGTGTATTTTAGCGTTTTACTCTGGCAATTCATTTCACGCATAGTCAAGTAACACTCTCTGCAGCAAGAGGGGGTAAATCCATGTGGTTCTGCAATCTGTTGCCTTTCATTTACTACACGACCAAAGAACACCAGTAAAATGACCAATGATCAATCACGTCCGTATCATTTGTCTTAAATGTCTACATCAGATTCATGCATTTCCATCATCCCAGTGCATGTGCAAGAAATAAATCAAGCACAGAGTGAAAACTTACCCTCCCTCTCTGAAACATCCCTCCCACGCACATACACTTATCTCTGCTCAACAACTTGCGCCCATGCACAAATTCATTCTCACACACACATACACGCAGCATACATTAGTCAGAGGAAGAGAGAAAGAAATAGAAACAGGGCACTCACCGTTATGGTAGGGATAGCAGCAACCAGCGAGTACACAAGAACAGGCGGCACTTTGCTGTTCTCCTCCGGACCAGGGTAAGGCTTAGAAAACGTCTTGTCATAGCAGAAGAAACCTTGGATGTGCACGGGGAAGGTGTCCGTGTACTCAAAGTAGTACGCCAGGAGAACCGTTCCTGCCATGATCACCAGCTGGAAATAGAACATGGTCCTTAGAACTGAGAAGGAGGAGGAATTCTCCAACCCTGCACTCTTACAACCACAGAAACCGGCATAGGAGGGAAAGAGAGAGAGAAATAAATATAAAGAGAGAGAGAGAGAGCAAGAGAGAGAGAGAGAGGGAATGAAAGAGAAGGTCTTATGGAAGAAAAATGATTTTAGTGTTTCTAAAGCACACAGTGTAAAAAAAAAAAAAAAAACGAATAAGAGAATGGAGAAAAGCGTGTGATGAGAAACCGACAAGGTGGGAAAATCTGCCAGGGAAAAGAGAGAGAGAAGGAGGTTGAGCCAAAAAGAGGTGGGATTGAAGGAGAGAGGGAGGGTGTGAGAGAGGGAATGCGTGTGAGCTGGCACACATAACACTGGCAGTGTGAACCCTGTGGATGTGTGCGTGTATTTTTGGCTGTGTGTAAAGTGCAGCGTGAGTAGAAGCCATGTGCAAACGTGATCATTAACACATTTTAAATTGATGCTGCTTTCCCTTCGCTAAGCTTCTGATTAGAATGACACACACACACACACACTGACTGCTGGAGAAATGTGAAGCAAGATCTGGCAGTATGTGTATATGTGTGTGCGGCAGATTAGGGAAACCCTGAGGAGCCTATGTCCACAAATACACTCACAAAACCACACTGTGACACACATTTTACTGAAAAGTCTTCCACATCCTTCCTTGGTGATGGATGACTGTTTCTGGCATGATGTGGAAAAGATGGGGCTGTGGGTGCGAGGGGAGCTATTATGTCCAGGGCTTTGCACAGAAAAAGGGGATGTAGGACTATATTATCTTTTTTTTTTTTTTTTTTTTTTTTTTTCAATTAATCCAAGCTTATCACAGTTTATCACTCCATAAATAATTTTTTGAGAATGCAATAGTAAAAACTGGAATTCTTAAATAGAGAGGAAAAAATAGAGAGAGAGAGAGAGAGAGAGAGAGAGAGAGAGAGAGAGAGAGAGAAAACACATCACATGATCCATAAACAAATCTCTCAGCATCTTCAGATTAACAAACATGGAATACTGAAGCAATTTCATTATTAAAATGTTTATTTAAGCACTATATCATCGACAAATACTGCATGTACAAGTGCACTAGCTCAATTCTAGTTCAATTATTCCTGGCTAGCAATTTTACTGTAGTTCAGCAGACCATTTTTGAAATGTTATGGTTCTAGCACTTTTTGGTGTTCTGTGTGCTATTAAAACATATTTACCAGCTGAAAAACACATTTATATAACATTCTGGCAACATTTTGTACTATTAGAAACATTTCCATAATGGTCATTTTTGTGGGACACATTCATTTCTTTTCTTTTTTTTTTTTGTGAAAACTGCAGAAATGTGATTTGTGTAATGTTAAGACTGAACCTGATATGAACCTGTCGATGCACTGCTGAACTTTATAATAATATTCTCTGGGTTAGCTGGGTAATGAGGCAGCTCAAAATGCACATATTTATTCTGCTTAGCATAAAACGCCATTCATTTCCAATTTCAGCATGAATCATCAGCATGATCAAGGCATATGCTGAGCCTGAAGGCACGGGTTACTGCAGTGTTGCAGAGAGACGCAGAGTTTCTGAAGGTTTTAATAAACATACAAAAGCAAGACACGATGACTCAGACTAACACTAAATATGACAGTTCCGTTTCTCTCAGCCTTGGAGGTGTAGCTTGATTTTTAGACTAGATGGCTCCCTGCAGTGAGTTGAAGAACAAATTCATACGGCATGTTTCATCCAACATTTTCCTTCACAAAACCAAAAATGAAATATCCAATATCCAAATGCTATTACCAGTCTATAATATTGTGCAATGGGTTTGTTTCCCATTTCCTGGTTTCACATGAACAATATGCACATTGTTCAGATATTGAATCAGGTATTACATGAACAGACTTCAGATAGGGAGGAGGCACTCGAGCATACTGTATAAATTTGGCAGCCGTGCAAGGCCCAAATGGCTCTGGATCCCATGGGGCCAGAATCACGATGTGGGTCTCTGCTCATTCAGAAAGGAGGGGTGGTGTTTCCATATGGCACTAAGTCTATTTTCTGCACCTTTTTTTCATCAAAAAGATATATTAGTCTTGAGAGTTTATTGTTGTTAATTTTGGTCACAATATCAGATGTTTGTGAGTTGGATTTTTTTTAGCTAGTGTCCATGAAATAGTTATTCATCTTTTCTCCGATGTCTGTGAGCTGAATCATCTTTTCATCAATTATTTGCCTTTAGTGTAATTAGAGAAGGGATTTTCTTTGATATTTCCAACTGTATATATATAGTGTATATAGTTGTGTTCAGAATAGTAGCAGTGTGTATAAAAAAGCGAATAAAGCCCAAAGTCCTTATAATAGCTTTTATTTCTATAAATAAAATTCTATATTTCTATTCCTAATCAAAACATGAAGAAAAATGTTAAAATGAATTTAAGAAAAAGGAATATTAGGCTGTTCAAAAAAACCTGCAGTTTCTGCATTCTTCTATACAAACTCAAACATTCACTGTGTAAACTGAAAAAAACTTACAAGATTTAGCTTCCCTTTGAATCACAGAACTAATATTTTGTTGTATAACCATGGTTTCTGAGAACTGCTGCACATCTGTGTTGCATGGAGTCGACCAACTTCTGGCACCTGTGAACAGGTATTCCAGCCCAGGATGATTGGACTACATTCCACAATTCTTCAGCATTCCTTGTTTTTGCCTCAGACACAGCATGTTTGATGTCACCCCACAAGTTTTCTATTGGGTTAAGGTTCAGGTATTGGGCTGAGGAAGGCGGATGGCCTGAAGGCCGCCCAAACCCCGAGAGAGATGGTGGAAGCCCTGGAGTGTGCCCTAAATGCCCTGGAGCTGACCAAAGGAGAGCGGCGGGGTGCGTAGGTGCCCTACAGATACCTGTGGCGGCCCCTGTCCATGCCGGAGCCCCCTAGAAGGGCCCGGGAGAATGCCTCCCTAGGGCCCTCTCCTCTGGGCGAGCCCATACCCACTGAGCCTGAACCGCCCCGAGCCCGGAAGCCCTGGCTCACAGGCTGTGCCTTGCACACCCCCATTCACCCAGACTCGCCCATGACCATGGTCCAGCTCAACGGCAACCCAGTGACCACTGTCCTGGACTCGGGGAGTTCCATCACCCTGGCACAGCCCTTGGCCCTACCTCCCACCACTACCCCAACTGGGTCCCTGTCAGTGACGTGTGCACGGGGACATCAGGAAAGTACCAGCTGCAGAGTTGGGTGGAACGTTCTGGAGGTGAGTAGCCTCTACTGATCGGACAAATCCCTGATCTCCTGGTCCCCTTTCTGTTAGGGCATGACTGGCCAGGCTTCCCAGCCGCCATGGAGTCCAATGAGCGGCCAGACCGACAGCGATGGAGACGTGGTAGTCGGCCAGCCAAGCCACCCGCCCCTGCCCTACTAGCCGAGGCGACCCTGGGGCCTGCTGGATGTGGTTAAGGAAGCATGGGAGGAACAGGTCTTTGCCATTCTGCTCTGTGGTTGAGTATGTGCAGGATCTACAGGAGAAACTCAACAAGGTCACCCCTCTCATCAGGGAGCATATGCTCGTCACCCAGATGGAACAGCAGAGAGCCTACAACTGCCCAGCACACCTGGAGGCTTGTCGCCAGGCTAATGAGGCAGAAGTGGCACAGATGTTGCAACTGGGGATCATCGAGGAGTCCACCAGCCCCTGGGCCAGCCCAATAGTTGGCACACTCAGGCTGTGCAACGATTTCCATAAAATTAAATGAGGTCTCGGAGTTCAACGGCTACCCAATACCCCGGGTGGATGAGCTCATCGAGCGGCTCGTTCCCCCTTGGGCTACACGGGGCTCCCACGACGTTCCAGAGGCTCATGGATGTTGTACTTAGGTCTGTGAAACTCTTCACCGCTGCCTACCTTGATGATGTTGTCATCCACTCGTCCACCTGGCAGGATCACTTATTCCATTTGTCTCGGGTGCTGGAAGAACTTCGGAGTGCTGGGCTGACAGGGAACCCCCGCAAGTGCTGCCTGGGCCTCACAGAAGCACAGTACCTGAGGTACAGCATCAGGCGAGGACTGCTGAAACCGCAGGAGAAGAAAGTGGAAGCTGTGAGATGGTATCTTTGCCCCGCTACCAAACGACAGGTACGGGCCTTCTTGGGGTTAGCGGGGTATTACAGATGCTTTGTGCCTAACTTTGTCTCTCTAGCTGCCCCCTCTCAGACCTGACCAGGCAGGTCTGAACCTGAGAAGATACAGTGGTCTCCAGCAGCCGAGGAAGCCTTCTCCCAGTTAAAGGAGTTCCTTACACGCTTCCCCGTTTTCCGCAACCCAAACTTTGACCTCCCCTTCCTGGTGCAGACGGACACATCTGAAACAGGTCTGGGTGCTATACTGCCCCAAGAGTTTGATGGAGAGGAGCACCCCATTATCTACATCAGCCGTAACTTGACCCCTACGGAACAGCGCAATGCGCCCATGGAATGAGAGGCCCTAGCCATAAAGTGGGCCATCGAGGAGCTGAGGTATTGCAGCGGGCTTGGAGCTAAGGGGGGCACTGTGATGATGGAGCTGTAGCCTTGACATCTCTCATAGCAAGCGCCCCACACCCTGCTGTGCCACAGGTGCTGAAAGGACAGTGCCAGCCGAGAGCAGTGGAAAAAGCTTGCCAGATCAGCACCACCAGGAGAGAACAGCGCCGGACTCTGCTCTTGGGGGCAGGGCTGGTGAATCTACCCTCCAGGAGACACCAGGAAGAAGGGAAAGGGTCTGGGCTGGGCTTAGATACTTCGTTACTCTACTTAAGTAGAATTTTCGGGTATCTGTACTTCGCTACTTTTTTGTGCCTACTTTCCACTTTTACTTCTTACATTTTTCAAATCATGGTCGCTACATATGTGTTGGGCTACCCTCCATGTTCAGCTTCCTCATGTACTATGTCTGGTTCGTCTCTGGCTCTACATTACTGACCTTGGTAGCTGGGCCTTTGTTCATGCTTAAGGCTGTGGAGTAAATCCATGATGATGTCAAAGAATGAACACTATGCCCCAAATCTAACATGCCAGCTCTGAATCTGAATTAATATTTAAGACCTTCAAAAAATGATTGAATTATTTCAAATAAAAGTGTACTTAATGCAGAATAATCTTTTGATTTTCGAATTGGGGAATTCTTTCTTTTTTTGGACTAAGAAATGGGTGATATCAGTGCTACTCAATTCTCACTTTCTAAATTCTCTGAAGACATCTTGTAAACACAACATGATATGCTGGCAGTATCTTAAGCAATCAAATGGGAAAACTCAACCCAATATGTATCTTGAGGTATATGCAGACATCCTTCTACTTCATAATAAACCACAGCCAGTGGACATGGTAACTTGTACAATAATTAGACTGACAGGCCTTTCTATTTATATACTCTACAGTTCATTGAAAGCCTTAATTCTGAATGACAAGTAGAGCTTAAAGCATACATACAGACCTGGGTTTGGTGAAGGACAATGGGATACAGTAGATGTATGGATGATATGGGAATCTCTGGGAGTATCCAAATCATTTGAAATATGTTGTCTGTCTCTGGTAAAAAACTGAAATAGTACTGACAGATCATCTCAAAAATGGTGGCCATTATCTTCATGTTAGTTTCACTGTTTAATATGTTCCCTATCCTGGCAGCACACAGTCAAAACTGTCTATAATACAGATTGAATGAAGAATGACTAGCCTTCTCAATGCACATCACTGTACCACTAACAAAGCAGTCAGTACAGCCTGTACAGAAGTGTCCTGAAGCTGCTTGTGATGCATCCGATAAGCATTTCCATGTGTGCTAGTATGGATGAACATATATACTATACGATACTATAAAATAGTCGATCGTTTCTGTTACGGAGCAAAAACACTTGTCCGGATGGAGATCATCTGGAAGGGGATGGAGATAAAACACCATTTTAAACCAAAAAATTGTATTAGTGTAAGACAACAATTGAAAGAAGGTAATGAGTAAGTAGCAAATCAAATCTGTAATAGTTAGGAAATTTTACTAAGAAAAAGTTACTTAGGGAAATGTTGGCTGGACTGAAAACTGACTAGCTAGCAAAATTAGTACTGTATACAACAGTTAATATTAGCTAACTAGGCTATACATAGCACTTTGAGTCCATGGCTTCACTCTGTTACAAACAGCAGCAGCAGAAATACTGCTGAATCAAGACATGATAGGATAATGGAAGTGTGAAAATATGAGCTGAATAGTTGAATAGAAGAGCAGGGATTACTTAAGAGAATCGTGGAGAAAGTGTCTACAGGCTCTAGCAAAGGAAAAACTGAAGTAGTTTGGTGTTATAGAATGTTAAAAATTATTATGGCATTTATTTAGCATTATACATTAGACCTAATGTAGCTAGTATAAAAAATACGCATAAAATCCTCTTATATTGTCATAAATAATTTGTCACTTGTGAAACGTATTGTGAAATTAGAGCAGCACTTTATGAGCTTTTCTGAGCCCCCTCAACTCCGGTGTTACTATGATCTATCTCCTTTATATTTTCTTTGTCTGGACATGCTTTCTGTCCCTGTAGGGCTTGTCCTCCTCCCTTCTCTACTTGCAGACATAGTGGGTTTTAGCTTTGCTGAATATTTTAGGGAGCTGCCACAGTTGATTTTGCCACATGACTGGCACACATATGGTTGAATGGTTGTGCAATTTAATCATACAAATCTCTTTAACAGAAGAAAAAACATTCTCTACCACAAAGAGCTTTGTATACATTCTTTATGCTTTACATTAATTAATTATTAAACTTCAATGTATGGTCTGCTGAAGTGCTCATGCTAATAACAATGAATAATTTCTAAATTGAAGTGCTATTAATTTTTGCCTACAGTATGTAACCTTAGTTTCACACTACTAGTAAGGTGATTATTTTAAATCCATAAGAGACAGAGTCTTAAAAACTGAATTAAGTTTAGTAAAACTAAATTAAGTAACAGCTAAATTAAGTTTATAGTCATCTGAGTGTATTCTGTGTATTTAGAGTTGGCTTAAGCAATAACTGTGAGCGTATACATGGTGCGGCTATTAAAAACAATACTAAACGGCAGTGTTTTCCAGTCAGTGCACCCTCACTATTCACCTGATCTAGCACTATGCAACTTTCTTCTTTTCCTTAAAATAAAGTCTGCGCTCAAGGGAACTCATTTCGAGTCAGTCCCAGAAGTAAGGAAGAAAGTGATTGAGCTTCTGAGACGACTAACTGAAGAAGACCTTCTGCATGGCTTTGATCAGTGAAAGACCAGAATGCAGCAGTGTGCAGTTGCAGATGGAGAATGAATTGAAGGGGACAGTAATTGAAATGTACAATTTCAATTACTTTTGTGTAGAATTACCGCACCAGTATTGTTATATAATAGCCACCCCTTGTATAGTAAAGGTGATAATGTCAAATGAATCTGGCAAAAATCAGGCAATCTTGGATGTGATTTGTATAAATGGTATGGTCTTCCCAGAAAATCAACTGAAGCAGCTGTGTAGTCCAACTCTGAATTTCTTCCCCATGTAAATATTGATATAGCTTTTCAAAGTCCAAGTCCTCTGTATGAGTATTACTCTCTTAATTGAATAACATTGATTGCTGAATGCCATTTATATAT
>JAOVYU010000031.1:17323792-17334485 GCA_025674565.1 Synodontis membranacea | reverse complement strand
TTTAGCAGTTCTTCTCTTTTATTTTCTTAAAATGCTCCCAAATTTTCGAGCTCCATTGCCGGGTAGAGATGATACCAAATACGGTCTTACAAAGCTTCCAAAAAAAACAACAATGACGCATCGACTATTAAATTAAATTTTGATAATCGACGTAATCGTGACTAGTCGACCAATCGTGGCAACCCTACAGTACTTGCATGCATATTTTGATCGCCCACAAAGTGTGCAAAGTGTGTTCCCAACACAGCTCATGTGGATGTAGTGATACACACAAAAGCAGGAATGGAAGGTTTTTTATTCAAAATGAACAATCAACCCTGAAGCCATTACTGAAGACTCACTGGGAAAGTTTGGCTCACAGTGTGTTATTAATGTGTGACTCATGACTGTCTTTGACAGCATAGCAATCACTATGTTCCTACAAAAGGTTAGCTGGAAGGTGTGTCATCATAAAATCAATGACCCTTTACATTTATCACTTTTTCCTCAGAGCAGCTTATTATCTAAACCATGTTATTTTATATTACATTTATGGAATGGGTAAAAACAGAAGGCAAAAATGAGAGAATGTGAGGGAGAATAGGCCAGTATGGGTGAAAAAAGTCATGCAACATACAACAGAGGCAGAATATTTAAAAATCAGCTAATAATGTTGTATTATATATATTCATACCTGCTATTATTTTTTAATGATGTCAGAGGCAAGAATGAATGTTTGTTAATTGTTGTTGAGTATAAATGTACACTATTTAAACAAGTTACATTTTTTACTTCAGGCAAATTAGCCATACATTTTGCTTAATAATTCTGTAATCATCCTGAATTTTATGGTATTTAGTGCTATATTAACATGACTGACTTTTAAAATGGTATGAGTGTAAATTAGGTGCATAAACGTATTAGCTTTTTCATCATCTCTCTGTAATATACAGTGGGTTCAGTATTATCCAGGAAGATTAAAAGCTAAAATTGCTGCCAAATATGCTAAAGTACTGAATAAAGTCTGATTACTTAAAAAACTAATCGCTTTGTCATTATGGGTTATTGTGTGTTGATTATTGGCCTAACAGTGCATTGAAACCATATTAAATTCCATCTGAATACCTGCCAAACCCTCTGTATAAACATGAGAATAGTGTTGACATCCCGACATTCCGTAGAAACTCTTGTACATGTATAATTGGGTCAAAACACAAAAACGTAATGGAAAAGCCAGGTTATGGCTCTGCTCCAGAAACTTTGACCCTCTGTAGAGCAATGACACTGTGGAAATGGCACATGTTCACTGTAAACACGCTTATATAACAAAAACATAACAGGAGAACGCAGTATGTTTTAACTGAACACAACTTGGGCATAAGAGTAATGAGAGAGCCTGGGGACAGTGAACAACTACGGATAACAATATTATCTGAAAGACCAATATTAAAATAACTCACAAGGTAAGACTGGCCCTGCACATTTATCCTAAACCTTGAATTTAGTAGAACTGAATTTGATGTAGTGGAATTGCATTTAATTTACAATTTATTTCATTTGTGTGGCAGCTGTATGGAATGGGCTTGTGCTGAAACAATAGTGTTGTGTCTTTTGGGTTGGCAGTTTGTGTTGTCAAGCTGAACTGAGTACACATACAGCAGAAAAAAAGTGGCAGCAATGCAAATTAATGCCTGATACAGTCAAATGACTTGATCTAAAAATACATAAGACCTACTTCACAGAAGTGAAGAGCAGCAGCTATTACTGAAAGTGAATTCGAAGTTAAGTGTAAGGTGACAAAGATCTTCTTAGGAACAACAAACAGTAACAAAATGTTAAAATATTGTACATTTGTGCTATTATAATTATAATGGTGTATGTTTCAGAGTGTGTGACTTTCCCTGCAGTTTGTTGTATTCTTTTGTATAACACTTTCTTAATTACTCTTTTATGTTTCTCTGTAACCTTTCTTAGTTTTCTGTGTGTGTGTGTGTATGTGTGTGTGTGTGTGTGTGAGAGAGAGAGCAAGAGAGCGAGAGCGAGAGAGAGAGAGAGAGAGAGAGAGAGAGAGAGAGAGAGAGAGAGCACACGTGTTTGTTACTGCAAGGCAATGGAAAACATGGTCAATGATTAAACAGTCCAACAAAGTCAAATGTCATCCCATGTCTGTTAACAAATATGAACTCTACTCCCTACCTGAAGGTCAATTCAGTGTCCTAAGGGAGTGTAGAGGCTGGAGGTGCCGTGATCCCTTTAAAAAAAAAAGTCAGTATTAAGCGTATGAGAACCTAGGGAGAGGCCACTCACTGTGCTGTGGTGTGCCGCAGTTGCTTCCACATACATGTTTAGGGTAGATTGAAATTTCCCTCTGATTAGCAGTGCCTCATGATTGTATAGGAATCAGGCAGTGTACCATGTCCAGCTGATGAGGTGATCACCACTGACAGAAGAACTTCTACTTAAGGGCATACAAGGATGCCTTAGGGGCTTTTGTGCTCAGAAGTGTTTCTTTGACTGCTAGATTTAGTCTGAGTGACCGGCTTAGAGTGCCAAACTGTTCATTTGGGACCACAGATATACTTGGAGAGGAAGTCACAAATGTTCCAATAACTAGCAGAAACTGCAGTGTCAATCATGGTTTTGCTGGCTGTCCTGCAACCTCAAGCTTGGCCTAGTTGTGGAATTCATTAGTGGAATTATATAGAGTGGAGTAGTATGAAAGTGATGTGGTCAGTTGTGGGCCAGGGCATTCTGTCTCAATGGGCTGTAAGACAGTCCAACTGTGCCTCACTAAACTCACCAATCCATCAGGCACATCAGACTGTGCACACCACACTAGCAAGGCACATCAAACTTAGTAAGTAGGGAGTTGCTCCATGTCCTGACCTGGCTTTGGGTGCAGGTGAACTGGGTCCCTGAAAACTTGCACTTGCACTGTGACATAGTAACCCCTGATAAAACAGGTGTCATGCAAAAGAGTGCATTCAGTGTTGGTGACTGCATTTCACCATCCAACCCTACTTCAGCCACAGACATTTTCATTGTTGCTGCCATGGCTGGCTTACAGCTTGTCATAGGGGCCAGTGCACTATAACTAGCCCTAACCCTTTGAACACTGGCAGCTCAGCTGGTGGGTTATGATCACCTTTGCCAAACCTCTTATATGCAGCTTCAGATATAGCATTTTTAGATTTAGATTTGGGAATAAAAGGATGACATGGCCAGTGAGCTATTGTGAGGGGAGTTGCCAAAATCGACAGTTTATCTATACTGTACATAAAAATTTACAATTTTTGTCTCCTGGCTATGATGAAATGGGTCATTCCATATGAAGTTACTGTACCAAGAACTGGGGGAGGTCCCAGCTCAAATTTGCTTTATTTTTTTGGAAGTTTGTAGTTTGTGGTGCCCAATGAAGATTGCATTTGGGTTCAACTCAATATCTTTTTCTGTTCAGGTTTTTCTGGGCCTCTGAAAAAGGGGACATGTCCATGTTAACCCACTATGTGCGGTTTGTAATCACTTTCAGCATTCCAGAAATCAAAAACAAAGAAAGATGCAATCTTTATTTATGGTATAAATAGTAATTAACCCTCTACAGATTGTGCTGCTATTGATCAGATATTGAAATTTGAACTGGGGCCTGTAAACCTGGCCTGAAACAGCTGAGGTTTTATCCACCAAGTCTAAGGATGATCCTTTTGTAATTTTTTGGTTAATCTTTGGTTTGGTTTTGTAATTTGTTTGGTTAATAGTGCTCATGGCTTCATTTTAATCAGTTTAATCAGTCAGTCAGTTTGGGGCAACATTAACCCGTTTAGGGCCTATTTTTCAGGGGTGGTCCTGTTTGACCCTTTTTAAGGTTGTTTTTGTGTGGCCATTTGGATTGGATTTTGAATAAATTTGTCTTAAAGAAGGCCCAAGGGATGTGCTTCAATATAAAACTAACGGAAAAGTGGAAAAAGAAAACAAATTGCAATATTCATTTGGTATCGCAGACTACAAAATATCACAAAATGAAGCAATTTTGAGACTACGAAGCTGGGAGCTCTTCTTATGGAGTGACTTATGTGTCAGACTGATCTAAGCTTTCTCAAATAAAGCAAATTTCAGACTGTTTATAAAAATAGTTTGCCTGGCAGAAAATCTAATTCATTAATGGGGAAAAGACAAAACTTGAAAGACTTACTGGATTCTGTAAGTGCTTATTTTTGTTCATTCTGACGTTATCTAGATGTCCTTGGCCTTGTATGAACTTGCCATAAGGTAGTAGAGGGTCACACAGGACAGTGTTTCAGTTTTTCTTACTGTTCCTTAAAAAATTAACTAGATATCTAGTGCTACCACTGCATCATAACCAAAGTCTCATGCCATCATGACTGGTATGATGATATGATTTTTAGGCTTGGAAAATAACGTGTGAGATTTAACATCGTGATAATGTGTGCAATTTTAAATGTATGCAAGAGGGGCGGTTGGATTCAGGTACTGTAAGGTGACTGATTTGGACATGGAAGAACATTCCCCTTCTTTTCCTTTAAAAAGTCTTAGGTTGTTTTCAAAGAAAGCTTTGGGTCACTGTCCATCTGCAGTGTGACGCTCCAATGAAATTTGATGCATTTGTCTGAATTTGAGCAGATTATATAGCCCTACACACTCTGTGGTCGCATTTGTTTCAGATCATGAGCAGTTCCTATCCTTCCTCACACTCTTCTCTTTCTATCATTCTGGTAAGAATTGATCTTTGTCTTATGTGTCTGTACGATGTTGTTCCAAGGCTATACAGGCAATTTTAATTGTTTTTGACAAACCCTAATCTGGTCTTTACCTCCTGGAGGCTGTTTTTGGTCTGGCCAACTGTTGTGAATGGGTTTTTCTTCACCAGGGAAGGGATCCTTCTGTCAGCTATCTCAGTTGTTTTATGTGGTCCCCATCGTTCTGATGGGTTTGTTTTGATTTTTCAGCCTAATGATGGCTTTCTTCATTGGCAATGACAGCTCTTTGAGATCATATTGGGAGTTAACAGCAACAGATTCCAAATGCAAATGCCAAGCTTAAAAGCAACTCTAGACCTTTATCTGTTTACTCTTAAAAGCAATAATGTCAAACAATTGTCCAATCACATTTGGTCCAGTTCAACAAATGAGGTTCTGTTATATATACTCTGAACCATCATATCCTAGGTTTTTTTGTTTTATAATGATTTTTTTCTAGCAAAGATGGCATCCATCTGGAAAATACAGGCCTTCGGGTTGTAAATTTTCATCCGAGCCTTGTTTGTCGCCAAGTCGTTGATTCATCTAGAGAGTAATTCAGACTTTTCTGGGCTTCGTGTTGTGCTTGCTGGGCCTGTGTGTTTGAGACTAGCAAGCTGTTCAGACTCAGGGGCTTGGGTGAGATTCAGCTCTGATCCAGAATTCTAATCTCCCAGCCAAGTGTGCCGTATCAACATTGCCTACATTCAGTGAAGGGGATTTCATGAACAGACATTCACCTCTGAGATGGTCAGCTATGAAGCAGTAAACACATAGCATGGTTATTTGTGGCTGCCCGTGTCACACACCATGGACAAGTGTCCATTATCTAGTGGGTCGCATTGTCAAATCACAGTTCCAGAATCCCAAGCCTCAAATCTGAGCTAAAGTTACCATCTGTATGTAGTATTTACAGTGTCTGTATGGGTTGCACAGGGCTTCCTACTACCTTCCAAAAGCCTTCCATGGCACTAAGTTGATTGATCATTCTAAATTGATGCTAGGTGAAAATGTGTTTTTGATTGCTCTGGTGTTGGGTCCAGGATGTATTCCTGCCTTGTAGCCAAGAGCAAAATATGAAACTAACAGAAGTTTGGGTTTTTTTCTCTTCTGTGCCTTGTGGATGCCTATGGAAAGTTTTTCACACCTTTCCACACCTTTTAGCAAACTTGAATTGAAGACCCTTTGCTTTCAGCTAAATTAATAATTGTAATAGCTACCCAAAAAACTACCTTGATTCACTGATAGTTGATTGAATCCCTCCATCTGTCTTTAAAAAGCCCTGACAACAGTTATATTTGGAAAAGAAGGATCTGAAGTAGAGAAGCAATGCATTACAATCTGAGACCATTTCTTAGTAAGGCAAAGATTCCTTCAGCTCTTTCTGTAGTAGATCCTGTTCTCCTTCTGATACTAGATGATAATGAGGGTGGACAAAAGGGAGGACATGTTTGGAACAGTGCTAGAGTAAGAGGTTGAATTACGATAATATGTGTTCCCTGAAGGGAATTTCCTATTAAGGTAATTACATAGAGTTGGTCATATGAAATGGTAAATACTACACACACACCCTCACTCTCTCTCGCTCTCTCTCTCACACACAAACACACACAGTGCACATTCCCAGTCTCAGTATCAATCCCAGTGGTGAGCTGATCATTTGAAGCTTGAGAGAGAACACCTGTACACTATTTTGGGTTTATTCTGAGAGAAATGGTTGTCTCTGAGATATGAGTTATGGGATAAAGAAAAATTAGCCCTGTGTAGCCTGCATATTTGTGCAGCTTGGCAGCATCTGCACAGCTGGCATGATGAAGTGGAGGAGGTGAAGAGATGTTTGCTCAGTGATTTGCATCTCCTCCTGGGCATTTTTGTTTCGATTTCTGTATCACACACACACGGCTTAAGGGTATGAGGTCCTGAGTCAAAGCTGGCATCTGAAATATTTCACTGCATGGAGCATGTGTGTGTGTGTGTCTGTTTGTGTGATGCCAGCTGAGGATCTCGCATATCGCCTACACAAGTGAAACTGCTAAGGCAACGTTTCTGTTATCATCTAAGAAACTCCTACTTTGTTTACACATGCACACACACATATACACACCTTTCTATTTGTCCAGGAAATATTTTCTTATTTACATTATATGCATCACATTTCTTTCAACAGTTTTCAAGGTGTTCATGTGTGCTGTCACTCACAGTCCATTCAACAGTTCAGTGGTGAGATGAAGCTTTAATATAATGAATATGGTGCCGTAAATGACAGGCAGCTTTGATTTGCTTGAGTCTTTTGTTTTATGCGCACCTCCAGAGTGTGACGCGACGCTGACAATACCTCAGACATATATAAGTGACTCATATGTCAAAATATTAGCATTTAATGCAGTGCATTTGTATAATAGCAGCCTTAACCTAGACACATGCAAATATATATCTGAGTGTATAGTACAATTCTAACAAATGTTACTTTTTGTTAAATCATTTCAACATTTTCCTGCTTCATTCTGTGCACAGTGTTTGCAGGAACATCCAATAAGTTTTGACAGCTGGTATCTGATTACAAACTGAACTGATTAGGCTTATGTCCAATTTGCCAACACAAAAACTTCATCAGATTGTGAGAACATCAGATTGTGCTAGTGATATTTTAGATATTTTTAAGCAGACTCACTACATTTACTGCTGTGTTTGTTAAACTGGTTTCTTAAATGATATTTTGCCTGATATTATGAAGGTAGTCAGAGCAAGCTTGGAAAGTAACCTATGTAAAAGCATTTTCCCATTATTTAGGCAAAATGTGTTTTTTGTCTTCTTTTCGTAGATTTGTTTTACGTTAAAAAATATATATCTTAGAGATGTCTAAGTATATTATTATCTACATTGCTCAATTATAGTCACAATCAGATTCTCTGTTATTTTTATCTTCTTTTTTTCCCCAGAATTCAGTCACAACAACATCTGACAGGTTTTCGCTGACTGCCACACCTATAATACCCAGGTCACATTTATTTTCTTCAAAACAAATATATTCCACAATTCCATGTATTATTCTTACATTACCGTTGTACTGTATGCACTCAAGTAAACATGCTATTGATATCCTATTCTCACAAGTGTCATGACCATGTAGAGAAGATGTTTTTGCAACACTTTATCATATATCAGTCTTGCTAGCCTTAGTAAACAAGCATTTATCTATGAAAGCTACATGTCTTGACAGAGTAATATAATTTTGCACAACACTTCTGCATTCTCAAAATCAAAAATTCCGCATTCTCCGTTCTCAAAATCATTTTGGTAGTGCTGTACATGGCTGTATTGTACTCACAGCTGGGGACCCATCAAGTCTACATGACTGAGAACTCTGTTCTGTGAGTTTTGTGAGAGCTCTTTGTGCATTTGTGAAAAGGAAAATGAAGTCAGTAGCTCAGAGAAAGAAAGAGAGAGAGAGAGAGAGAGAGAGAGAGAGAGAGAGAGAGAGAGAGAGAATAGTGTTAAAAGTATTCCCAATGTGAAAAAGGCCCCTTAGTCCATTATTCGGTATTGACTAAAATCACTTTTTTGTAGTGTTCATTTATTTAAACTTAAAACTGAAGCAGTATTTTCATTCTCTCGCTATTCCTCTGTTTATATATTTCATACTACAATTAGGCTCAGTTTGTTATTATGCCTTTTTTTTTTTTTAAACAGACTCACTCATTATGGTCAAATCAAATGGAGATCCAGGATTTAATACATAAAAAATCAGATAGACATTCATGTTAGAGACTCTCTGAAATTTACGCCACCAATAAATCTTATTCAAAGATGAATGGTGTTGGGACTTTTAGAGGATGACATAATTGTCATGTCACCTACATATTGTGGCAGCGTTGGCCCAGTGGATAAAATTTTGAGTTTGAGTTTGAAATAGTTTGAGATCACAGGGACCTTACGCAAGACCCTTATCCCTCAATTGCACAGCTCAGTTGTGAGTTGGTTTGAATAAAGGTATCAGATCAAAGTATATGGTCAGATGCAGTTCAGTTTACAGCATTTGTCAATTTTCTAAAAGTAATCCACACCTTTGACTGGTGTAGTGTTGCAAAAAAGTTAGAAGGCATTATCACTATGGTAGTAATTTGTGATGCAGCATTAGCTCTGACTAACATAGTTGTGAGATGACTCTGTCTGAGCCATCTTGCCTTCATTTAGTCTTCAAGGACCACCGCACGTTTGTTTCCCTGGTCAACTAAACCCTTGTTGAGGATTGTTGGTGATATTAAGATTAGGGATGGGCATTTTTGATCATATTTCATTTCGAGTAATCCACAGGTTCGATTAATCGGGGGTGAAGTTTAAGCAAGGGGCGGGGCGTTTGTGTCACAGTATACAGTAAACATTTAAAAGAAATACTGTAACAGCATGAGGTGAAGCTGAAGCGCTTTTTCTACATGAGACATTGTATATAAAATTAATCACATAGCCTAGATACATAAATATGTAAATGTTATATTACAAATTGTATTTATCTACACAAAATGCATGTGAGCTTGAACTACATGCCAATCATAAAGTAGTGGATGCGCTTCTCCCGTTATTTTAAAACAATGGCAACTGAAGCCCCGCAACCCCCCCATAAAGTCATATACGATTCGGTGGTTAGCGAAGTCCACGAGTCCGTAGTTATTGCCACCCACGCTGGCTTCGACAGACTGTCTTTTAGTGAACAAGCGCATTTTCCGTATAGAGCATCAATCCTTGCAGTGACAGTTTTGCGCGATGGGACAGTATAGTGGGGCTCAACGTAACTCATTAAACGTTTAAAACCTTCACCTTCAACAAAACTAATAGGCAGCAAGTCTTCTGCTGTCATTTCTGCTATTAACTGCGTCATCTTCTCTGCCCTGCCTTTGTCGCATTTCTGTCTGATGGTGAAATCTCTTATGCTCATCTGACTGCTGGTAGTGGCATCGGCATCATCTGCTTTTTTGTGTTTATCTGCAAGATGATAACGCATCGAACTCGTTGTGGAGTTGTAGACAAGTGTGGCGCTGCACATCTTACACTTGACTGTTTTTCGTCAAGTTTTTCAAAGTGTTGCCAGACATCGCTGCGTGCTTTAGAAGCCATTTTCATTTGGGTTTCTACTACTTCATCTGTAGCCATGATCATGTTTGGATCCCATTTGGACTTTTCCCAATGGTGCAAATAAAGGAAATGCAGTGAGCACCTACCAGTGGTCCTAACACTGTGCCCAGAACAACCGGTAAATCAGACACCCATTCTTCACTTTTGACAATGTACATGCCAACTGTTCAGAACTGTTCAGAGCAGCTGGTGTTGCCGTCAGTATGGTGGTTCTCAAGTTATGCACCACTGCTGTAGGTCAACTCTCAGAAGTTGTATCTCTACTTAATAATTTTTAAATTTGCCAGTTTTTTTTTTTTAATTCTTCAGCCAGATCTAAAAAAAAAATGGTGTTAAGTAATAGCAACATTATTAAATGCTTGTATAATTTACTATGTACCACCAACCACAGTTCAGTGCCAAGGTTACGAGTTGTATACAATGTTATCAGGACAACTCCATGTCTCTAAAGTGCTTTTTTTGGTTTGTTGCTGTACTTTATGGAAGCAATAGGGTAAAGTAACAGGGGAGGGTTCTAAAATTTGATATGGACTGGAAAGTGCATACAACCTGGAAAAACTGGCAATCTGTCCATTTTCCTTTGTTTGACTTGTACCATGTCCAAGAGTGCAGTGAGACAAGGAGTTGGTATGGGGAAAAGGGGTTACTTATGACACAGCAGGGGATGCAGGGTAGCATTTATTGTTTCCTAGTGCCCAACAGCACCTTGTGTATCTATCCAGCACTCCATCACCTCTAATGAGTGACAGAAACCCTCCTCTCCCCCTATTCACACACACACACACACACACACACACACACACACACACACACACACACACACACACACA
>JAOVYU010000031.1:17269080-17279106 GCA_025674565.1 Synodontis membranacea | reverse complement strand
ATATATTGTAAGAATAAAATCAAGGGTTCTTTTGGGGGAAAAAAAAAGAAAAGAAAAAAATACCACAAAGGCAAATGGATTTAGATGACTCACTAATTTGTCAAAAAATACTGTATAGTATCATTGTGTTTACTGTTCAGGTGTCATTTAAGTACCTTTTTTTGATGGCTTAATTGATATTTTCAAAGTTCGCATTGTTTTCAGCAACTTACCTTTTTTTTAAAGAAAATCAAAATGCCCCAAATTGTTTTTTTTAATATTATGCAAACTGGGCTAAAAGGAAGGACAGACATGCCTAAAAAAAAAAAAAAAAAAAAAGCTGAGGTATGTGGAATATCATAGATTAAACAATTGTAGTGCAGTTACTGTAATTATATAAAACGGGAAATAAATAAAATGTAACCAGCAATTATTTTTTAACAAGTCCAACTTCTTACAAATCAATAACCATCAGTATTAAGAAGCAGCTGTTTGCGGCCATGGTTTTGATGTCCTGCCCTTACTAAAGCCATTCAACTCACTGATGTTTACAAAATCAGTATCTCTGTTGTAGACACAACCCTACATATTTCCCTATAAGTTTCAGAGTCAATACTCTGAAATCTAACTTATTTTAATGATAATTTTTTTTTTCATGTGCCTCATTTAGACTCACTGTCTTTTGTTTTTCATTTAAGTCAAGTCTACATGTCATGTCTTTCATAGAGCACTTATTAATGTATAAATGTAAAGTTTCTTGTACCTTGGACGACACTGTATTCTGTGCTTTTTTTATTATTATTATTATTATTATTATTATTATGTGATTTTTTGAGAAAAGTGTCCTGTTTTCATGTATTTAAACCCCCTGTGTCATCTTCACCCCTCACCCTTTCCAAAGCCTTTCCCTTGTTCTATCAGTGTGTATTAAATTCAGCGATCTTTGTGTTTTCTGTTCACGATTTAATGAAAAAGAAACAAAGATTCAAAAAAGACTTGTGTTATGGAGTGGCACTGTTGCCACACTCTCTGTTTTGAAATGGATTCACGTTGTTACAACACTAATATCCATCAAAGATAATGGGTGCATATGAAAACTGAAGAAAAAAAAAACAAAAAAAAAAAAACAATAAAAAGGATGTTGCTTTTCTGAATAATGGTCAGTTTCTTTCAATTTTTATTACTTTTATATATATAGCCTTCCTGTATATTATATATATATATATATATATATAGTGATACTTTGCAACACTTCTACTGACAAGTGTGTTAAAATATCTCCAATAACATTCCAGAGATTCATACCTATGGCTCTTCAAACAGAATGTACTGTACCCTTGGTTCCAGCAAATAATTAAACAATTGCTGAATGCGCGAATGGGAATGTTGCTAATCTGCCATGGGCCAGCATTCCTCATAGGACAGAGTGTTATGGCACTAGAGCTTTAAGCAGATGCACTCAGGTTAGCACAGAGAGACCTGACACACTGACACACTTTGTCTCAGACCTACTTATGCATGCTCACTTCCCTGATGTAACACTGACCTAGTTACTCAGCCTACAGCTAAACCCAGCTGGGCAACAGAGTGGAAGACAGACACACACACACCAAACACATACACACATGCTTAAAATACATTGTACACATAACAATATGGTTTTCTTTTGTCTCTGCAGAAGAAGAAAGCAAGTTTTAAAACCTTGTACCAGAGGACCCAAAAGGTCATAACTAATCAAACTAAACAATCCACCATAGCAATTTGTTTTTCCATCAAAGGAGAAGAAAAGAAATATTATAATCTAATTAAGTTCCCTAGCTATGAGGACCTGGAAAGTGGAGGGAGAAAAAAAAAAAAAAAAAAAAAAACAATCCTGGCCTAAAATTCAGGCGCTTTTTTTTTTTCTTTTTGTAAAAGCCTTATCAACAGGTGCCTAAGACCAGAAAAAAAAAAATAGAAGTAATTGTCCAGGATATATTTAACCACTGGGAATATTATGCAAACTGGGCTAAAAGGAAGGACAGACATGCCTAAAAGCAGACAGGACAAGTCTGGAACTGAAATATATTAGTCTGGGAGTGAAGGACAGAGGGGGAGAAAGAGATCTCCTACTGTGACATACAGCTTTTCTCTAATAGCGTATTGACTGCATTTAGAAGGAAACCGTGTTTTAAAAGGAAAAAGGTATGCACATTAAAGTAAACATTTTAAGTGGATATGTCCATGTCTTTCTTCCACATAACACAAACACACAGAAATACAAAGTGTCCTCTTTGTTCCATTATAGTACCTAGAGCTTTGGCCATGCCACAGTATCCACGCGGGACAGACAAGGTGACATTTCCTAATGACAAAGACAGCAACAGCAGCACGTTTTTTTGGTCCCAATCGGATTTAATTGGTGTGGACAGGAGTCTGGATAAACAGGTCAGTAGAAAAGTAGGTCAACACAGAAGGGAGGGACCGTGGGATGGGACGGATAGAGGGTGAGTGGAAGCTAGAGGGAGGTTGCGCATTGTAAAAGAGGCTTCTGTGAAAGAACAGTTCGAGCACTGCGAGGGAACACAGAGCTCTCACATTACCTGGCTTGTTCCACTGAGCCTGTGGTTGTAGGTCAGTGGAGCAGGCCAGCGCTGGAGGACAGAGACGGACAGAGACAGAAAGAAACTGAGTGAAATGTGCATAAAGAGCCTACAGTGTGAGCTTCATCTGTAATGCACTGACATTCCTTGCTCTCTTTTCAAAGGCCTCTAGAAGAAGCCACGGCATTGCCGTCATTTCTAATAAAGTACCAATTGACGCAAGTCAAGCGAGGTAAACATTTGGAGCTTGGAGAAGTAAAAACAAGACCTGTTACTGCTTCACAAGATTTGGCAATACAGAGGATATCAGTCAGTAACCCTACGTATAATAAGGATTTTTTTTCTCTTCTTACCTGCCCTCTGTAAATACAGTACGATCATAATGCAGCTGTTATTAATCTGTTTTACTCCAAAAGCATGGATTCCTACATCATATACTAGTGCATCTAAATTAAAACAATAATAATAATAATACTGTGGAAAAATGCATTTTTTCATAATTTAATTCAAAAAGGAAAATCTTCATATTGTCCATATCCATTACATATGAAGGGAAGTATTTCAAGCCTTTTTTTTATCTTAATTGTGATGATTATGGCTTATAGCTCATGAGAATCAGAAATCCGGTATCTGAAATTATTTGAATATTTCCTAAGATCGATCAAAAAGGGATATACGCTACAGAAATATTCTATGTCTGAAAAAGTATGTTTATTTATACAGTCAATACTTGGTTGTGGCTCCTTCACCATGAATACACCTGATACACTACTGTATCAGTCTGGCGTGGCATGGAGGCGATCAGCTTGTGGCACTGCTGAGGTGTTATTGAAGCACAGTCGACTTTGATAGCGGCCTTCAGCTCATCTGCATTGTTGGATCAAGTGTTTCTCATCTTAATCTTGACATAGGTCAGGCAGGTTGCCAGTAATATCCTGGTCAGCAAACCATTTGGTAATAGTTTTGACACAGTGGACAGGTGCTAAGTCTGGAAACTGGCATCCCCCATAAAGCTTGTCAGCAGATAGAAGAATGAAGTGCTCTAAAATCTCCTGACAGATGGTTGCATTGACTTTGGACTTGATATAACACAGTGGACCAACACCAGCAGATGACATGGGACCCCAAATCATCACAGACTGCAGAAACTTCACACTGGATTTTAAGCCCTTTTGAATTCTGTGCCTCTCCACTCTTCCTCCAGACTCCAGACCTTGATTTCCAAATTAAATGCAAAATTTACTTGCATCTGAAAAGAGAACTTTGGACCACTGAGCAGCAATTTAGTTCGCCTAGGTAAGACACTTCTGACATTCTCTCTGGTCTAGGAGTGGCTTAATATTAGGGATGAGACCGCTTTCATGAAAACCTCTGTGTGTGGTAGCTATTGATGCACGATGCACGGATTCCAGCTTCAGTCCACTCCATGTGAAGCTCTCACAACTTCTTGAATCAAATGTATCTTAATCCCTGTTGCTTTTGGTACCTTTTACTACCACACTTTTCCCTTCCAGTCAACTTTCCATTACTACAGTATGCTTCAGTACAGCACAGTACAGCAAACAGGCAGCCTTTTTAGCACTGACCTTCTGTGGCTAATCCTTTTTTGTGGAGGATGTTCTGGACAGCAGATGTCTTCTCCATGCTTGTAGTTGTATGTACTGAGCTTCACTACCAGTCCATTTAGTCAATACCATGAAAGAATGAAGACGAAGCAGTCAGCAAGTGCTCAGCAGCTGTTGAAAACCATTCCAGGTGAATAGCCGATGAATCCGACTGAGAGAATGAGAGAATGAGAGTGTGCAAAACAAAGCAATCATCGAAGCAAAAGGTGGCTACTTTGAAGAATTTAAAATATAAAACATATTCTGGTTTGTTTCTTTTTTGTTTATTGCATATCCCATATGTGTTCCTTCATCATTCTGATGTCTTCACTATTAATCTACAATGTAGAAAATCATACAAATAAAGAAAACCATTGAACGAGAAGGTGTGTCCAAACTTTTGACTAGTAGTGTAGATTGAGAGATACTTGGTATTTATACTGTTTGCATAGTCATTTACTCAAAGTCAAAATGAAGCATTCTAACAATCTGAGATGTTTTCATTTAATGTTTTGGGCTGTAGGCCATAAGTATCGAAATGAAAATAGAAAGTGCTTGACACATTTTAGTTTAATAAGTCTAGAATCTTCACTTAAATGAATGACGGAAAATATTTTCATGATATTAAATTTTCATTTTTACGGTCCCGTTCTGTGAATTTTAGCCCATTTCAGCTTTGGATAAGGAAATGTCTGGGTCAAATTTGTAACAATTCACAAGGAACTGAATGAATGTTCCTGTGCCCTGTATAGGTTACAGATGTACCATGACAAAAGGAACGAATGAATAAATTAATGTTGTTTGGTCTTTCCTAGTCTCTGCTGATGAATGGAAAATGATGTGGGGAATTTTTTCCAGGTGCCACAACAGCATTGTGTTTCTATGATGTTACTTCCTTGAATTTGATATTTAATGGTGTGTGTGCTGAATGCCCTAACAATTGTTTATAACCTCTACTGTTTATTACATTTTGGTCTGCTTAAATGGAATTACAAATTGCCCAAGCAGGTCTTTACTGAAGGTCAATACCCCATAGACAATTTTGAACACGTATCCACTTTAATCCAAAGAACGAAGTTTTTGTGGGGAAAAAACAAATTCAGCTCATGTACATCATAATAATCATATTTATGAGAGCATCTGTCTTGCTTCAGTCATTCATCCTTTTTCACACTCTAAACTGCAAGTAAATCTCTCTTTGTGCCTAACTGAGCGTTTTATTTAAAACTGGTTCTTTCACTGGCACCATGTATGCCGAACATACCTCCAGAGAGCAGCCTTGGGTTCAGAAAGTAGAACATTAATTGAAACCCACATTATTATGCAACGGTGTCTCTTAATTGAGAGTAGGTCGGAAAATACACAAAGAAACGACAAGGGCAATGGGAGGACACAGGGAGAACAAGAACTAGAGGGAGAGAGAGAGAAAGAAGAACGGAAAAACAGAGTAAAAGAAAACTAATGGAGGTGGTCTGAATGAGACGCGGTGGAGCAAAGTGAAAAATGGCAGAATGGTGTATGCATCCGGAAAAAAAGTATGATATGATAGTATGATATCTCTTCCTGTTGCTCTCTTATAGCTGGTCACAGGTGGCCCATGTCCCAAGCTGACCACTTCAAAATACCTGCCATTTTACCTAAGATTCAGTCCCTGGAGTGGATATAAGTTTATATTTAAGGCAAGAGATTTCTAAAAACACCATGTGAATTGCACCCTTCACAGTACACCAAGAGAAAACGAAGTCATAATGATTAGATGAAACATAATGAACCCTAGAGCCAGTATGCACAGGTATAGCCTATAGCTTCCGAGAACTCCGAGGAAAAATTGTCTTAAAAGGTTGCATAAGATGTGTACGACATAAAGCGTAAAGAGCTGTCTATAAAAATGTGTCATGCAAGTCCTCAGAGCTATTCTCAGCAAGAAGTATGAGTTTAATCCTAACAGCATGAAGTGTGACAGCAACATAAATCAGCCCAACCACACCCCATTACTGTAATCAATCAGCCAGTCGGTAAAGGTGCACATGAAATAGGAAATATGAGCTAGTCTCAGTGATAATAGATTTGATGTCACTTCAACCATTCGGTTACAGCTGCTCCATATTTACTAAAGGTGTTCAAGATTAAACCTGTTTAAGTGACGACATCTCAATGGAAGTGAAGAGATGTAGAAAGCCACACCTGAAGCTCCACCTAATCCCTAGTTTACTTCTAATTAATTGCCATTTTCTTTTTTTTCCCTTTCTCTGCTAGTGACAAAGTACACTCACCACCTCCATGTTTCTTTCCTATTCAAAAATTCATAACCAAGAGTCTTTATTAGAAAGTCCTGGCTGTCACTGTCACTGTCACTAGTCTAGTCACTGGAGATGGACCAGGACCCTGCATATCTGAAGCTAAAACAACTAAAGTCAGTCACACTGTATATTATAAATGGCTATGTAGTGAATCACTCTGTAACTAAAGCATGTGTTTATTTATATTTACAATCCACATTAGTTACGGTATCATGCTGTTTTATTCATCGTACTTAAGATCAAGAGTAAATCAAGTCTAAATAAATAGATTTCTAAAAATTGTTTCCCAATATATTCATTGTGGTCTGTGGTCTTCTGGCCATTATCATGCACAGTGCAGTGGTTAGTACTGTTACCTCACAGAAAGAAGGTTCTGGGTTCGAACTTGCCATCTGACTGGGGCCTTTCTGCATGAAGTTGGAATGTTCTCTCTGTGCCTGCATGGGTTTCCTCTGGGTGCTCCAGTTTCCTCCCAAAGACATACAGATTAGGTTAACTGGCATCGTTTTACTTGTCCACTGGTGTGAATGTGAGAGTTTGAATGATTGTTCGTCTCTGTGTGTTGTTCACAATACATTTGTGACCTGCCCAAGATGTAGCCTGCCTCTCACCTGAAGTCAGCCAGGACTGCCTCCAGCTTCCCCAAAAAATGATAACGCAGAGACACAGAGACACAGAGACAAACATCCGTGCACACTCACATTCACACCTATGGGCAACTTAGAGTAGCATTTTTACCTAATCGGCATGTTTTTGGAAATGGAGGAAACCCACGCAGGCACGGGGAGAACATGAAAACTCCACACATAGGGCACCCGGGTTGACCCGGGGATAAAACATGGGACCTTCTTGCTATGAGATATAGAATCTATATCTATATCAATAGTCAATTATTTCATGAACCAGTAAGAATCCAGTGTAGAACAATACAATGTGGCCTACTTGATTTAATACTACCATTTAATTTATTTTAGTTAATTATATTATTGACAGGGCAGCATGGTAGTGTAGTGTTTAGCACTGTTATCCCATGTTTGATCACCGGGTTGACCAGGGTGTCTTTCTGTGCAGCATACGCATGTTCTCCCTGTGCCTCCGTGCCTTTCCTCCAAGTACTCTGGTTTCCTCCCAGAGTCCAAGGTTGACTGGCCATGTTAAACTGCCCATAGGTATGAATGCGAGCTTGAATTTTCCCAGCAGCTGGACTTCTGTGTTGACCCTGCAATGGATGGACTGTCCAGGGTGTACCCGCCTTGCACCTGTAGTCAGCCAAGATTGGCTCCATCTTCCCCATAGAAGCTGGTATAGTGATATTATTGACAACCTGAGTGAAAAGAAGAAAATTAAATAATTTCGGAGTTTCTTTGTATTTGGTATGTCACTGTTATTTCCAAATTGTGTGTGTGTGTGTGTGTGTGTGTGTGTGTGTGTGTGTGTGTGTGTGTGTGTGTGTGTGTGCGCGTGTGCGTGTGTCTATATTTGTGATTAATTAATTTGCTTAAGTAGAGTACAACACACCCTTCCATCATGACTTCATCTGCAAACCTGTGCAAAGCCCATTAATTTGAACTCTTGTCTTATCTTTGTACTTTTCTGGCTCCTGTGATCAAAAGAAGTGAATCCATATTTGGGTCAGTACACATATAGCATCTAGTTTAAGTGTCAAATATAAAGGACATAAAAGCAGCCCACTGTCCAAACCAATTCCATAGCATTAAACACTCCATAGCCATTCCACCTAAGGTTGAAGCATGAACATTTTGATTCCACCTTGTCCACATTTCAGGCTGAATGTTGAACTGTGTCCCAGCCTGACACAAAAAAAAAATGCTCAAGGTCATTAGTGAGATTGAAAGAAAGATGTACGTCTTAATAGTCTGCAGTGTTACGTTTCCAGTTAGCTATACCAGATTTCAGTACATGTCAACATGAGAGAGCTATCCCCAGGAGCAAACAGGAAAGACAGATAACACAACATGTTACTGTGTGTTGTGTAACCCCAGGCTGTGTGTGTGTGCCAATATGAACAAAGACCCTTCCTGCAAAGCTAGTTTGCCAAGTGCTTGTGAGTCAGTGTGTGTGTGTGTGCGTGTGTGTGTGTGTGTTGTGTGTGTGTGTGTGTGTAGATTTACCTTTGTTTTTCTTCTCCTATTTCCCCATTTGTGGCTTGAATTAAGGTCAGTTGACCTGCATGGGGGAAGCACAGAAAGAGGATAATTCATAATAAATCACATGGCTTTATAAAGACCTGCTACTGTGTGTATATATATATATATATATAGTGTTGCATATGACATGGCATGAAACCTTACGTGGATGAATTTGACTAATAGACTCCCTGAACACATTATGTGTACACTGGAAAGTGCATTCACAGACACACCCCATAAATGCCAAATGGCAGTTAGCACAGTTTGGACACATCAACAGGTGCTGTCAAGAGAGTAAGACAGGGAGGGGAATTAATGCCTAAAGAACCTAGAATTATGCATAATGTAGTTAAGGGTTTTAATAATTGGGTTCTTTGTTTTTAGACACAGTTAGCAAATTTAATGTTACAGATTTGCATTACACATCATAAACAGAAACGTCTGGAATGGGAAAGGATAACCTTTAGATAATTGGTACGTTGTGAGAGATAGGTATAATCAAATCTTATAACACATCATGTGGTAAGCACCAGCTGCTGAAAACTTTGCCAAATCACTCACAAAGGAAAATTCCCCTGCAGACACTAAGTGGCTTGGGTGTGTAGTATGTAAAACGTGTTGCTTGAGGGCTGACCAGTCAAGCCTGCGACTAAATCAGAATGTAGGTCACCTTCACCCCAACCTCCTCCTCCTTCTCCTCCCCTCCCTCCAGCAAACAAGCCTTTACCCAAAGAGCCTAGAGCGAACCCGTTCACCATGGCGACAAGAGTTCGATCCAATCGCAACGCAGCCTGAGTCGGAGAAGGCAGAGCTGAGTAAGAACCAGACAAACCAGGCAATTCTTGCCACCATAAGGCCCTCCTACTTCCGCTCTCTTCACCCACTCATATGCAATCCCTTTCCTCCTCCCTTCCCTCTCCTGCTCCTCGCTTCTGAGGAACTCAGCTGTGTTTTCCATGAATCTGTGCACAGCTTCGATCAAAGCCACGTGTCTCACTTCTTTTTTTTTTTTTTTTAATCATAGTCCGACTTAACAAGGCACTCTCACTGAGCTTTTATCTGAGCGTTCAACGCATTCTTCTTCACTACACTGACGCAAACCTGGGGCTATAGGTGCTAGACAGTGTTTGCATGTCAAAGTCAAAAGCTCCTTATAAGGACATGGACACAAAGGCAGCACGTGTGGTCAGAAAGAGAGTGGGTAAAAGGACAGAAAGAGAAGGAAGGCAGGGGAGGGAGGAATGGGTGGATGTTTTCCGGTGCATGAGATGGAATGCTAGCACTTGTGTTTTGGGGGGCCCCATCAGCTGGTCATGTCAGTGCCTGGGATAAAGACAGGCTTCTTTTTATGAGTATGGTGGTCTGGTTTCATTCACACACACACACACACACACACACACACATATATATA
>JAOVYU010000031.1:17221282-17233810 GCA_025674565.1 Synodontis membranacea | reverse complement strand
TAAGAATCGAGTGCGCGGTTGTGATAATATTGCACGCAAACTGTATTTTTCCTCTCTCGAATGTCTTTTTTCCTCTCCATGTGTTAAATGTCCTCGCGCGCATAGTAGATTACCTACGAGCGGCTTTTTGCTCGAGTGAGATTTTTACGCGCGCGAGTTGAAAGGGGCGGATTTTGGCAGTTTGGGGGCGGGGCTTTGGCTGTTCCGGCCTGCGAATCCTATTGGTCGATGGCTCCTGGTTTTGTGATTGGCTAAAGAAAGTTCCTACACAAAAACCGAAGATGTCGGAGGAAGAGGGGAAACCGTGGATTAAAATCCGTGTATCATTCGTTTTTCAATATGAAACCAAAGAAAAAATAAGATTAAAAAAAAAAAAAAAAAAAAAACGGAAAGCCACTCGTATTTTCAATTTTTGTTTCCAAAACGACAAAACAGATAATGGCCCGTTTTCCGATTTCCCATTTTAAAAGTCCTACATAGGTGGCCTTTAACATACAGTACCGCACGTCCTTGAAACAGAACCTGAACCTGCTGACACAATGAATGGCTGAAACAATACAAATCTGAATAGGTCTACAATAACAATACTGTGCAAACAAGTGCCAAAAAGAGCATCTGGAAAAAAACACTTAGGTAGTTTTAATACTTGATAACCATTCACCATCTTGACAAACATTAACATTGGGTATGAGGTGTGTTCATGACATGGCTAAAAGTCATCAGTGTGATATTTTAGACATCTGTTAACATATAATCGCAGCTTGTGTATGTGTGTTCTCCGACCTCCACAAGGATTTCTCTGCTCTTCAACACACAGTTCTCATCCGGGAACGTTTCACACAGGTTCTCAAAGGTGCTCATGCTTTCTCTGGAAAGAAAGCACATGAACAGTACATACAAAGTCAGATTTAATCATACTTTAAAATAGATCGTCAGTGCCTAAGAATGGCTCGAAGTCATTTTCCACCAAGGCCCCAAACCGGATTTGCATTAACATTACTGAGAAATCAACAGCCAGTTCCAAGAAATTGGTTATGACATAGTTACACAAATAATATGATTAATATACCATTCAGCTAAATAAGCCCTGTAAGTATGCGCTGGTTTAATGTGTACCTGCTCACTGCAGCCCAGGTCTTCCTCAGCCTGTAAACGGAGTTGGACTGCAGCGCAGACAAAATGGCCTTCAATGAGGAGAAGTTCTTCAGCTGCCTGCATTCCTGTGGAAATGTATAACAACAGACCGTTACATCACTTAGATGAAAACGGATGAAAAAACATCATCTACTTTCCATACAGCGATGGACTCAAGTGACCATTCAGTTCCCCATGAAATCTTCAAAAACTACATGACTACTGAGATGAAAACACAGCATGGAACACAGAGTAGCAGTGAAATCAGGCATTTTAAAATCGTTATCAATCTAACCTGTGCAACTCGTATCCACCTCTCAATGATTCTTGCTCTCTGGTTCGGATTGGATAATGGCGTGGAAGAAGGAGAGGCGGAGGGGCAAAGGAGTGAGGTGATGACACAGTTAGTAATAGCGTTGAACTGGGAGATGGTTGCACGAATGGTGGGCGAGAGGTTTTCGTTCTTATCTCTCTGAGACCACACACAGCCCAGGCACTGGTAGGGCACCACCTTCTCAAACAGCTCCTACAGGACCGAACAAAAAAAAACAAAACAAACGTGAAGGCTTGACGGTTACTGATCTTGTAAGTAATGAAAAACCCTACAGATGTGGACAATGTCCTATTGACCTTTATCAGGTTAAATAAATTCGGTCTGAATATAGTTTCAGAGTGAATGTCAGGGCTGCAACTGAAAGCTGGAGCCAATCCCAGCTGACTTCAGGCGAGAGTCTGAGTGCACCCTGGACACGTCACCAAGGCCAGGGCTAACACAGAGACGAACAACCATTCACACCTACGGGCAATTTAGAGTAGCCAGTTGACCTAATTTGCGTGTGTTTGGACTGCTGGAAGAAAACCGGAGCACCCGGAGGAAGCCCATGCGGGCATGGCGAGAACACGCTCCCCATGAGAAGCGTTAAAGGCCCCAGTCGCTGCCCCTTCTTGCTGTAAGGCGACAGCACTAACCTCTGCACCGCTGTACCGCCCATACACTCAAACTTTTGTTTAAAGATCCTTTTATGTCATTACGTATAATACAAAGCAAATTTATGCAGACTTTATAAACTGGTGTCAACGCTACCATGACAACTACACACTTGTGAGTCTGGTCAGAGTGTAACGTGTAGCTAACATTAGCTCAGCATGTTCAGTTACTTTGCTTATGTTTTCAAAATGTCACTCCGAGCAAAACACATTATGATATTTCATGCTCTCTCTAAACACAAGATGTCCATCGCACCGCCATTTTTCGTAATTACTTAAAAATCATTTTAAACTTTATAACATACTTTTTTTTTTCCCACGAATTGAAGTTGGTTGGCATACATCTAATTACAAGCATGTGAACCTGGGAATGTGCAAAATATATGAAAAGATTCCAAAGTCTGGTTAGTAACTAGTCTATCCAGCTCTATTCACTAGAAACTTGATTGACGTTAATTCGTTCTTCGTTCTCACACCATGAACAAGATGCTAGTCCTTTGCAGGACTTGACTGCTTTGTGTTACTCATATTTAGGTATATACAATAAAGGTTATTCATAGCTTATTCATAATAAAAACCCTTCATTAATATGTTATTACTGGATTAACAGGCTTAGTATGTGAATATAACTATTGACACTCACAGCATCCTGTCTGGTGAGCTGTTCGGCAAGTTCTGTGACCGAGAAATCCATGAAGTCTGCCTGACTGGTTACATCATCCGAGTCTTTCTCGTCCTGGCTCAACTCTGGCTGCTGTTCCACGTCGGAACTTTGATGTTTCTTCACAACATCTGAGAGGAAGAAAAGGAGATAGCCTTGTTACTTGACACTGCTATACTGTGTCAGAATATGGCACCTCTATATATTATAATTGACTTAAGGACTCTAAGTGACATTGTGTTGCAGCAAATGTCTGACCTTCTGCTTGGAATTTCTTGAGTAGAGCCTCGTAGCACTTGGCCAGGGCCGCAAGAGAGGTGTGCTGCCTCAGCTGCAGGCACATTAGGCGCAACGACGAGTGCATTGGAGGATCCCTGAAATCCTCGGCAAACTCATCCAACCAGGTCTGGATCAGAGTCCAGAGAGAGCTAAAAAACAACAACGATAACACTGAGCATTTGCTCGTAGAAAATCTGACTGCACTTTAACTGAGACATTTGTTTCTGACAAATGGATGGCTCGGAGTAAATAGGAATTTACTTCACAAAGATTATTTCTGATTTATTAAAGAATGGCACATTTTTATCCATTTATTGTTACATCCAGTGCTGTGAAACGTCCCGAAAAACAAGTTAGTTCCTATTATCACTTTCATTACAACAGCTATATGCAGTCATTCCCTCACCAGCTTCTCTTTTTTTTTCTCTCTCTTGACTCGACGAGACAAAATATGCAGCTTGTCAGATGACTGAGAAACCACAAAGAGCAAACTATTCTGCCTTGGATACTTTCTCCGCAGTGGAAAACTTACAGGAACAGCTTTACCTCAAAGCCCTGACACTGACTGAAGTCTTCATTCACAAATATAAAACAAGCGTCTCTGATAACTTGCCTACTTCTTTCCCCTTGTTGCCTATAAACGTCTCTGAACTGTATTTTTTTTTTCCCTCTCAAAGTATGTTAAACATTGAAATTTGCAATTGTCAGATTATACATGTTATAATTTCCATTGAAAGGGCTTTCAGAGATGCAGACCTTACACTACGTGTCTTACCTCTTATGACACTTGCTGTTGTCCAGCTCAGAGTCAAGACTGTCTCTATTTGAGAGAGAAAAGAAGTTTATATACTGACTGTTCATGCCTGAAGTCAAATTTAATTGGAATTAATTCACTCATTAAATTCTTCCTAAATTCATTACAGAAACACCGTTCTATTTACAGACATTTAGTCTGTGTCCTTTCAAACTGTGTCCTTTTAGGCAGACTTTCAACCTCTTTCCAAGGCAACTTTGAGAAGAGTTTGTACGATAACGTCTCTGCTGCAATGCAGCGACTGTGTGGCACTCATCTGCTTTGAGGAAAGTGCAGACGAAAGAGTCTCGTGACACAAAAGTACAGGGTCTTTGAATAGTCTAGGACTGTTGGCTCATGGCTCCTTAAGGAAACGTCCCTGCTGTAAAGGAATGGAATCTTAACGGAGGATCCCAGGGAGATTGATCATGGGGTCTGAGTTCGAGCCAACTTGTGAAATACCATGATGAATAATGACATAATCATAACAATTTTAAAAGCACAAACAAACTCCAGGTGCAACAGAATGATGCAAAACAAACCTTCCCCTGCACGCACAGTACACACGCATACAATCATGTAGGCTTACACACAGACACACATTGCGCTGCAGTTCTTGACACACAGCATGAAACCTTCACGTCATCAAATGCATTCAATATGCAAACACTCATACAGACCTCTGGAAAAGCAGCTCGATGAGTTTGTTGGTGCTGATAAAGGTGCGGTACGTAGAAAGGAGTATTCTCCCGTAGTCCTGCTCTTGGCAGCAGGGGTCGAGCAGGTGGTCCACCACACGGTTCAGCGTGGCTGCTTTCAGCCTCCGGACTTTAGACGTACGGTACTGAACGTACGCAGAGCAGGGAGAGGCTTCGGCTGCCTCACCTGACTGTTGCACTCGTTCTCTGCGCAGTGTGATGCCGAACACTGCGCCATCCTCAGTCTCCTCACCCCACTCCTGAACTGGGTCCTTATAAAAAAATGTTTAAAAAAAAAACCTTAGATTTCAGTTAAGGCTGAAATTTATTGTGCACGTATGCACTCAGCGATGAAGTCTTGGATATAGATTTAATGTCTGAACAAGTAGCACACACAGCTAGGTCCGTAAACATTCGGGCATATTTAAGTTCTTGTTATTCCAGCTATCTAGTATATAAGAGTGGAAGTTAAATAAAGATAAAAATGATTGTATCTTTTTTTTTTTTTCAGCTATATTTTAAGCATAATTACATCCAAATAGTTGAGCAGTGTAGGAATTATACAGCACTTCAATGTGTTTCCCTCTCCTGTACTGCACCTGTCATCAGATCCTGCTTGTTCTTGGGGCATTATGCCTTCATTATGCGTATTTTCTTCAGCAAGTTTTCTTTAAGAAGACAAATACACTTCAGAATTCGTCCTCAGTAAATACAAGGGAACCAGATCCACTGGCAATCATACATGCTGACGCCACAAGAAGAGGTGATATACTTCAGATCATGAGCAGTTCCTTCTCTTCTTCAACCCCCCCCCCCCCCCCCATTCTGGCACATGCTGATCTTTTCCATATCTATCCATAAGACATTGGTCAAGACCTTGTACAGGTTTTTGGCAAACTCTATTCTGGTCTTTCTGTTTTTGAGACTTGGTTTACATCTTGTGGTAAAATCTCTGTATTTACTCTAGTGAAGTCTTCTCTTGATTTTTCTCAGAAACCCATATACCTCCTATCGGGTGTTCTTGTACCTGTGAATGGGTTTTTCTTCACCGGGTCTTCTTGAAGATCTTTTTTGGTGTTCCTGAGCTGACCAGTGTGTTCTTTCTTCTTATGAACGTACCAAATAGTTGCTTTGGGTGCACCTAACGTTTTTGCTTTCTCTCTGACGAGTTTGTTTTCATTTTTAAGCCTAATGTTTGTTTGTGACGGCTCTTTGAGAGCATACTGAGAGTTAAAATTAACGGATTACAAATGCAAATGCCACACTTGAAATCAACCCATGACCTTACTGACCCTACCGGATCTGCTTACGCCTAAGTGCAATAATGAGAGAATGACACATGTCTCTTTAATTCCTACACCGTTCACCTGCTTTGGAGGCAAATGCTCTCAGATCAAAGCTGAAACTTGGACTCAAAATAACTGTGTCAGAATCCCAGTGTTGGTGGAACTGGCTGCATGTTTTTAAAAAAGCAAGAAATATTCTGATTCAACATTTAATATGAAGCTGTAATTAATATCAGCTAAATCAAGTGCTTGCACCCATACTGGCCTGTGTTCTCAATTCTCTGCTACACCTAACAATTTCTTACAAAAAAAAAAACCCCAGACATTCCACAGTGCTTAGAGGATTATCCATGAAGGTAAATTAATAGTGTTATTTGCCCATTTGCATTAAGTCCACGAGTGAGCAAAGTTTTGGCACATTAGATTTCACAATTTTGATTCGAGGCTGAGTAAAATCATTATATGCACCGTTGCGTCTGATACCGTGTGCGTTCTTCTCCGACTTAGAGAAATATACACAAAATTTCACATGTACACACATTACAAATATGCACATAAAAACACCATTATGGATTTTTGGATCTGTTGCCTTTTGCTGGTGAGCTTTTCATCTAAAACCTGAAACGGTGAAATCGTAAGTACAAGTTTTTATATTTAAAGATATAAGGGACATTTTTCCAACAAACATATTTTCAGTAGTATGTACCCATGCTTGTTTTATGATATTCACCCAGAGGGAATTTCCCTGCGCACACTCTGTGTCAGTCAAAACAGAGCCACCGTAGGACTGCAAGGTGAAAAATGGCTCATGTGCTGTTTATACAATAGGCGTACACGGCAATATAAAGCATTTTGTAGGGTTTGTATCTAAACCGAGTGTAAGACACACACAGAGTACTGTAAAGATGAAAACGGGGGCTTGCAATGCATTTTTGTGGGCAGAGTCACAAAGCGAAACAAATGCAACAGGGAGCATGGGCTCGTGTAAACTTGTGAATTTCTCTGTGCTTTTGGATGGAAAAAATAGATGGTGAACACAGACGTACATCTCCCTCATATGTGTGTACGATCTAATAACACGTCAGAACTGCCGCCTGTCTTAGCTGGCCTTTACTATACTGGTTGATTACGAATGACTTTAAAAATGCTGAAAAAAAGAACAGAGAGTGACATACAGTATAGTATAGTATGGTGTTAGTGAAGATAATACAGTAAATGAGCTGTGGCAGGAATGACTAACATTTGTCATCGTTTTGAAATGAATAACTCATGACTAAAGTCAGCTACTAGAATAGATGCATGATAAGACAACAGCATTGTTTTTGGATGGAGAAACCATTAAAGGAGCATAATTCCTTGGAGGACCCTACTTCAGAGAGTAGAACGGACAGCAAGCAGAACTGCTCCAGATAACCACAAGGGTTAACCACCCTGACATACTGAATTCATGAATAGCATTAAGATTGCACACCACCGCTGCTGCACCGACGTAGGATGTACAGTAAGCATAGTTTTTCACCCCAGACTCACGCATGTAGGTGAAGGCTTCCGTGAAATAAATTGCTTTTAAACAAGGACCATTTTCTCATAGGAACTTAAGAAACCATTTCCAACCGTTATGTTTAGTCGAACCAGTAGCTACCTGCAGCCACCAGGCTCTTTTGTTTGCAGGAACAACAGCAAGGGCTGGGAAGTCAGCTAAAAGAAATGCCCACATATAACCCCTAGCAAACACCCGAAGAGAGACCCATCACACGCTAACCCCCCCCCCTCAAAGATCTGGTCCAACGAGTGAGGTCAGCAAAAAAAAGAAGAGACGGCAGAGTACGAGTCAACACATGAATCATGAGTCTCTGCTGAGTAACCAAACTCCACACCACCAGAAAAGCTCATAATGAGCACTTGTGCTGTTTCAGACTACTGTTTATGGTCTGTTAGTGTCAAGCTACACAGACAGGGACAACAGCAAGACAAACACAGAGGTGGAGCTAGAGGATGGATTCAGGTTTGAACCTCCTGAAATATTTTAGCACAGATTTAAGGGTGGGGGGGGATGAACAGCACAGCTGTACAGTATGTAATTATATACACGCCGAATAACACTGTATAACTTTGCTATAATGATGTTCATAAAACCCAAAACGAACGTATGTTATTTGGTTTAATCGCATGTTATTGGTTACCGCACACAACAGTGAAAAACAGGATTAACCAACGGAAACGATGCACTTTCCCGTCCGATCTGTTATTTTTAATGCCGTTTCCATCATTCGATTTCTAGCATGTTATTTTAAGAATTTTCAGTAAAACTGTCTGGAAGGTATTTCCTTTCCTTATTAATAATAATAAAGTGAGATTAGCTGAAGGTAAATTGTGCCTGCTGTCTGGCGTCCAGCAAAAATGCTGAGCGTGCCACTCTTGTAATTGTACAGCTCACATAGTGATTTTTTTTTTTTTAGCATATTTCCTCATCCACTGAAATTTATCTCTGGCTACTTCACTGTGTCAACGGAAAAGAACTCTACACAGGACAGTCACGGCTACAAAGATTGAAAACAGGAGGAAGCGATATTGGTCACTTATTATTCTACACTGGTTTAACCATTGGGGTTGTTATATATTCTACAATGAAATGTGCAAATGTTTTCCACTCATAATGGTGGCTACCTGTTTTGTGACTCATGCTGAGCTTGTAATCTTCCAACAGAACCCTTTTAGATTGTACTGTTAAGAGAACATTTCAGCACTCGTGATTGCCAGATCTCAGGTGCAACCCATTGATCTCCAGTTCCAGACGGGGGAAAGAGTTCATTGTAGTTTCTGATGAATATGCAGTAGGTGTGTCCTTTGTTTAATGTAAATGAACGAACCCGGCAAATCCAAAGAAGCATCGAAAGGGAACACGCTGCCACAGTTCAAAGAAACACCTGGAACATTAAAACACAACATCTCACAAGGACAAGGTGGGTGGCATCAGAAGCAAAAGAATAAGCATGCATTGACACTAAACGTCGAATCTGTTCTTGTTCCCTGAATTTTGAACGCTGCTAAATTCTAAGCCCAACTGAACTGTCCTTCCAGGTGTTTGATTAGTTCCTGTATATCGACACTCCTCCAACTATCTTCAGCTGTTCAGTTCTCGGTTCTGAAGAGCGTCATCATTAGCTTGATCAAATAGAAAATCGCAAATGGCAATTAATAGTTTGACTTCATATAGACATACAGAATGATTTATAATTCCACTATCTGGTGCCATCACGAAGAGCATGTGCTCCCCTTTGAGTCTGGTTCCTCTTAAGACGTCTTCCTCATGTCACCACTGTCGCCTTATTAGGGATCTAAATCTATATCCATATTTCTGTAAAAATGCTTTGGGACAATATCTACTCTTAAAAGTGCTACACAAATTAATAAAACTGAAATTTAAAGGTTCTAAATATAACAGCCCTGACGCTGTACATTCCCAACCTCCAAAACACATGATGTCAAACTACCTTAGTACTAAATGTAGGCTTCATGTACAACTTCGGAACGTACCGTGCAAGGTCAAGCCGGGTTCCTTGCTTGATACAATCAGGGTCAGGAGTGTCAAGTTCCATCTCAAGCATGAAGGCATGGAAAGAACAGCCAGAAGTACAGCGTTACACTGAACTCTATCTCTGTTTTTCACATGACACACAGACCATATGGTGATCTGACAAATTCCAATAATGTAGTGAATGACTGGCATGCAAACACACGTCTTCAATATTACGTTACTGTCAAAGACAAGATCAGGGCTTCTTGACTGAAGAGATGTTTGGGAGCACAGAGAGTTATGATAAATAAGAGATGAGGGCTGAATGGTCCAGATCTTTATCTGCATGCACTTTATACAATGCTGTTAAGCGGGATAGTTAGACCTTTTCAGTGACTCAATAGAAATTCAAATGTCAATTGTGGGTATTTACGTTCAAATAACATAATTAGATCCTTACGCCGAAGCACTGAGTCACAATGACAGTTATGCAAGCTACAGAACAAACTGCTTTTATACACACTGATGGCTCATATTTGTCCCAGAGAGACAAAGGCACACAGTGGTCAAGCAAAGACACATAATGCCTATGGCCTAAAGACAAATCAACCGTGGGGGAGTTTTGCATTGCCTGTGCGTCACCATTTGACAACAACACACAGAGAAAGAAAGCAGCACTGCGTCAGGACTACAGAAACATTATCAGTATTAAAACAGCAGGTTTTTCTTATGGAATAGCCAATTGATAACATAGATAACATAGGGATCAGTGCAAGTACAAACTGGACAAATACAAACATCATTATTATAATCCTTACATCCTTATACGCATGCACATGTGCGCAGGCTACATTACTGAACACACATTTACAAGAATTAAGGAACTGAAACAACATGGATCAGAGAGAGAGAGAGAGCAGGCTATGTGAATAAATAACCTCAACTAATAAAAGTACAACCCAACCAAGTTATGGTCAACAAGCCCAAGCTGGAGCCTGTTAAGGAACATGTTCAGAGAAAAATTCAAATGTGTGCAAATTTTGTACTTAGCTCAAATGCATTCGATCAGGGCGAAAAAGTAATGTAAGCTTGTGACCATCAAGTGTTTTCCTGCACAATGGTCAACATGCAAACAGCAAATTGAAATCCTCCAATCCCCCCCAATCCCCCAATCCTAACTCCCACTCAATCCCCAACCACAACCCCCTTTCAATCCCCAATCCTAACTCCAACTCACTCCCCAACCCTAACTCCCATTCAGTCTCCAACCCTAACTCCCTCGCAATCTCCAACCATAACTTCCACTCAATCTCCAACCCTAACCCCCACTCAATCCCACAACCCTAAATCTAACTCAAGCCAATCTCCAACCCTAACCCCCACTCAATCCCCTAACCCTACTCCCACTCAATCCCACAACCCTAAATCTAACTCAAGCCAATCTCCAACCCTAACCCCCACTCAATCCCCCAATCCTAACTCCCACTCAATCCCCCAATCCTAACTCCCACTCAATCCCCCAATCCTAACTCCCACTCAATCCCCCAACTCCCACTCAATCCCCCAATCCTAACTCCCACTTAATCCCTCAATCCTATCTCCCACTCAGTCCCCATCCACAATACCCCTTCAACCCTAACATCTCCTTCAATACCCTAACCCTAATTCCCCTCAGTTCTCCAAACCAAACGCCCATTTCATCCCCAACCCAAACTATAATAAGGGCACATAAGCGCTGTGTGCCCTTCATGTCCGAGTGTTGCCCCATCACACACACACACACACACACACACACAGAGGTGATATATGAAGGGCAGGTGTGCGAAGAGAGAACTATTTCAAGAGCATTTATTTGATTGCAGTACACCATGTGTGTCCTAATCAGACAGCGAGCAAAGAAGCAGTAGTGTACAGCTGGGTTTATGAGAAGCAGCAGCAGCAGTAGAAGTCATTGTTTAAAGTTGTATGCAGTGCATTAAAACTCTGAAACAACAAATGCAACCCTTACCATGGTTAACTCCCATTTTCCCATCTCTCACAGCAACGTCCGACCAGAGACTTACGGTGCAACTGCGTCCATGTGCATGTCCCGTTTAACTAAAATCTTAACAAAACTATTATTTCTGCATTTTACAAACTACGCATAAATAGAACCAAAAACTAGTTTCGTGAAAATAATCGTGATTAACACGTCTTGTAGACCTAGACTCTATCTGTAAAAGTTGCTCGAGTTGAACGTTTGATAGTAAAAACGCGGAGAAATGTCCAAGTTTAAAACCCTGAGTAATGTGTCTCTTCTTGTTTATAATGTCAAAGCCGCTTCTTCTGTGCCTCGCTGTGTCCCGACGCGCGCGCCTCCTGCCAACGCCAATTCCCACTGCTCTCTCTCTCTCTCTCTCTCTCTCTCTTTCTCTCTCTCCTCCAGCACAGCCAGCGCACTGTACCTGTCATCAAGAGGGCGGGGCCAAAAGAAGTACCTGTTCTTTCATTGGTCACTGCAAAGTGTGGGCGTGGAAATGAAAAGTTACATTGTTATTATTATTTTTATTAATAATAATAATGTTATTATTATTATTATTAATAATAATAATAATAATAATAATAATAATAATGTTATTTATTAGTCCTTTTTATATAATTAACATGTGGTACAGTAGTTCAAAGTGCTGTATAATCAAGAAGCAAGGATAAAATGAATTCTTTTTAGTTTAGTTTTGCAGATTCCCTGAAGGGTTTAGACACCAATGGAGATGCTGTATGTTACTGGGTTTTGGTTGTTTTTTTTGTTTGTTTGGGGTTTTTTTTGGTTCTACTGTATGCAAATGCATAGATCAGGCATGATCTGTTACTACTTACATTACAACAATTCTTAATTCTTTACTGAGTCCATCAAGGAAGTTAACAAAAAAAAAAAAAAAAAACTGTTCAATAAAAATCACGTACGAAGTAGTAAACGAAGTAGTTAAATAACTGATATAATTTCTGTTAAATGTGTAGGGTGCTGCTAGTCACAAGCTATTTCCATCCCACTTCAAGTCCCAAATAGTGCCTTATCAGAATCAGAATACTTTATTAATCCCTTAGGAAATTATTTTATGGTCACAGTTGCTCCAAACAGTAGGAAGAAGTGAGAGAAATTTAAGATTAGATTAAGATTTAAGAGTAAATACCTT
>JAOVYU010000031.1:17156333-17179209 GCA_025674565.1 Synodontis membranacea | reverse complement strand
AGGCCCATTATAAGAATTCCAGGTATTGCTTTTTGAAAGGAGATATAATTGATAGTCTGGTTTTGGCTCGTCTTAGATCTCATGAAACATGCTTTCATCTGGAACAACTCGGGTTACTGTCTGCTTGTAGTTTCATATAATCTGTCCATGTTGGTTTCCTCTGGTTTCTCCCGCAAAACAATGCCGGTAGGTGGATAAGGTACACTAAATTGCCCATAGGTGTGAATTTTTGTGTGCACCGCGCCCTGTGACGGACTGGCCAATCCTCCGGGGTAAATCCTTCCACATTATGCCCAGTGTTACTGGGATTGGTTCTGAATGCACGTCAACACTGACCAGAATAAGCAGATATGGATCATGATGATGCTTTGCCCTTTGAGCGACCAAACAGTTGAATTAAGCCAATGTTTAAAGACCCTTACATTGGCTTAAGTATTTTAAATACATTTTTAACAATATAACCAGCTGTATTTGATCCAGATGAGTGTGGAAAAATCCATCCCTCCATATATCCATACATCCATTAGCTATGCCACTTATCCATTAATGGTTGCTGGGAAGCTACGGCCAATACCAGCTGACTTCGGACAAGAGGCAGGGTACACCCTGGGCAGGTAGCCAATCTATTGTGGGTAAAAAATGCTTTAATAAATGTTAGTCTGTCTGGTTGTGAAGAGTTCATGGAGATACTTCATTATGCTGCACTGCCCTCTACTGTATGTTAGTAGCATAAGGGCCAAACAAGAGTAATGTGGATAAGAATGTTTTATATTCTCTCTCATTAGAAGTCTAAAACACAAGGCACATGGCACACAAAGGCTAAGAATGTCCTTAATTTTAGACATCTACTCCAATCAGATTTTATCACCCATCAGATCCCATAGATGTCATCTTCACAAAACACAAACTGTGCTTCTAAGGGATCCTAGGAGGGTTTTTATTATTATTATTATTATTATTATTATTATTATTATTACTAATAAGATTGAAATCAGTAATAACAAGACTGCATAAAATGTATAAATATGTCTCTCGTGGATGTCTCAGATGTCTAGCAGACACATACTAATGATGTTCATGAATTCTGAAATCTTTTTAAGATGTTTATAAGATCTAATCTACATGCGCCTGACACCAACATTTTATTTTTATTACTCTCCTCTCCGATTATCGCTTGAAATATAACTACAGTAACAAATAAGAATATAATTCAAAACAAATCATATCAGAGGTCATACAAAAAAACAAAAACAAATCAGTCTTATAATGCAGTGCTACCACTTTTCCCACTATATGCATTAAACTTAATTAGGCAATAGGCAAACTTAAACAAAACCTAAAAATAAATAAATAAATAAATAAACATTAAGCATAGTAGAATCCCTATTATATTATTGTTTCAAGAAATAAATTGCATTATAAACAATGCCTATCCTGGGTATACCGTATAACGTTTACGCCAACAAAAAGTATGTAAAAAATAGTGTGTTTTTTTTTAAAGTGGATTATGAGAATAACCTGTCTGGGGCCAGAACACACATTTATGTGATCCTTGATGTATTTCCCTTCCATCTAACTCAGTAGGATCCAGATGGATAGCCTTGTGGGGGGAAAAAAAAAAAAAAATCAACAACTAGTCTTAGAGCAGTATCCTAAGGTCAGAAAAAAAAAGTCTTTTACTGAAAAATATTTGTATAAGCAGAAAAAAAGCAGGCCCGTCCATGGCCCTATCCACTGACAACAGCACACTTTATATGGTGAAGAAACATTTTAGTGTAATTGGGCTTTAGCTATTTATGAGCCACTGTGTCATAATCACAGTCTGATGCCATTTCCCACAACGTTAGCATCAATTTTACGTCAAATACAAAAATTATTTATAAGAATAATTATTCAGAGGATTTCAGGCCTGTTGGCTAAAGGAGTGTTTTTTCACTGAGATTAGAGGAAATAGTGTTTAGTTTGTCAGGAATAGTTGCTTTAATGATGAGGTCTAATGATGAGACATTATAAAACAAAACATCATTCTTTAATGTAATACGCTAGTGCTGAACAAGAACAGAAGATGAAAGAGTCAGCAGCTAGACTTTTGTGCTAAGCAAGTGGGAATATTAATAAATGCTACAAGGCCTAGCTGTCCAAATGATCTATAATGATTTTTTTTTTTTTTTGGTAATTGTTTTTTCCCCCCTTCATTTTGATGATTAGTTGTTGCAGCTCAATATGCAGCAAGCTCCAATTTCAACAATATGGACAAAAGTATTGGGACCCCTGGCCATTACACCAACAGGGACTTTAATGATACTGCATTCAAATGCATAGACTTTATTATAGAGTTGGCCCCTCCTTTGCAGCTACAGTGCTACGAAAATGTATTTGCCCCCTTCCTAATTTTTTTATTTATTTATTTTTGTTGTTGCATGTTTGTCACACTTAAATGTTTTAGATCATCAAATAAATTTAAATATTAGACAAAGATAACCCAGGTAAGCAAAAAATCCAGTTTTTAAGTGGTGACTTTATTTATTTATTAAGAAGAAGAAAAAAAAAAACTATCCAAACCTACATGGCCGTTTGTGACACAGTAATTGCCCCCCTAAACCTAATAACAGGTTGTGCCACCCTTAGCAGCAACAACTGCAATCAAGTATTTGCGTAACTGGCAAGGAGCCCTTTACCTCAAAGGCAAATACTTTTTAATAGCACTGTATAAGAACTCCAACTTTTCTCAGAAGGCTTTCCACAAGATTTTGTAGCATTTCTGTAGGCATTTGTGCCCATTCTGTAGAGCACTTATGAGGTCAGGGACTGACGCTGGACAAGAAGGCCTGGCTCACAATCTCCATTTCAGTTCATTCCAAAGGTGTTCGCTGGGGTTGAGGTCAGGGCTCTGTTCGGGCCAGTCAAGTTCTTCCACCCCAAACTCATCCAACCATGTGTTTATGGACCTTGTTTTTTTGCACTCGGGCACAATCATGCTGGAATAGAAAAGGGCCTTCCTCAAACTGTGTCCACAAAGTGGGAAGCATAGTGTCGTCCAAAATGTCTTGGTATGCCCTCAAGAGTGCCCTTCACTGGACGTAAAGGGCCTAGCCCAAACTGTTAAAAACAGCCCCACGCCATTATCCCTCCTCCACCAAACTTCACAGTTTACTCCAAACCAATAGCTGGCAGGATTTAGCTGGCAGGATACATGCAACATGTATGCTCAAGTTAAGAATAACCGAAGAGCCATTTCACTGTGTATATTTACCAAGGCAATAAGGCAGGACTAATTCAGACAAAAGTAAATTAATAAGCAATGGCCAAGTAGTGAACATAGTGGTACTCCACTGTAAATGCTAACTTTTTTTTCTTTTGTTGAAACTGTTCTTCACACTTCAGATATCTATAACAGAGATTTTTAACCAACAATTGCTACTTTAACTATAAATCTTTCATTAGTTTAGCATTAACTTTTTCAGAAATTTGTGCTACAGTAGGTCTTATGTGGGATCAGACAATACAGCCCAGACTTGGCGCCACGCGGCTGCCCATGACCCCGTTGCCACTTCACTGGTTGGAACACTTTTGTGTTCCCAGAACTAACAACCACCGCCCATCCTCAACAAGTTTTTTTTTGGGCATCACCGTGCCACTGTTCATTTTCTTAATTGATACATTATGTACATTTTATCAAAGTAGATAAGTAACTAATTTTTACTTCAAAAAGCTGCCCAGAAAGAAAAACACTCAAATTAAATAGTGTTCCTGAATTTCCAAGTTCTTTCATTGCACTTGCACTGGCCATACTTCACATTCTGTCGATCAGCTTCAGGAACACTTGCAATGACTTTAATCAAATAGATGAGAATACTTGCAGAACTCCTTCTAGCAAGCTGAAGAAAAGCTTCAAGCTGTATTCTTCATCTTTCATACACAATGGCAAAGGGTAGAAAATACACACCTGGTGCATCTCAAAAAAAAAATATTGTAAAAAAGGTGCAATATCTTCCATCAGTTATTGAAGAAAGTAAAAATGTAATATATTCTAGACTCGTTACGCCTTTACTAAAATATCAGGCATTTTTCTATTTTAATTTTGATAATTACAGTATTGCCAACAGCAAAAATTTCATTTCAAGTTTGAGTGCATTACTATTCAAAAAGTATAAATACCGTCTATCTGTTGGACTAGTTCGCACAACCACAATCAAGTCACAGATGGTCATTGCTGAAAAGGCTGGTTGCTGTATCGAAGCATAATATTAGAAAGGCAACAGGGATGACCATATACTTGAACGGATTGTCAAGAAAAATCGATTCAAGAACTTGGGTGAGCTTCACAAGGAGTGAACTGAAGCTGGTGCCAATGCATCACGAGCCACCACATGCAGACATCTTCAGGAAAGGGGCTACAACCACCTCATTCCTAATATCAAGCCACTCCTGAACCTGAGACATAAGAAGCACCTTACCTGGGCTAAAGAGGAAACAATCTGGCTGTTGACCAGTGGTGTAAAGTCCTCTTTTTTAAGCTGAAAGTGAATTTTGCATTTCATTTGAAAATCAAGCTCTTAGAGTCTTGAGGAAGAGTGGAGTGTCACAGAATCCAAGGTGCTTTAAGTCTGGTGTAAAGTTTCTGCAGTCTGCAATTTGGGGTGCCAGGTCATCTGCCAGTGTTGGTCCACTGTGTTTTATCAAGTCCCAAGTCAACACAGCCATCTGCCAGACTTTAGAGCACTTCATGCTTCCATCTGCTGACATGCTTTATGGAGATGCAGATTTCCATTTATAGCAGGACTCAGCAACAGTACCAAAGCTACTACTAAATGGTTTGCTGACCATAATAATACTCTATTTCTTGTGATAGAGAATGTATGGGGCATTGTACAAAGGACGATGAGAAACACAGACCCAAAAATAAAGACGAGCTGAAGGCTGCTATCAAAACAACCTGGGCTTCAGTAACACCTCAGCAGTGCCACAAAATGATCGCCTCCATGCCACGGCGCATTTATGCAGTAATTCATGGCAAAGGAAACCCAACCATGTATTGACTGCATTAAATACTAGTATTAAATCATAGGTTTCAAAGCGTATCCAGGAAGGGCCAGTGTGGGTGCAGGTTTTCATTCCGACCAAACAGATGCCACACCTGAGTCCACTGAAAACCAAGCTCAACTGGTTAAACAGGTGGAATCAGGTGTGGCTCCTGCTTGATTGAAACGAAAACTTATTCCCCCAGGGGCCCTTTGCGGACACAATTTGACACCCCTAGTATAAACGAACACACAAGTTCTTCTGTGTTGACTAACCTTAGGAAATATTCTAATAATTTGAGACACTCGATTTCTTATTCTCATGAGCTATAAGTTAGAATAAAGGACCAAAAAAAAGGCTTGATATTTCACTTTACATGTATGGAATATATGAAAGTTTTCCTTTTTTTTTTTTTAATTAAATTACCAGAGAAACAAACCTTTTCATAATTTCTTTTTTTTTTTTTGATGTACAAATGTATGTGGACACTTGACAAGAACACCCATATATTGGCCTTACCATAATCACCTGTCTGTGCACAGCAGGACCAGACTATATTGGCCAGACATTCTGCAGGAGTGGGACTGAAATAAATAAAATTAATCTGCAAACAGCCTCTACTTTCTACGAGCTGGTGGACGGTTTTCCTTTTGGAATCTCTGTTCCTCTAGGTTTCTTGCTAATGTTAAAGCTTTTACCCCATAGTTATGTTCAGCATAACAGTTATTAGATTTCAAAAACATTACAAAGAAACTAAACTTATAATAGTTGGCACAGGTAAAGAGTTAAGAGATTATTATATTATATTAAGGACACAAAAAACAGACAGTCCAGTGACATAATTTCTTTCCTTCCAAAATGAGGAGTACTCATTACAACATACAATGACACACATTGTTCCTAAAAATAGAAGTTCCCCAAAAAATAATAAACAGCTACCGTGACCTGAATTTACACATCACGTCTTTCACAACTTTATCCAAAGCAACTGTAATAGAACGACATTAAAATAAATGTCTATAATGACAGGGAAATAAACATTGATATTCAAAGACATTTATGGAAGGCTAAAACGAAAACTTAAATAAAAAAATTAAAAAAAAAAGAAAAAAAGTGTGCGCTAGCTTTGAAAGATCAACTAACCAGCTGAGAAACGTGATGGAAAAATGGAAATGCTGAGTTAAATTCAAAATCTGGTCTCAAACATGTATGTGATTGTGGTGGCTCTTTCTCCTCAAGAAGTAGTCCGAGAATGAATTTAAAAAAATAAAAAATAAGCACATACTGAACAGAACATAGAACACACCACAATAAAACATGAAAAAGAAAAGTACTTCTTTTCCTTCGCTTGTACTAAGGTGTCGGTGAGAACAGTTAAGCAATTACAAATTGGTTGCTACTTCGGAAAAGGTGTACAAGAAGAAAAAAAAAAAAAAAAAAAAAAAAAAAACTGAGATGGTGATGGGGAGGCAGGATCAGTCTATCTGTACTGGTAGTTCATGTTGCCGTCGCCACGACCATAGCCTGCTCCCGGATTATGGTACGGTCCAGGGTTGGCACCATAACCCTGATTGGATCCTTGTGCACTGTAGTTCGATGGACTGCTGTAACCTGAAGAAAACAGACAGACAAGCAAATCAGCTCTGAGGGAAGCAAACTGTAATTTTTGAAAAGCAGTTATTAGCATATCAATGGCATAATATGGAACTAGCCACAAACTTGTGCTTGGGGATTCTGAAGGTATGCATGTAATGTCTGAGGGACTAAAGAAATTTTCTTAGCTTTCTTTCCTTTCATAAGAAAATTCTGTTGCTGAGTAACACTGGTCTAACCAGAGAGTAAAGAATAAATTACAGCTTCTTGCAATATGACTGACTACTGAATAGGACACGAGCAAAGAAGAAGAACCTACTCTCATAGCCATAGTCCTGAGACCCTTGACCTCCTGTCACCTGGGATGGGTAAGCTGTGCTGTAGTTGCTGTAACCTCCACCTGTGGCTCCACCTTGAGTTTGGCCAAATTTCTTTTTGCCCGGGCCATAGCCCTGCCCATACTGGCCATAGGAACTTTGGCCTGGGCCGCTGGGATTCTGGTAAGTTACAGGAGCTGCTCCTGTGCCTGGAGGTTTAGTTCCCTGGTGCATTGGGGCTTTCTTCCCAGGGGTCTTGCCTGCTGCACCTGGGGTGGAGTAACCTCCGTCATTCTGATAATATGAGGCAAAGCCACCTGTTCCTGGAGGACCTCCTGCTGAGGCGCTGGATGCTGGACCTGCTCCAGGGACCATTCCTGTAGATCCTCCATTAGCCCCACCATTATTGTAGTAATCTGAACAGGAATGAGCAGTGGAAGTTAAAACAGTGGCATCATGCCAGTGTGATTCAACTACGTTCCAGTACTTACTTCTAAACGCTAACTTCTTGGTTGAACAAAAAGTTTCAGATAGACCACAGTTTAGGATTGTTAGAAATGCAAATGCAACCACAATGCAAGTGATAATCATACATTCAGCAACACAGGATGCCTTGATTCTAATTTTCTTTCATAAAGGAGGCTAGTAGGAGGTAATTCCAGAAATTACCCAGAGATTTCACCACACTGAACAATCTGACTTTGAAGCTCATGATTAGTATGCTATGATCACTCCGTTCTGTTTTAAACAGACCGACAATAATAAAAATTGACAATAGCCCAGAATTGTGGATTCCAACTCGGCGAATAAGAGTCAATTCATAGAGGTTAGCAATGCTCATTGTCACAAACAATTATGATGCTTCAATAAAAAATAAATAAATAAAACCTTATACTGCTCTTTCCAGAAATTCAGACTCTCATTCGGTACAACCAAAAATGTCGAACACTTCAATTATTAAAATATATAAATCATAGCTTAAAGTGTATGTTTTATTAGGAAGAAATGATTAGGAAAAGCATACAACACAGTTAACAGGTTGCCTTAGCATCATTTCACAGCATGGTACAATAAAAAAAGTCTTCAGAATACATCATAACACTGAAATAAAAATTCACATTTGGAAGTGACAGTTACTGTGACAAACTCTGATTTCAGCGCTGCACGAGAAAAGCCTGGTCATATCATCCGGTTGCTGGGTGATGACTTCCAAGTGGCACCTTTGTCATGTGTTTCTGCAGGAAGCAGCAGCAGCTCAGTCCTAGTGTAATCCAGTGCTGTCTACAGATTGTTGCGTGTAGACGAGCCAAGATCATGCCATGAAATGACATTTATTTTAGCTTAGCACCAAGATTTTCTTCATGCCCCCTCGTTTTTGTGGCTTCCTTTTGCGATAGAAATGATACGACAGAAATACCAGTCTGAAGTGCGAGAGCAGAGAAGCACAGACTCTTCTTAGGCCGACATAAAAAAAAATGGCAGTGTCAATGGTCATCATACTTGATGTGATGGATGTGGCTTCTCGTCACCCCAGTGTGTTTTGTTAAAAAACCGCCACTGCGGTGATCCACAGGGCGAGAAAATATATATATTTTTTTTTAAATGTAAAAAAAGAATTTGCAGTCATTGGCTTAACAAAGCAGACAAACAAAAGTCAACCTTTAAGTCAATGCACAATTCACGTTCACTCTTTCTGTCCAGACACATTACACGTTATGCAGTAACCTAAAGGTCACTGTTACAAACATTTTGCTGGAATGAATCATTTAAAATACCATAAATGCGAAAAAAAAGTTAACAATATCAATAAACATAATAAATAAAAGACAAAACTGACAAACCCAAGACTGCGATGCGGGTCACGTGGCTCTCAAAAAACATTAATTAAAAGTAAAAAGTGGAGAAAGAAAAAAAGGAAGGTCAATAAATCCAGGGGGAAACGGAGAAGTACTCACTGTAGCCAGAGTTGGCACTGTTCCCATATCCATAACTTCCATAGCCACCTAAAAAATGCAAATTTAAAATACATCAATCAAATGATCTCACTCAAGTGACCTCTTGCACAATTTTGTGTAGCTTGTGTAATAAACACCTTTTAAACATTTATCTATCAGGAATAGGGATTCACGGTTAACCATGGTAAGATTCCCAGCAGTTAGTATTACAGTTTCAAATTTTAATTCTAATTAAAACTGTGGATAAAAAAAACATTAAAACTTATAAAATTTACTGTCCAGCACGTGTGTAAGACGCCAGTTGATTGTGTATGGTGTCACTTCCAACCAATGAGCAGAGCAGCGTATGCACGTGATTGGAGAGCAGAAAACCAGAGTCTCATACATCACATGCAGCTCTGCTCACTGGTCAGTGATTACTTTAATTAACATTACAGTTTTAAAATTCATGGCGCCTGCAGCAGAGTCCAAATCGGTTAGCGGTTCAGTGTAAAACCTTCCCAAGGCTGGAGTACTTCAGATTATAGCAGCATTATCAATATGCACAAAAGGCAAAAATCACTGCAGGTTTTTACTCATGATTCTCATATTACTGTTATGGAGAGCTTATTAATAATACCTATTTCTTACAGCAGATACAGTACACTCAATTAAAGCTATAATGTCATCTGCCTGGGGGGGGGGGGGGTCTCACACACTTCAGGCTTGTCAGGACTTATTATTTTTATTTCTGCCACTATTTTAATCATATCTTCATATGTAAGGAATGACAAATACAGTAGGTAACATTTAAATAATAGCAATCAATATAACAAAAGTTTAAATTAAAAGGAACATAGAGAACCTTACTTAAATGAAAAATCGTTTAGATCAGCTAATCAGTAAAATTGTTGATGGATTATTTGACAGAAATTTAGCAATTAAATAAGAGAGCTGCCACTACTTTATTTACTGCCACTCATTGAATTTTTATGCTTGTAACATTGTACATTTGCAAATTTTCAATATAAAACATTGGTGAAATGGTTTCAGATTGTCTATCAGTCCCTTTTGCACATTTTCAGGACATTTAAAAATACAATTGGTAATCGAATATTTTTGTGCAAAATAATAAAATATGCTAAAAGTAAAAGTTTAAAAAAAAAAGTGTATAAAATATTCATATCTTTTTTATCTCTAATCACAACACTGATTATACAACCATGGTCCAACACGGATCTAATACCAATCCCATGAACATTACCAATCAAAGCCAAACATTTCTTCAGGTGTAAATTAACTTCAAAATTACGTAGATGCTGTTCATCCATATTTATAAATAAACATTAAACCCTAGAAAAAAATAAATCCTGTTCAAACTATGAGTAACATATCAAATATCATGAAGTTTTGTACCTTGATTATATCCTCCACCATTATTAAACCCTCTCCCACGGCCTCTACCCCGTCCCCGTCCTCTGCCTCTGGGATTGACTGCTGGATCAGCAGGTGGTCCACTCATCATTCCAAACCCAGGAGTGTGCTAAAAGAAGAAAAGAAATGCAACGATTTACTAAACTCGCGATTCAAGTCACAATAATTGGTTCACAGTTTGATTTTGACATTTCTGAAAAAACATTAAAAGAAATTAGGACTAAAACTGCAATATTTATTTTCCCCATTCTTTGTAAGTGAATATATTTCTTTGGTTAAATTAAAACACACACATCTATTTACTTTTGCAAACATTTGTAAATGTTGCAGTAAATTTTGTTTAACATAAAAAGTAACAAGTTGTTTCTTAAAATTGCAAAAATTAAAAAGCTTAAACATAAAACCACCACCTCTGTTGCTTCTCATTTCTTTAGCTTTCAAAAGGTAGTATAAAGATTTATCGTTGAATCTGTTTGTAAAGTTTATTGCACAAACCCGTTCCCATTTTAGATCCGTGTTTGTTTGGTTTTTCTTTTTCCTTGGTTTCTTCAACTATGATGATACTTTGCAGACTTCCCTTTATTAAAATATGAATGTTGATCCAATAAAGCGTTGAGCCTTCAGACAGAGTAAAACAATCTTTAGCCAAACACTGCATTTGGCTTTAAAAAAAAATCTAAGCAAGTATCACAACTAGTATTGGATGAGCTAAGTGAAGCAACTTGAAACTATCAAAACCCTAATCAAAACCAATACAGCAGAGTTTCATTTGCACTACCAGACTCCAGCCAAAGCAGGTGTGGAGGCCCCTCTCTTCCCCGACTACAACCATGTGAGGGTTCAGTGCACAACATGAACAAAGAGGAAAAAAAAGACGGTTACATTACCATTGCCTTCTTCTTCTTGGCTGCTTCAGAGCTGGAGCCATCTGGGAATAGTTTCTCCAGAGCACATAGAGCTGCATATGCTTTTGCCACCTTCTTATTGGAGCCTGTACCCTGGAACCTCTGTCCATCTATCTCCACCTGCAGAATAAACAAGACAGCAATTTAAACAAATGATGCCAAAATAGTTGCAACCTGCCACCTGCCTAAAACAACCAATCAGCAACAATAAAATCAATAGATATCTGAAGACTTAACAATGGGATAGCCAGAAGGGGAAAGAATGGGTAAATGGAACTAGACCCAGAAAACACTGCTCCTCATAAGTATACTGTCACAAGGGGGGGGGGTTTAATAAGGAAAATAAATTTGGTCAGGTTTAAATGGAATAATAACCTCACCTCCATGACAAAGCGTTTGTCATGGCTGCCACCCGTCTCGGAGATGAGCTCATATTTGAGGCCTCTTCGTTTCTCATTGAGCTCCATCACTGGGTTCTTACCATGTTTAGTCAAAATGGGGCCCTGTTGCCGCACGCTCTGAAACAGGAAGAAATAAAATAAATAAATAAATAAAAAGTATGCCTTTGATTTGAACAAGTTGTGTGTGGATAATAATTAAAAAAAAAAAAAAAAAAAAAAGTGTATGCAAAGGGACAGACAACTGTGTCACAAACACCATTGTAACTAATTCCAGTTTTATTATAACTTCAAAAATTAAGCACTTTCATTTAGTTCAATATTTCCTTACATTTTAGAACCTAGATATTGTACTTTCCTAATGATCATTACCTCAGTGCTTTCAGCAGCCTCAGAGCTTGTCGGCACATTGAGTGGAACCTCTGTTTCAGCTGGCGGGACTGAAGGCTTCACCTCTGTCTCTGCAGCGGGAGTCACCACCTCCACTTTTATTGGTTCAGCAACCTTTTGGTCCACTCCTGTTGGAAGGCCCATGTCTTGCAAAACCTGCCATGAAAAGAATGATGTTTGTGTTGAGCCACAGCCAATGACTTCTACGGTATGTCAGTTTGAAGCAGGCTGATAATTCACAGTATTCCACTGCATGTCCTGAAGTCCTAAATTCATCTTATGGCTGATTTATTCTTAGCGTTAACTATGTGTATGCAAGATGGACAACGCGTATCCTGCCATCACTTGTGCGTGCCTTCGGAAATTTATGTGCTGTATAACCAACATACATAGTGGAGGCGGTACCGCACCATGGGACAATGTCTAAACAAACTAATGTCAAGTCTCAAATCGCACACCAGTCTTAATGAGTACTAATGGTTTTCCTTCACGTTTTGTTTTGAAAACCTCTTTAAACCTATTGAAAGGTACCGAGTACCTGTCTTCGAGATTAGTAAATATTATACGCATGTATGAACAGTAATGGTAAAATATATTTGCACCTTTAGACCACAGTGTTGTTGACCATTAACAATTGAGAATTCAGACTGTGAGAAGCTACGGCACAGCTCTGACAAAAAAGTGTGTAATTGTTGATATGGTCAAGCTTGTTAGTCTCCAGTATGAGTACTTTAACAGTTAGAGACAAAGCTGCTGCTGTACATTTTGAAAGGCTTCAGAACAGAGAGAAGAAGAAAAAAATCAAGAGTCATCAAAATCAACTTATCTGATCTACTACAACATGCTCAGCCACATCCAGAGGTGGAACACTCACCTTAACTGCCACATGGAGTTTGGCAGTGCGTTTAGACGGACCAGACGCTTCAAAGGTCTTGCCGTCAACATCGACTGCCATGGTGAAGACCGGCACGTGGACAGGCCCAGTCTGAGAAATGAGCTTGTACTGAAGTCCAGGCTTTAGCTGGTTAAGCCGCATCAGTGCGTTCATGGCCTGGGGAGGCTCTGACTTTTCATCTGGAGCTGCAAAATATGGGCAAACATCAGTTTCAAATCGACGCATGGCAAACCAAAGGGCTGAAACCTTACTTTAGACGAAAAAGTTACTACCATAGTACAATTATAACAAAATTACATTTCTTTTGAAGTTTCTTCTTCTTCTTGTTAGGGCTCTTGTCTTCACCACAACCCTCCTCCTCCTCAATAGGCCGTTTCAGGGGGGGGGCATAGGTTGTGCTTGGAGGAATCTGAACTATAAGGACAAGAAAATGTAATGTAAATCTGTACCACTGACACCAAAACAATTTCATTTTGAATTACTGATTCAAACCTGTGTAGTCTATGGGAGTTTCACTTTTAGGTTTCCTGGGCATTTTAGAAGGAAGAGGGTCCATTCCAAGGACTTTGTGAAGTTGCCCAAAAGCAGAAAGTCTCAGAGCATGCTGTAAATATAAAAACATGTCAAAGATTTTGTCTTAAATTATATATAATACAGAAACACGCTGTCAAACAACATGTATTGATAAATTACCTGAGCACTCTGGGTGATGTCCTCTCGTTGTTGGACGTCCACGTGGCCAACGGCATCAGTCGGCTCTTTCTCGCAGGGATCAGAGATGCCTGGACCATCTGTTAAGTTAACCAACACAGTCAAAAATGTAAAGAAACGTGAGCCGTTGTTCTGTAGAAGATGGAAGTTGTCAGTTACTCACCTGCCATCAGGATTCCAGAAGCCAAGCACTCAAGAACTCTTCGAAGAGCCTCTCCTGCTCCCATTGGTCGGTTCGCTGTGCCAATTGATTTCTCGCACAAAAGCTCAAGAGGCTTTAAGACAAGAGAGTGTGGAAAGTCAAGACGTTGATGTGCCATTATCCATCCATCAGTTGTTTCCAGTTCATACAAGTAGAGCAGTCTGGCATAAAGACTCACCCATCCTTTAAGAGGGGCCCAAGTGGGAACACGGGTGCAGAGATCCCTCAGGATCCGGATGACAATCACACACGAGCGCAACCCATTGGCCCTGGCCTAGACACACAAGTAGGGGAATGTAGATTACACATACTTATTTACCCAAAACTAGACCGCAACACACAAGGCCTCAAAGAGGCACGATATAGCTGGCATTGAGTGGTGAAGTAACGTTTGTTAAGTACAAAATTATTAGATGACTTAACAAACAAGCCACATTAATGGAAAATTATATCAAAATAACAGATTATGCCACAGAGCTCAAACAGCAGGAGAAAAACACCCCTGCGGTTTTGAAAATTAGTGTTATAATTAGAATTCATTTTCAGTACATACAACAGGGGGGGAAATGCCCTTATTTCAGTATTCAGACACAAAGGTTTTAAGAGCATTAGCAAATTTAGGTTAAGGTGCAATATTTCCTATTTGGATAAAGGTAGAGATATAAACTAGGGGTGGACACACATTTGGGTTTCCTCTACGTACTGAAAAACAAAACTGCGGGATTACGGAGCTAAAAGACCCCAATCTGGGCAAATAATCCAAGAAAGGCATTTATACTAGAATGAAAGCGACAAACAGAAGTGGCACTCTATAAATAACTTGCATCCTACAGATAATATGCATTAAAGGAAAGAGAAGCTGGGTGAGACATTTAGGTTAAAAGAAATATTGCACCCAGTAAATTGCAAATCTAAAATCTGCAACAAATGAGATTTCTGTAAAAAGAAAACTACAAACCACTCAGATGTAAAATAAATAAATAAGCTGCAATTCTGGGAATGTTGAAACACGAGACAGTTAGGATGTGGCATTGTACACCAATTATTTGGACACTGACACAATATCAGTTAAATTGATTAGGTGTTGACATGAAAGCATCAAAGTTTTTATTTGTTTTTTTTTTGTAAACCATCTAAGCAAAATGTATTAAATAGCAAAGAATGTGAGGGGGGAAAAAGCCTGATAAATATCCACACCAAAACAATGTGTTCACAGCATGAAAGAACAAACAAATAACTCGACTAATAGAAAGAATACAAATAAATACAAGATGCAAACCTGGAACCACTTGGCGTGGCGAAGAGACGCCAAGGCAGCCAGGCATTTCTGCCTGTCCAGTACATCCGGGGGATCGTTGACTGATAGCGTTTCTATTGGCGGGTGGAATAAGAAGACAAGGTACAGTTTGACCAAGGGGGTTTTTTTCTGTCTCACGGCCAGGGGGAGGAGGCAGCGTGGGGAGAAGGGGAGGGGAACCTCCCCCACTGGAAACAACTAAAACAAAAGCCCACCCTATACTGGTGAACAAAAGAAAAGAAAATGGGTACCTACTATATAAAGAGATTATGAGCTTGTTGTATTTCCCCAATCTAGGTGGCTACTTCCACCCCATGACTCCCGGTGTATAATATTGGAATGCGGGGGTGTACATGGGAGTAAGTATGTGGTTAGAGAGTTTTGTGGTGTTTGATTGAAAGCGTAATGCCTCAGTGGAGTTAGAGATGGCTGAGTGCATTTATGTACCATGGGGGGCAGAACCCCTCCCCTTCATCCCCTTCTATTATTTTTTTTTTTTCTTTTTCTGAGGTTGCTGCCTTGCCCCTTCCGAGACAGAGAGCGTCCAGTTGGTCAAAGGTCCAGCGTCCCTAAAATTGACAAACTAGAAGGCTTGACAGAGAGAATCAGATTTTGAACCACAGTGAGAAGAAGTGAGATGCACAAAAAAAAAACAAGTCCACACTGCAGCAAAACTGATGGCTTCTCAGGCCTTAAAGCAGGCTTGGCTAAAAGTGGGATCATAGATAGGGCTAGGCTTCAAGTTTGACGACCCATTTCTTATTACCGTATTTTAAACCTAGTTCTTCGCAACTCGATATGCTCTTCACCTTACCGCCGACGTGTTACTTAAAATCACTGACGTCCAGGACATACTCGGATGCGTCTTGTCTGTGGCGTGGAGTTGGATGGCCCTAGCATTATCTATAACCCCTTTCCCTTCTTTACTGAAAGAATGGCACCATCAACAGATCACTACTGGTTCTAGCAACCAGAGGTTCGATAATCCTCGCTGCTCATTTTTGCTGCAATGCAAACCGTTCCATTTCTTTCTCAGTATATATACACATGCAAACAACTAGGTTTGTGATTTCTTTCTTAATTCTCAGTAAGCCTTCATTGGACCCCTGTTTCACTTGAAAGGGAGTGTTGCATGTTTTTTCTTTTTTTCCCTTTCTATCCTTTCTTTACTGTTTTGTTCTCCTTTCGTTAATTTACTGTGTATTGGGCCATCAAAAAATGTACGTTACATGGAACTATGAGGCTCTAAGTAGATATAAACAAGCTTTCATAACATGTCTGTGCCACACAACATCCCCTAGCTCCATTGAAGGCCCAATAAACAATATCTAATTAGCCACTCTCACTCGCTGTCCAGTCTATTTGTATTTTCCTGGCTTGGAGGGAACAGTATTTCTTTGCGATTTCTTGCCTCTGGAAAGGGTAAACGTACCTCCGGCAGCCTGCTTCTCGGCCTCCTCTCTGACAACAGGTGAAGTCAGGTGAATGGTGAGGTTAAGAGTGGGCTGCTTGTTGTTTTTGATCATGATGCAGGCCTCACGCATAAACTGCATCACCTCATACTTATCCTCAGTGATGAGCTGAAAATAGAGAAGCGGAAAATCGACTCCGTGGAGAATACAATGCACACATTTGTCTTTTTACTTGATATTATTTAAGAAGCCCTTATTAATGTTCCCTACCTTGAGCTGCACAATGAGATTCTCAGCCACTTTCTTTAGCAGTGTGGCCGTGGGTTTGTCCTTACAGAGCAGCACTAGCTCCAGATCCAGATCCCCCTTCAGCAGCAGGCCCTTGGCCACCAGGCCCACCCTCATCACGCCGCGCAGGGAGCGTGTGGTCTGCTCTGCTGATTTAGGCTCACTGCAATGCAAAGCAGCAGAACTTTAAGTCATATAAGGGTAATACTTTTTTTTTTTTTTTTTTTAAAAAGACAGTATGCAGGATTTTACAAAATACCTAAATAAGGCTAAAGACTTATTTCATCACTATATAACACAAAGACATTATTCTAAATGAACAGATAATGTTTCAAACATTCAAATACAGGAGGTGTACTGGAGAAAAGATTAAGAAAGCTTTTTTAAAGCACTAAACAGATACAGAAAGTAGCATTGCATAATAAATAATTATGCAATGCATAATAAATAATCCCTAATAAATAATTTAAGAATGTAAACAAATAACTGACAAGCATGCTAGACAGCTGAGGAGCAAAGGTCACATTTCTACATCAATCATAATTTGAAGAACCTGTTAAATCCGTTAAGAATTCACATGTACATTTTTTTAATAGTTGTTTGCACTAGATTTAAAAAAAAATAATAATAATAATTAAAAGCAATGTGATGTTCCAGAAATATGCCCCTTACTCACCTCTCCTTATCTCCATTTCCAGACTCGGTGGGATTTGATTTCGCAGATTCCCTCTCCTGCTCGTCCAGCCAATCAGACACGGCCTTGAGGGCACGCTCGGTGTGGGAGACCATATTCTGCACAGCCTCCAGCTCCTCTTGTGTGGGGTAGATAGCAGAGTGTTTGGCCATAACATGGCGGTCATCGTTCACAAAAATACGCATGGAGCGATGACGGATAGGAGGAGGCTGGACAAAGGGAGAAATACAGACAGAACTTGTTTGGTACCAGCAGAGGGGGGAGGAAAAAAAAAAAAAAAAAAAAAAAAAGACTTCTTGCAGCAATCCAAAAGTGACGTTGGTATTACTGTATAAGGGTGGACATTTCCAGCTAAACAAAGGAATCACCACAGAAAAAAACTTTTACCATAGCTGAAATGATGAGGTCCTTCAGTTTGGAAATGATAGTGTTGATCTCAGTGCAGGCAGCTGGAAGAGTTGCTCTTGTCTGCAATAAAAGACAAAAGATTAATGAATTGCCTTAAGTTCTTAGAATTCTTTGTAAACAAACTAACATTATATCCAACTAGTGCTGTGTACTTTTGTTAAATAATGAGAGCTAAAACAAATACAGAGAAGCTGAAACTCTAAACAAAAAAACTAAAAAAAAAAAAAAAAAAAATTAAAAAAAAGGTTAGCCGGAGAGTAAAAAAAAAATTGGAATGAAAATAATCTCTCTTTTATCCTCCTCTTTCTCACAGTCTACAGACAGCACATAATTGCCCCAAATATACTTAAGTGCCTCCTCATCAATGCGAGCAGGTTCGGTGCAGTTTTAAGAAAGCAGGATGCGAGCAGGCTCCGGAGAGCTCCTGGATCACCGAGTGACTCAGCCTGCACGGCACTCTGCAGCACATCTCTCTAGCAACGCCACTGCTTTCGTCACCTCTTACACAGAGACAGCCCAGCAATACTGGGTAAAAATAGATTGCAATTCTGTTGATGGCCTGTTGAGGAATGCGGCTTTATCTCAGTTTAGCTCTTTTTACACGCACAAAAAAATAAAATTAAAGAATAAGGGAATATCAGGGCCTGACTGAAGTTGATTCAATTGTTGCCAATAAAGACATCTGCTTGAGAGATATATTTATTTTGTATTAATAATGGTCTGTAGCCAGACTATTAAATATTTAATCGGCTTCAAACCAAAGAAGTATATGAAGTGTTCAAGTTGAGGTGGGACTTCAGAGATGCACTACAATGTTTGGCCATCAAATTGAAACAAATAGTATAAACAGGACTGAATCATGACACACCCGTGTATGACTCGCATCAAAACGCAGCTACAGTGAACGGAAAGACTTGCTAAAACGTGGAAGTGTGATGTGCTGCGCACGATACGACTGGTATATTATACTGGCCTCATATAGACCCTACTGATGCCAAAATAGAGAACAGCAGAACACCTCAGAGTTGAAAAGGTGGGCTCATGTTTAAACAGTCTGAACAGCTGAAGCACACATCTCAGCAACAAACAATACAAAATCAAAAGGCTCCATCATTCTAGCCAATCTCCAATCCAAGACAGGAACTATAATTACGCACTGACCATGCCATTGTCAAAATCTTTGAGAATGGCCCTTAAGAACATCACATACTTATGTGGCTTAGCATTACACAGTCATTGCACTCACTAAGGACACAGCACCCCTGGCATTCTTATGTGAAATCTTCTGAACATGCAATAAACCTCCCACGATGGCTCGACTGTTCAGAGACCTGGACGTACAGTTGGGAACCACTCACTTTTGAACTGACACCGATACCTAGAGTTCAGTTCTGGTACTGAACAGTAAATTTTTTTTCTGTTGGAATTCCAGTTGTAAGTAGAAACTTCTCAATTTCGACGTTTTGTTATTTAATTATTTAGAACATTTTACACACCACACAAAATAAAACTCTGTAAAAACCCATTTCTACCTCCCTCACCCCTACATCCCTCTTCAAAACCATCCCTACACACTCCAGCCTGGCACCATGGGCACAGGAACAGGCATCCAGGGTCCAGATTGCAGGCACAGGTTGAAATGTGAATGCTACCCAACCCTAGTGACCACTAAACTGTTGGACCCTCAAGCAAGACCCTTGTAATCTTCAGATCGAATTTTCTCCACATTTCAATAAATGTGTCTACCGTAAGAATAAACGGAAATATAAAAATACAGTTTCAGTTAGTTTCCAGGGTGGCATGGTGGTTTAGTGGTTAGCACTGGCGATTCGCACCAAGGAGTTCTCCCCGTGCCCGAGTGGGTTTCCTCTGGTGTACTCCAGTTTCCTCCCACAGTCCAAAGACATGCAGATTAGGTTGTCCGGCTACATTAAGGCCTTGTTCACAGACGTTTATGTTGCGTTTTGTAGTGGCGCTCGATTGACTTCTACACTGACGTTCGTTTGTCTCTGTTTAACGCCAGGCTTCAGCCCAAATTGTAGTTTTTGTATTTACCTGTGGGGGCAGTGTCGAGCACTGGATATGAAAGCCCTAACTCTGCTTTTTTTTCCCCACATGTCCCCATGTACAGCATGTAGGATCAAGGGATATATTCGGTCCTCCAAGGCGCAAAATGAACGCAAAGAGAACGCACTGACAGCGTTTTCCTTACGTTCGTTGGGCTTTTGACACCAAGAAAAAGCTGCATGCAACGGTTTTTTGACACCGTATAAACGCGCATCACGGACGCCCGTGTGAACACTCATTAACTCCTATGTGTAGAAAACCCTCGGCGCTTGATCCGCGCTCACCGGACGCCACAAACACGCCTGATTTTAACGCCCGTGTGAACAAGGCCTAAATTGAGCTTAGGTGTGAAAGGCTGTAGCGCATTGGCGGCCTGTCCTCCGTGTACCCTGCCTTGCGCCCGTAGTCAGCTGAAATTGGCTCCGGCTTCCCCAAGATGGATAATCGGTATATAAAAAAAATAATGAGAGTTAGATTTAGATAGAGTTAGATTTAATACTCTCAGACTATATAAGCATTAAGACCATAAACAAATGACCAGGTGCACTCATGCTTTCAGTTATAATAAACAAACTGCATGAATCTTCAGACCGGTCTAGAAAGAAAGCAGAGTGATTTGGGCAGCAGAGCGCTGTATGGGATCTTCTCTACCGTCTCTGCAGGACATTTTCACCGGGAGATACCGGAGAAGAGCTATCAGGATTATCAGACACTCCTCTCGTCCCAGTAACTGTCTGTTCGAGCCTCTGAAATCACTCAGACGCTTTAGGAGCGCGATGGCGAAAACAGAAAGACTCCAGTGGAGCTTTGATCTTCACACCATCAGACTCCTTCACACCATCATGCCACCACTATGACAATAACATTAAAATTACTCATGCAACACTTCTACCTCCCTCCACCCTGCTTCTTTTTAAAATTATCACGTCTGCACATCGCACTCTAAACACACCATTAATAATACTGCACATGTACAGTTTGATTTACAACCATAACATTTTCCTCTCCTAACTGTTGTTCTTTTAGTTACTGTTAGACCTTTTTTTAACTCGCGCACTTTACCGTATTTAAAATTTTGATTTGCGCAGTCATCGGGTCGCTCAGGGTACATTGCACTACATGTTGTACTTCTATAGCTACGTATGTGACGAAGTAAAGAATCTTGAATCTTGCGTGCGCTGGGGCTGAACCACGGAACCTTTCCCAGGACTCATCTGGACTTTATCTGGCTGCCTTCCATGAAGAACCTGTTTATCCACGCTTGTCCAAGCAAAAAAACCAAACAAACAAAAACACTAAAGAACAGAACAGGAAACAGGAAAAGTGAATGTGATCATTCAGAGTGAAGTTAAATGACCAGAGATCATTGGGATTTACAACCTTTAATGTGGTCCATGTTAAATACTGGAAGTGTGGAGCCGAACACCTAAAGAATCCTGAATTCAGTGCACGAGCACCACCACACAGATGGCCATGTTCACCCACAGCTGATTAAGCCGTGCCACTGGCGGCCATTTTCACACCCAGCTCATCGGGGCAGTGAGGAACCTCTCAACACCACACCGCTCCTAATAACCCCATGGTGCAATCAGAGCGCTGAAGGACGACGCGCTCACTCACACACACACACACACACACTAATGAATTTATTCACCTCACGCGCGTTGCCTAGCGAACGTTTCCGGCTGAGCTGCTAAATCGCCGGAAATAGAAATTCCAAAAACAACAATGAGAAACAAACGAGTATAATTAAAACTATCTATATTTAAAAAGAAACATACTTTGTATCAATGCCAAAAAAACCCTGACACAGGTTATAACTGTTTCGCAGTGTACAGACAGTCTGAATAATAATAATAATAATAATAATAATAATAAGGTAGCTAAGCTAACACGGCTAACCCACACACGACCCGAACAAAGCCAGGCCAGGGGCTAACTGTGCAGCGCGTGCTAATGAGCTAGCGTTAGCGTGCAACGGGTTTAACGCTTTGTGGGGAACAAAGAAAGAGCAGCTCGGTTTTATATACATACATATATATAAACCCGAATTCTTTTTAACCCTGCGTCGTTTGTATTAACTGATAAAGAATGAACGGACACCTATCTCATCACTCACCGGTACAGACGCTTGCGTTTCTATCCGCTCCGCTGAACGAACTCAACTGGACTGCAGAGACACCCAGAAACGAGACGCTCCAAAAGAGACGCTCCAGAGCATGCGATTGGCCGAGGCAGAGTCACGTGAACACGGCTTAGCCAATGATTAGCGCTTCTCTATCCAATAGCAGATGTAGTTCGGCAGAACAGCGCGGCGCCCAGATGACCCCCTTTGTGACGAAAATAGTTGCCGCTGTGAAAGGTTGACGACGGAGGATCGAACTCGCATGCGCCAAATCGTGTACTCTCGCGATATTCTTTGTGACGAGATACTTCCTGGATTTCTCTCTCATCAGAATCAGAATCAGAATTACTTTATTAATCCCCGAGGGAATATTCTCTAATTTACTCATGCCACCAAGAAGCAAAATACTGTATAGCAGTAGACACAGGACCATCAACTCAGACACTGACAAACCATATAACTCATAAGTTTCTCATTTAGGAGTTTCACAGCACAACTTTTATTATTTTACTTAACACACTTTACTGTGTTATTATTATTTATTACTATATATTATTTATTTCTTTGTGTGGACTAATGACATATAATGTAGTCCATAATCCATAAATCTAATTTTCTCATATATATATATATATTCTATTTATGTATATTATATATTTATCTCATATATATCATTTACTTAGGTACTTATATTAGCTAGACTACTGTTCAAAAGTTTAGGGTCACTTTGACATTTCCTTGTTTTCAGTGAAAAACAAAACATGAAATGAGTTGAAATATAAAA
>JAOVYU010000031.1:17109432-17122027 GCA_025674565.1 Synodontis membranacea | reverse complement strand
CTGAAACTTGTGTTAAATATAAACGGCCTCCTTGATTTATATGAATCTTGATCTGGAAATGTGGTCATCTGATTTAAAAGGGGTCTGGAGTGTAAAACCGGCAAATGAAATATACAATTAAAAGCAAGTACTCATTCTTATAGTATGTGTACTTGTTTCTACACTCCAGACCCCTTTTAAATCAGATGACCACATTTACAGATCAAGATTCATATAAATCAAGGAGGCCGTTTATATTTAACTCAAGTTTCGGGTTATGTGGTTTCAGAATGCCAAGTAAACCTTCTGTAATTTCACACCATGTTTTACCATGAACCTATTTCTATGGTGTTGTGTACTGAGTGATAGACAAGACATATAAATAAAACAATAAATTCTGATATAGTTCCCAAATAAAACATCGAATGCTGAATTTACATTGCAAGTCAATTCTAATTTTCTTTGATATTTGTCTGTTGACAAATTGTTACATGTAAAACGTTTAGATCCCTTTTTTTCTTATTTTTGTACATTTGATATGGGCCACATTCCAATGAGGTTATAAAACTGGAACATATGAGATAGCACAACTTATATTTAACTGCTCAAATCCAGTTTGATGGGGGGGGGGTTGTTTTTTTTTTCTTTGTCCATGACAGAGCAAGAATACTGGTGGTCCTTGCTCCAGGGTCAGGATTAAATTAAAGTAAGAATTCAAAGGTGTTAATGATAGTAATTGCAGTGCAAACAACAGATGCGTGTGTCCTTTCTATAAAAAACACTATGAATGATAATAATGGGTAGGGTAGCTCAGTGGTTAAGACACTGGACTATTGCTCGGAAGGTCATGAGTTCAAATCCCAGTGCAATGAATGCCACTGCTGGGCCCTTGAGCAAGGCCCTTAACCCACAACTGCTCAGTTGTATAAAAATGTGATATATATAAGTGGCTCTGGATAAGGGTGTCTGCCAAATGACTTAAATGTAAATAATTATGTAAAGGGAATTTGATATAGGTCAGGTCTAATATATAAATATTCAGGACAAAAAAAATCAGATCTGGGTCGAAATATGACAATTTGTACAAATTTAAATGCAGTCTATGTGGTCAAATGCAATTTGTGTGGTACAAATTTATGTTTGTTTTCCTGCATAAACACAATCTTCTTAGGTTCAGTGTGAATGAAATTTTCTGGTTTTAAGTATAAGCACAAGCATGCAAATGCAAATACTGAACAATACACTGTAGACTGCTGTGAATAAGGATTATACACCTCCCTTTCTACTCAGACATACCAGCAGGGGGCTCCAGCAAATACAGGAAGTGATCATGATTCCCAGGAGCTGTGCCACCATCTCTATGTCATGCGATTTTGCTGTCCTGCGGTGGCATTTCCTTCTGCGCAGACGTGCATGCACCAGGGTGATGCCACTGACCGTGTTACACACCAAGGACATGGCCAGCGAGCCCAATCCAAGTGTAGAGAATAGCAGCATGAAGGCCACATCTGTGTCTGTAGTTCCCCCTAATACCCTTATAAAACACCAGGTCCATGGGTGCTGATAGGTGTATTCTCCCAGCCTGACAGCAGGTAGCAAGGCCACAACAAGTGCTGAGAGCCAGATTAGCACCAAGGCCATTTTGGTGCGGGTCCCCGAGACAAGACGAGCATGGAGAAGTGGCTGCGTGACACCCAAGCACCGCTCAGCTGCCATGGCGCTGCCCAGAAAAAGTGGACACAGGCCGAAGAAGACCATACTGCCACCTAGGAACTGGCAGGTGGCATCAGCATGGGGGGGAGGACTCGTCCCTACACCATTCGAGTAGAAACGTAGCACCACAGCACCAGGGATGATATGCCCGGCCAAGTCTGTTGCCACCAGTGAGCTGGCGAAGAGAAGGAAGGTGGCCTTTGAGCGTCTGCGAAGCCGGGCATATGCCTTGGCCAAGATGAAAAGTGCTATGATGTTGGACAGGACACCCAGGGTCATGGAAAGGCCAGCAGCCACAGGGTGGTTGGTAGGTCTGTTTGTCAGGTTGCCTGTTTGACCCACGGCTGCCATTTCCACCACAGCCTGGGTCTGATTGGAGAGGGGTGATATGGCACTGGGCCCTGAGAAGTTGCAATGATGCAGGGATAACATCTCCACGACGAGAGAGTACCGATGAGTCTCAAGGAAAAACACAGCTGAGGAGCAAAAAGAAAGACAGAACATCAACACTCAATCCCAGCAGCAGTATTTAATACTAAGTGATTCAGTAATATTAGGTAATTAGATTATGCAGCTATTTAATACAAAATATATAGTCATACATTCATTCTTGGCGAAATTTAAAGCTATTGGTAAGCGTCTGAACCTGCTATAAAAATGTATGCGTATGATTACGGTATATAAGATTATCCAACCAAGATAGTGAAGTTCAGTTAGCAGTTAACTTACACATCCCAGAGTACATATTTCCGAGTAGGAAACAATGCCAGACTCAAAAAACACTGAATCGTTTGAATGCTGTATTGCATTTTTGCCATTTCTGATCATAAATGTCCAAAAGTTATTTCCCTTAAGGATTATAGTTCTTACAAAAGTACATCAAATGAGCTGAAAAAGGTTATCCTTGGAAGTGGTTTGCTGTTATTTTCACACATCACTGGTGCTCAGATGAACCAACGAGCTCCTGTCTGAAACATTCTGGTCGGAAGAGCGCATTGTGAGTGCAACTCGCTAAAACATAGCCATTTAAGGCGACTGTAGGGCTCCCTAGAATGTTTTCCTTAAAAAAACCAAACAAAAAAAAACATTTTTTTTAAGCACAAATAGCTTATATTATGTGCTTGGAGAAATATTAAAGCTTGTGATCTATCTAGGAAAATAATCCATCAACGTAGACCTTTTTTTTTTTGCTTCACATGAATGGCCCTTAAAACATTCAAGTTACATATTTTGTCTCTTTAAACTTACAGTTCTGTAGGAAAGTAGGCAGTTATCTGAATACACCTATTTTAATGTCTTTGTTTCTTTCTTTCTTTCTTTTTTTTTTTTTTTTTTTAAAGGATTTTGTACCAAATACAAATTCAAATTGATCTTTTTTTTTTTTTTTTTTTATATGAATTTGCTCCATATAAATTCAGACTCTCTTGTGATTTCCCACGCGTACTACAGTACTGGGCTATCAGTCAAAAATGCTGAACAAGTTTCAACGCCTCACTGTCCTGCAGCAAATACACCCTGGACGCCCTGAAAAAATGTGAAATCACATTCACAATAACAGAATATGAATACTGGGGCTGTGTCTTTGCAGAACAGATGTCTGCACTGTTAGAGATGTGTTATTACCAGCAGTTATAAGAAGAAGAGCACACTTAGGACCTTCACTAACACGAATGACTCACAGCATGAGTGCACACGGGCTGTTATTTACTTCTAATTCGAATTCGAATTAAATGAACCTTGTTTATTATTACTCATTTTTTTTTAGACATTGTTCACACTAAACTGTGCAATCAATTCATTTATTTTTTTTTTTTTTGTGCCACACCCCTTATAAGTGAAGTGTAGTCTTTTTAAGCCTAAACTCAACTGTAACATTGGGGATGAAAGCACCTTCTTGTCCTATAATGGTCTGACAGATGACAATAGATCAAAAGTGAATCCTACCATTTGAGGTATGTATCAGGTCATGCTCGGCTTCATCCCACCTGAAGAGTCTTGGAAAATCAACAGTCCTCAAAACAACATCAAAGTCTTTCCATCTGGGGAAAAAAAAAAAAAAAAAATCAACGTCCAATTTTCTTTAGTCCGTTATATAAAGACCGGCTTCTGGAGAAAATGCAATTCCGAAGCGTTCTTCTTCTGTGTAAAATGAGCCTCATTTTTGGGTGGAGGGAGGAAAAAAAAAAAAGAAAAAAACTCTTCTCGAACCAGCGCGAGCCAAACGAACCTTACACGAACCTTCAGAAGAACAGATCAGAGGGATCTCCAGAGCGCTCGTGCTGCACCCGCGCGCGCTGTCCAATGAGCTGCAGCTGCTCGAGCTCCGGAGCTTTTATACTCAGCAGACCAAAAAGACACTCAGCTGACTAGTGCTGCTTCAGATACACTCACTGTACTTCGTTTCTGCCATAATACAAAAAAAAGTCAAAAATACTGAGAAAAATAGCTGCTTGCTTATGTAGCCAAGCTATTATATGTGCCTTGTCATTTCTCCTCCGTGTTTTTATTTAATTTATTTTTTTGTTTGTTCATAAGAACCCGACAAATGTAGAAACTGACCAACGTCTTTACACCGGAAACAGTTTTGGGTAGTAAACACTACTAATGATAATATAAACTATACAAATGCACATGTAGAGTACTGAGCAAAAAATCTTAGGCACATGAAAAACTAAACAAATTTTTTTTGTAAAGATGACCAAAAATAATGAAACTGAAATCTTTCTACTTTAAAAGAAAACCCCAAAACAGTAACCTTAATACTAAACAAAGACAGGGGCGTGTCTACGGGGGGGAAGGGGGGGGGGGGGGGAGGCAATGCCACCCCAGGGACAAGTTCATTACATTCAGACCCGACTGGATAGTAAGAAAATTATTGGAAAACTATTATTATTATTAGGCTATTAGACCTAGTAGTACTTGTAGTAGTACGAGTAGTAGTATTAGTAGTAAGTGGTGGTTTTCCACCTATTTTGCAGGTATTTTTTTCTGCCCCCCCAAATGAGTTAACTGCCCCCCCCCACACACACATGACATTCTGGTCACGCCTCTGAACAAAGTCACTGGTTCTTTGTATTGTTTTTCTTTTTTTTTTTTTCCTTTTTTGTTTCTTAAACAGTAGTCCCAGGCACCATTTGTGTAATCTTATAAGGAATCTTTTTTTTTTTTTTTTTTACTGAGCATGTTGGAGAATCTGAGAGTTCTGATCTGGAGACTTCCACTGCCGCCCTTGCTTCTACTTTTTTTTTTTTTTTTTTTTTACAAGCAAAACCCAGGAGCCTTCATTATGCTTTTTGTTTAAAAAAAAAGTGGTCAGTTATGTAACATGTTGCCTTCTTTACTGACATAGGCTATAAGGCTATAAATAAAAATCTAGGCTATAACAATACATGTGTGGCAAAAACCAGGGTACCTACTAGTGGATATTTTTGGCAATTTAATCGAGTAAAGTTTCACGTATTCCGTATTCATTACACGTAAGGTGAAATACATCGAGCCTTTTTTTTTCCAGCTGGGATGATTATGGTTCATAGCTCATGAAAATCCACACCACATTATAATAAATTATTAGAATATTTTCCAAGCTCAATCAAAAAAGAATTGATGGATTGAGGAAATACAGAAATGTGATACATCTGAAAAGTATGTTCATTTATACAGTCAGTATATGTTGTTGGTTGAGGCTCCTTTACCATAAATTACTGCATAAAGGTGGTGTGGCATGGTGGAGATCAGCTTGTGGTACTGCTGAGGTGTTTTCTGAAGCCCGGGTTGCTTTGAGAGCAGCCTTCAGCTCATCTGTATTTTTGGGTTAGTGTTTCTCATCTTCCCCTTGACATCCCATAGATTCTGGAGTTGGTTGGCCAATGAAACACAGTAATATCATGGTCAGCAAACCATGTGGTAGTGGTTTTGTCCCTGGTGGGAGGTTCCAAGTCCTGCTGGAAAAGAAAACTGGCATCTCCTTAAAGCTTGTCAGCAGATGGAAGCATGAAGTGCTCTAAAATCTCCTGGTAGATGACTGTGGTGACTCTGGACTTGATGAAACACAGTGGGCCAACACCAGCAGATGACATGACACCCCAACTGGGGAAACTTCACAATGAACTTCAAGCACCTTGGATTCTGAGCCTCCCCACTCTTCCTCCAGACTCTAGGACCTTGATTTCCAAATGAAATGCAAAATTTACTTTCATCTGGAAACAGGACTTTGGACCACTGAGCCAGAGTCCAGTTTGTTTTCTCCTTAGCCCAGGTAAGATGCTTCTGATGTTGTCTCTGGTTCAGGCTTGATATTAGTGATGTGACCGTTGTAGTCTCTTTCCTGAAGACATCTGTGTGTGGTGGCTCTTGATGCATTGACACCAGCTTTACTTCAGTCCTTGTGAAGCTCTTCCAAGTTCCTGAATCGACTTTTCTTGACAATCTCCTCAAGGCTGTGGTCATCCCTCTTGCTTGTGCACATTTTCCTACCACACTTTTCCCTTCCGGCCAACTCTCCATTAATATGCTTCGATACAGCACTTCGCAAGTAGCCAGGCTGCATGAAAGAGCAGGGGTACTCGTGTTCCTATTAAAGTAGCCAGTGAAATGTACGTACAAATGTAAACAGTTAACCTAACAATTGAATCGTCGGTTTCTGCTCATAAAAGAAATCTGTTTTGAGCGGGTCCATTGAGTTTATTTTACATTTGAAAGTAGGTCCTGGCTGCAAAAAAAGTTTCGGAACAACTGTTTTACTACCAGTAGCCTTCATGACTGCTGTGACATACAGTATAAAGTTTTGGGAAACTTGTGGTAGAAGTTACTTTGTACTTAAATTACTCCTTGTAAAAAGGAAACAGGAAAAATAAGTTACGTTCTCTTACAGCACAGAAGCCTGTAAGTAAGTGGGGTAGAACTATAGATGGGTACCAGCAGCTGGGAGGCTTTTTCCATTAGGCCTATGATTAATCACCTACAAGACTAACTAGCAGCAAATGTGTTGTGAAAGGGAAGGATAATTCTCTCCATGTAATTCCTCTCCCTTTTCAACATGATTGATCAGTCACACAGGGATTAATTTAAACCAGACCTGCCTTAAAAAACATTCTGCTTAGTTTGTATGAATGTTTTTTTTTTTTTGAGGGGTGGGGGTTAATAAATTGTAATCAGAAATCACTATCTTTACTAGGTTTGCTTCGCTTTGGCACAGATATATTTAAGTATCTATTGGTCAACCAGAAAGAGTCCAGTGATCATTAATAACACCCACTCAATGGGCAGCAGAAACAGCAGAATTAACTAGCTTACATAAAGCTACTCAATTGTATTATAACCTTTATGAAATGCTATGTTAATTCTCACCCCGTATTAAAGTTTTCTATCCCACCCGTGCTTTTGCTAACTATTTTAGTTAACAGCAATTTGAGGCTATAAAACACCATTATAGATTATACATTCTGTTTTCCTGAAATGTCGCAGAACTACTACATGGCACTACGATGAATTCAGACCTATTGTGATACATTATCTAAGATTTACAGTAATAAAAAAAAAAAAATTAACAAATCACATCAGAAACATTGAGAACGCGTTTCTTCCAAACATGCCGAAAATACATCATAAATTATAATAAACCCTTGGATGTCAACTTAACTGGACCAGAAAGAGACGTTTATTTATATTGTTTTAATTAAAGGCCAAAGTGGGCAGTTGAAGACTGAAAAACGACCAGGTCGCATATTTATCATTTTCAACCGTTTAGTTTTGGCGAGCCTGTTGCAGCCTCGAGGTTTGGCATGTTGTGCGTTGTTTGGCAGTTTGATGGTTGTTAACAGCATATTAAAAGCATATCACGAACAGTACCAAGGAAATACTCTGACCTGAGCATTTAAATATTTCCTTAAAGTGAAGTGCACTATGAGATTATGTGTACAACCATGTCTGTAGCTTTGATAGCTACAGCTTTGATATACGACCGCATGCTTCCCTATTTTAATCACAAAATGTTTCATGCAGACTTTACCAAATGTAATATCTTCTTCTGGGTGGCATAGTGGTGCAGCAGGTAGCAGGTAGCCTCACAGCTCCTGGGACCCCCGGTAAACCTCAGCTCAGATTACTGTCTGTGTGGGCCTTTGAATGTTGTTTCTGTGTTCGCATGGATTTCCTCTGTGTTCTCCAGTCTCCTTTGACGATCATAAAATATGTTAGTAGGCATTCCATCCAGGGTATATTCCCGCCTCAGTCAGTACTCTTGGGACAGGATCTGAGGATAAATGAAGAAATTAATAACTTTTCTACTTTTGGTTTACTGTATCTAGTCACTTCCTGAGGGCTGTGGTGAGTGCGATTTCAACGTCCTAATTCAATTCAACAGATTCATAGGTGTCAGCACAGGAAAATGACTCCCACAGCAGCAGAGCCAAAAAGAATAAAGCTGACAAAGCACGATTTCTACTTGGAGGAAGAATGCAGTCAACTTCACATGAGCAGACCAGCAGAAAATCTGATGGGCAGAACTGGAAAGAAGTATTCATATACTTGCGCAAACCAGAACGGACCTGGACCCGACCAGAAGACTAGGGTCTGAGTGAAACCCGAGGTGAGCTAAGATCAACATGTTCCAAGTGAGTTGTGGTAACAGGCGGGAAAAGTGGAACAAGAGAGAATGGGGGCTTTTGTGGGATGTAGTCCTGACTCCTGAGACAGGATTGCGCAAAAAAACCCCCCCAAAAAAACCCGTTTGTCCCGACATCATGTGCGCCCAGCAAGCATGAAGAGCTCTGTTTGCACAGCTAGAGAAACATTTTCGTACAGAAATGTACATTTCAATTCGGAAACCATATACATCGTCTTAGTTTTAAATTCTCTAACCCAAATAAATCCACCAGTCTTGTAACTTCTCGAATCATTACCCAAAACCCACGGAACCTGCTACTGATTCAAATACATGGATGGTTTCAGGTTATATTTATGTTGTGACATCCCCTTATGGCCAAATCATACAGGGAAGAAACCACGGCTGCCAGATGTCACTGACAGCATGGCCACCAACAAATGTTAACTTACATACTAACAACACAGTGTACTGTTTATATACGTGAAAGAGAAAGTCAGCTTTTTAAAACTTCTGCTTTATTCAGACAATAACGTCTGCAGCCTTGGTGTCTAGATATCCTGTCCAACAAGAGCACAGAGGATGAAAATGGCAGCCATCCTGCTAAAATATTTAATTCTAGTGCTGTTGAGGACATTGGACATCAGTCCATATCTCATAATATAATTTTCCTATTGTGTAATAACCTCAGCCACTTGGCACCCTACACCCAGAGTTACTCCAATCCCATGTCTTTGTCTGGAACTGTGTCCTCAGTTTCTTTTTTTTTTCTGAACCAGATTCTTCTGCTGTGTAATTGCTTCCATGAGACACATTTTGCTGTTCACACTCCTGAGTAGCTCCCCGAGGCTATACCAAATTCTGTTTTGACAAAGCAAGGAACACAAGCATGAAACGAACACGAGCAAGTTATTCATGAAGCTGGCCTCTATAGTCCGCTTTGTTGAACAGCTGAATCTGGCTTATCAAAAAAATCCAAAACATTCGTTTAAGGGTTTATTTATTTATTTGTTTGTTTATTTATTTATTTCATTGAACAGGCAAGAGTCAGGCATGTGAATGTATTGAGTTGTGCGTGCAGAACCATGTACAGTCGACCCTCGCCACTTCGCGGTTCGAATTTCGCGGCTTCACTCTATCGCGATTTTTTCAAATACAGTATGTTCATTAAAAAGTTGATCAAGACAAAATGCGGGTTGCGCTCGGTTGTCTTGAGTCAATTTTTAAATTTTTTTTATTAACTTTTTTTCCCAAAAATTGGGTGTTATTTCACGTCTAGAGTGCTCTAATAAGGTAAAAATCTGTATTTAGAAGGTCGTAAACAGGTTTTCTGTGCTCTAACTATGCGGAAATACTACTTTGTGGAAATTCACTTATTGCGGTAGAGTCTGGAACGGATTAACCGCGTAAAACAAGGGTTTACTGTACTACTTAGGTGATGTGTTTGTAAGCAATTTGTATGCTAAAGAACTATTTGAGCTTTCTGTTAAAAGAAAATGTAATATTGTTTTTACTGGTGAATGAGCTGTGCGTTATTATTTAATGTATTTTTTGGCCTATTTTTAATTTACTTATTTTCAAAAAGTTTGTAAATAAGTGAAAGGATCTGCAGTGTCATATTTGTTAATGACTTAGAATGACTTAGCATGCTCTCATATTACTCCAGCCTAATAACTAATAAAATATATATGGGTGGTCAGGTTTATTGGCACAAATGCCCTGAGCACACTTTCTAGCTCAGCAGGAAACCCAAAGTGCCCTGCAAGCAAAGCCACAATTGCTGCATTTTCACTTCAGCGTCCCTTGATAGAATTTTAAAGCTCTTGCTTAGTGCCTTTTGTTAAATATGGGTGCAGGAGTGTGGTCTGGGCTGCAAAACGCACACCTGATGCATATTTATTTAGGTGTTTTCCAGCAATTGTCATTGGTACTGAAGGCATGGTTTAAAAAAAAAAAAAAAAAAAAGCTAAATTGAGAAGCGTATCATCATTATCCAAGACATTGCAAATAAGGTATAAATACACATGGAGATCTAGCAACAGGTGGAAATAGAGGATGCTGTGGACATATAAGGAAAGTGTAGGACAAACAGGACAGGAGATGCAGAGGTGAATCAGGGTATCGTAGGAATCAGGGTGGATTGGGTAGACAGATGGAGAAACTGAGACGCAAATTTTTTGGTACAGTAGGAAGACATAGCCTTCTAACAGGACCTGAGTACAAAGTCTCCTCGAGGTCCACAAGGTCACAAAGTGGGTCAGGGGCTGACGAAATCTCACTGAAGCAGGCCACTGGGCCAAAGATCTCAAATCAAGCAGCGTGTTGAAACAATCAGAGAAGAACTCCTGATATAGCTTCAGCTGTCACCGTTACATTTCTGTCGTCTGTCACAATGGGAAGTTTCTCTGACAGTAATGTCCAATGTGTGTGATTGAGTTTTCGCAATGTTAGTGTTTTGCAGTTGACTTTCTTTAATGCATTACCAACCAACTGAAGATCTTGCACTTCATTTCTGAAACACACAGTGATGAAATGTTCTGCTAAGTTACCAAATCACCGTGGGCAAAAGAAACGTATCAGTTGCATGCATGTTAAAGAAAGGAAAAAATAGTGTTGACATTGCTGCAGTGTTCCCTTTTTTAGGTGTTTTGTCATGACTACCCAACTTCCGGCACGTATCTGCTTTGGCGCAATAGCAGGTCAGTGAGGCTCCTAAAAAAAGACTAATGTCTAACAATTTGTCTAAAAGAAAATAGAACACATTATTAGCACATACTAACTTATGCGAGCCCGCAGGATGGATCATCCGCTGCAAGTATGCCTTTGATTTGCCACATTTTTAAAATTGTAGTTAATGCAGAAATATTTTGGATCAATTAATACCTAAAACGAATCTGGAACCAGAGAAACAATTGTAGTTTCGAGAAATTGTCCATTTAAATAAATTGAAAGGGGAAAAAATATGCACGTCTCATGTATCACTTTAAATCAATCTTAAAAAGAAAAATAGGACAGCAAATGAATCAGACAGTTGTCACGCGTCTCACCCTGGTTCACCACTTTTACCTGTATGGCTATGGGAGGTCAACTATATGCCTGACAATTTAGTCTATAGTTATATGCTACAGTATAGTGTGTCTAAATCTGAATCCATGACAGGAAGGCTACTTAAAAGTTTAGGAACCATATCATATCTTCCACTTCAATAAACTGCTCTATTTCTAACATGAAATTTTCTGACTTTCATGGCATTATTTCTATCCTAATTACAGAGTTGTTTTGTTTTTTTTTTCTCACCATGTGACTTGTTTTTACATAAGATCCTGATTCTCTTTGTCAAACAGCTTGGCCTTTCTCCTATAGTTAAATCTGATCATCCTCCACCACTTAGCTTTGAACTTGGAAAGGAATTAGACACGAATGCTGCATCACCTCCGAAACATTTAACAATTATATTTAATATTCATATTTAACATTTAAATTAAATATAAATGTTAAATGCACAACATTCTTGCAAGTTTATTGTCTCCCTAACTCCACAGTAGCTTGTGTCAGAACGGACTGCTTTTCTCAGTACTTTCCTCTCTCCAGAGGCCATGTCAGGGCTGCTCCTGTCCCCTCTACTGTTTACTTTGGCAGTATGACATGCACTTAAGGGCCATTAAGTTTACATTGATTTTTCAAGACTAAAATCAGGACTCTAATCTATTATTAAATTATTACACCCATAATGTCCTGTATATGATATTCTTAATATTTTCCTGTTTGAGATTTTTCCCAACCGCATATCGAATCTGTGAGTGTTTCTCCATCAATGGCTAAATAAATGAACCATAAATATACAGTTAGCTAGATATTTAGGTATTAACAATACGTTATTGAATGGTTAGGATTCATACAATCAAGATGAATGTTTTACCCACATTTTATCATCATGGTTTTTTTTTTTTTTTTTTTTTTTCATTTTTCAATCTAAATCCTTCTTTATATAAGTAGACAAGGCAACTATGGCATGTATCTGGCAGAAGGAACCCGCCGTTTATGAAAGTTAACTTGTGTGATGTAGACCATAAGGTTACCTGGTCCTGTCCCACCTGATGTTTTACAGTGGGGCAGCTAACATTCCAAAAAAATGTTAATTCGGTTAATTTTGTTCAATTCAGTAAAAAAAACAAACAAAAAAAAACAAACAAAAAAAACACAAACAAACACAGACTCCATCTTATTATTAAAACCAAAGTAAGCTCTGCCCCTACAAATAAGCCATGTGTGACAGATATCAATGACCACACACACACACAC
>JAOVYU010000031.1:17078299-17088308 GCA_025674565.1 Synodontis membranacea | reverse complement strand
ATATAAGCAATTTAAAAAGATTATTTGACATATTTGTAAAAGGTTACAGGAAATGTGTATAACATGACAAATACAATTTTGAATGCTAGATTTATGCCAGAATGTTGTATTGAGTCTAATTGCTGTTTTCCTCAACAGGCATTTATATGGCCTTTAGAGTACTCACTTAGCCATATTTGATTAGATTATTGATTGTACAATAGCTCCGGGACAAAGAGGGCTCAGAGATGTGGGTTTGTGAAATCTAGTTCTGATGAGAATTCTTATAATCTCTTTTAACAGAGAGAGCAGATGATTGATAATACTGACTACAAATGACTAATCATAACCATATTAGGCAGTATAGGAAGTACTTAATCTTGACCTGTAATGTCTTAGTTACAACCTCTCCTTACTCTGTTTGCATATTATCTTCTGCCTGTGTGCGTGCGTGTGTGTGTGTGTGTGTGTGTGTGTGTGTGTGTGTGTGTGTGTGTGAAAGAGCGAAAGAGAGACAAATTTCAGGCAGTCACAGTGGAGTCATTAAGCTTGATATTAGACAGCTGTGTATGTGTGTGTGTGTGTGTGTACACATCTGGGCAGAAAATGGTCCTAAGGACATTGCGAGAGTTGAGAAGACGATTTTCCTCTAAAGATGAGATGAGCACAGTTTGACCACAAAACAGTGTGTGAATTTAAACAGTGAGACTACAGCACCATTTGTTGTCTATTTTTAGAGGAGGCTCTGTTCCCGTTTGCAATTCAAAGCTCAAGTACAAAATTGTTTGTCTCAGTCCAGCATGGTGTCACACTTGTGAATTTATGCCAATTAACACCTCAAGTTGTAAGAAAAGGTACAAAGGTTAAGTTTAGGGTCAGGGTCAGGCTTAGCGTTTCTGTTTCCAATTCCGAAATCCAATTACATCAAACTTGTGTGTTTGAATTCATTTACGTTTTTCAAAGTACAAATACAAATTTTTTTGTGCTACTTCTTGATGCCATTATAGTCTTCATATTACTACATATTACTTAGAAATGATATCATGATTGCAGAAGGTTTCTGTATAAACTAGTCTATAATATTTGGTATATAACAGTGTTTCTCAGAATCCCCGCCCTGCACAAATCTATAATGTAATAATTGCACTTTATCATTATGTCAGCATGTAGTGCAAAGCTGTAAAGTGTGTAATGCGGGTTATTTAATTACCTGGGACAATGCAAGATTAGTGGCAACTTGAATTATTTATGTATGTCACTAAAATAATAGCACAGGCTGAACCATCAAACTTTAAATGACATCCAAGCTTTAAATTTACTTGAATTCTTAGTTATAACATTTTAGCATTTTAATAAATAAATGGACATTACGTCTTTAGCTGAAATTTCAGAATTTAGTAATTCCTCTTGTGTGGATTTGATTTATTCTATAAGAATGCAATGCACCTATCTTTGTGTGTGTAGTTACTGTGAACAATGAAAGCCATACCACACCACCTTAGCACAACCTTTACCACATCACTGTCAGGAAATGAATAAACACGATCTAAAAGCAGTGTAAGCAATTGTGAATAAAAATGGTTAATGGGCTCAAAAGCTGTGATCACTCTTGGAAATGATCATGATATGAGGCTGGGTGAATCACTGGGAGTCATATTGCACTGATGAGCTTCACCACATCGATTGTTTGTCACAGCCAGGAAGAGCGGCAGCCTTTAAATAAAAGATGACCATCCATTTACATTGCCTCAGATTGCAATTAAGGCGTGCTCTAAATGAGCAGGGATAAGTAGGGAAAGATCTGATGTCCACAAAGGAGAAAATAAGTGTAAGGTTTTTTCCCAGAAAACTGAGTAGGGAAGAGACAGCGATGATGTAAAGTAACACTTAAGACATCTTTGTAGAGTTTTTTTTTAACTACTGGAGTATAGCACAGTCAAAAAAAAAAATATGTTAAGAAAGATTACAAAGATTTCAAAAGGAAAGAGTAAATAAGTTACATGACCTTTGTTGCCATATTTGCTGGTGTAATAGGCTGTGAATGAACCAAAATACCAAAATAAAATAAAAAAGAGAGAGAATTATATAAGACAATTCGCAGTGCCATGTTACCGGTTATTACAGATATATAGTTATATAATCAACAAGCTCCTCCTCCTCCGCCTTCCCATTTCGGCTATTCCCAACTAGGGGTCGCCACAGCGGATCTTTTTGTCTGCACGTCTGATTTTTTACGCCAGATGCCCTTCCTGACGCAACCCTCCCCATTTAGCTGGGCTTGGGACCGGCACGCAGGCATACACCAGAGTGTGCACCCCCTTGTGGCTGGGTCCTTTTACAGCACCCGGCCTTCTCTGGATGTCTCCCATCCAAGTACTAACCAGGCCCGCCCCTGCTTAGCTTCCGAGAACAGGCAAGATTGGGCACCCCCAGGGCAGCATGGTTGTACATATAATCAACAAGCTATGTTGATTATATAACTATATATCATGGTTTCACTTCTGCAATCTTGCAAAAATTATATATAACTAACCATAACCCTAAATTATATATATAAATATATATATATATGTTCAGTCCTAAACAAAATCTTAAGACCGGGGGAAAAATTTCAAGTATTCGCATTTCGCAGGTGGTTCGTAACCATGTTGTACGTACAGCATCAAAATGCAAAAAGATTAAACAGGAGCAAGAGACAAAAAATCGAGAGTAGGCAATTTATTGAAAACTGCATTTAAACTCAAACAGGCTGTTCATCAGCTGATCAAAAGTTTGACCCATGACCCTGTCGCTGGTTCACCACTGTTCCTTACTTGGACCACTTTCGATAGACACTGACCACTGCAGACCGGGAACACAAACTTTTGCCAAATAATCTCTTTAGGATATGCATCATGGAACAGGATGCTTCATTGTGTAACATCTAAGAATGAGAAATACAGCAATAAAAAAAAATACCCCATTTTTCATCAAAAGAAAGTCAGATTTTCACCTCAGGAAGAGTGGAGGTGGCAGCCTTTCCTGTTAAACTGTCCTGCTCTATTTCCATTGTGTTAAATCAATAATAGTCATTTTTAATATATGACACAATGGCTATTCATTTAATTTATTTCAGTTTGATCATTTTTAATTAGAGAGTAGTTAATTATATCACCAGCACACTTACATAATAATGAATGAAAAAGAATAAGAAGCCAAATTTCTATGGTGTGACAGGTCAGTGCGACCAATTTTAAGTGGAATAGGACAAACATTTTGTCTCAGCATAAAAATTCTGAACTCTGCATTGGGTTTAAAATGCACCACCAATAAATCCTTTTCAGTGTAATATAATGCAGAGATCCAGTGTGATGAAATACTTCCCAAAGGACCCATACAGAGGAAATCAACCCACATCTGTAAAAACATAAAACCTACTGTACAGCAGTCTCAGACAAGGCTGAATAATTTAAAAATGGTGCTCTGTCTGCCTAGATAATATTACAGTGCAGGATAATAGTATTAATACTGGCAATATGAAATTAGTATATTTAAATTACAATTTATAATAGGCTACAAAATATCCTGAAATGACATTTGGAAACACATCACTATGCACTGCCGTCTTCTGTCCCATGTATTAAATCGGCGGTGTTAGTTTACATATTGGTAATATACTATGTGCAATAAATTTATCTAAAAGAAAAATGGTGAGCATACTGCCTAATCATAAATCATTGGCTACTTAAAGAAAAGCTTTCTCCACACTGTTGAAGTGTCCCATTATTATTATTATATATAATAGATATGAATCTAAAGTCATCTCTGACTCAGGGGAGAATGAGATTGATTGGTTAACAGCATAAATTTCACTGTTTAAAAGATGACATAACTGTACCTTTGCATATGTCCAGAAAACTATTTATACTAACAGGAAACTAACAATAACTTGCCAGCTACAGTAACAAGCACATTGAATGGGTTATATGTATTCTCTCCATCTTTTTTAAAAAATAATATATAACTCATTCTATGAGTTATAGTGTTATGTTTCTACCTAACAATAACTACCCAGCAAGTTAAATAACTGGCTAACAAGTTAAAGTTAGTGAACAACGGAGTTAATAGTTAATAGTTATATACGCTGCTGATTCTGAGCAGTTTTCCAGCTTAACACTGTAATAGAAAATGTGCGAAAGTTCAATTTTTATAATTAGAATAAGAACAATACTTATTACAGTGCATCAAAATGAAAAAAAAAAAAAAAAACATTTGTGAATGAGCACAAGGTTTGCCATGCAGCCAATGAGGTGTCCTGCTATTTTGCATTTAGTGCAAGGTCTTTTCAATTCTTATCACCATAGATGTAAATGGCTATGACAATGTAAAATTTTCTGCTTAAAATAAGATAGAAAAATAAAACCTAAATATCTAAATAAGAATTATACATAAAAAAGAAAATACTCTTTATTTTGATACAAAAAGACTCTCATAAAATAAGAATTTTCCATCAGTAGGTTGTAAAAATATTTATCCTTAACTACAAATAAATTAGATTTAAAATGACAAAAAGTCCTAACGTGATGTCCTAACACAATCAACCTGTAAACAGGGCTAATTCTATAAAGGTGTGTAGGAATGTCAGAGGCTTCCATAATGCCTTTGTTTTAATGAAATGTCACAACTCGTTGCACGGTGTGTTGTTGAATTGTGTAAACTTTTGCTTCACTTTACACTGTCTTGCTCGGGTCTGCTGCTGTGACCCTTGTGCAACTCATTTAACAGTTTCTTAACATAACAATTTTTTTTTTAATATGTGGCCTTGTAATAAAAAAAATCTCTCTATGCTGGAAGATAATAATAATAATAATAATAATAATAATAATAATAATAATAATAATAATGTAAAATGCATTTATAATTTTGTGAACTTTGAACAGAATCAATGAATATTTTGTACCTATAAGCTATAACTTAAGGCTAAGTCCACATGTGGCTGACACACTAAAAACCAGTGGAACCCAAAACTATACTAAGCACTACACAACACACTATTCTTTAATTCCAATGAACTGTTCTTTAACTATTTTTATCTTTTAATATAATCTACCCATACCCCCTGTAAGAATACTAATTAGAATCAATAAATCAACGACATCATTATTAGACCAACGTTTTTTTTAAATACCAGTTGTAATGTATAACTATGTATGTATAACTACCATACACAAACTTGACAGGATTTGGGGTTGTCATGATGTGAGCGTTAAATACACTATATGGACAAAACGTTGTGGTCACCTGACCATGACACCAGTATGTGGTCCTTCTCCAAGCTGTTTCCACAAAGTTGGAAGCACACAATTGTTTAGGATGTTGTTGTATGCTGTAGCATTTCAATTTCCCTTCATTGCGACTAAGAGACAAGATTCATATTTGCCATTGCCTTCTATTCTTATTGAATAAAGGAAAAAACTCAATTGAAGCAAGAGAGAAAATTTGCAAAGTTTATGGCAACGCTGCAATCAATGCAATCAGTATTTCCATGGCCAAGAACTGGTTTGCTAAGGTTTGAAAAAGTGAATTCGAGCTAGATGATAAGCCAAGAAGTGGTAGACCAAAGGAAATGGAGGACTGGGGGCTGGAGAAATGGAAATGGAAAAAGATTCTGAACGTTAGCAGGTGGTTCCACGTGCAATTTCAGAGAGAAATTTCACTCAGTGGCTTAACCCTTGCATGACAGGTGAATTACACCTTTATTAGCAGCTGCTTGGTCATGGAGAAACTGAACGTTGCAGTGATCAATTGATCAAACTGAGTATTACTGAAAGTATCAACTTTGAACTACAATCACAACGCACAAAAGAAATTCATCCTCCTTCAGGACACGAAAGGCCATATGTTGCAGAAGCGAGGAAAGACGTGATTTTAAGCCTTGGATGGGAAGTTTACTGCATCCAGCCTACTCACTGGACAGCGCCATCAGATTTCCACCTACACTCTCTGGCCAACATTTAAAAAAAGTCAAGGATATCCAGAATCTTTTTCTACTAGTTATCCAGGTCTGATTAGCAGGAGAAGCAGTCTTAGCAAAGATCCCCACACCTCCCCCTCCCCAGCCACCTTCTCCAGCCCCTCCAGGGGATGAAAGATATAATCTCTTTAGAGTGTCCTGGGTCTGCCCCAGGGTCTCCTCCCGGTTGGACATGCCCGGAACATCTCTCATGGGAGACATCCGGGGGTATCCTAGACAAATGCCATAATCACCTATTTTCAATGCAGAGGAGCAGTGGCTCTATTTCATCCCCTCCTGAATGTCTGAGCTCCTCACCCTATCTCTAAGGCTGAGCCCAGACACTCTACTCTACTCATTTACGCCACTTGAATCTGTGATCTAATTTTTTTTTGGTCACTACCAAAAGCATGGTATTAGGTGAAGGTAGGAACGTAGATCAACTGGTCAACTGGTAAATGAACAGCCTCAGCTTTCGGCTCAGCTCTCATCGCAGAACTGCCGATGCTGTGCTGATCTGTCTGTCAATCTCCAGCCCTGGTGGACTCCAACGTTCACCAAGAACAAGTCTGCATTATTGATGGCAATGCGAATGAATATACAAAGTTGCATAAATGAATTAATTTTTTCAAAACCCGAATCCCTTTTGGCAGAAAGTCATTGAATCTACTAATTTGAACACTAACAAATAATAAATTATTCTGAAGACACACAATGAATTCATCTACAAATTCATTCCGTACAATGAAATAACAATGGTCCTTTTTTCTTTTTTTTTAATCCTCATCCCAAGACAGGCTGATTTTCAGGGATGTGCCTTTAAATTTAAATATATAAATATATTTGCTCTGATTAATGAACTTGACCGACTCCATTAGCCAATCAGAGCGAAACTACGTACATATTTAAATGTAAAGAAAAAAGAGCTGTTCTGTGTGAATGTTTTGAAAAGCAACTTCATCCAAAGGTTTAATAGAATTCTGCAGGCTGATATGAATAAAGTATATGTTTTTGCCCTCTCTTCTTATCTCTTTGATGGTTGTCCTGTTGATTGCACAAAATGAGCTATGAAACTTGCATGAATCTATGATTTTATACACTGTGTTTAAAGCAGGGTACAGGTTTTATATTTTTGCTTCTTTTTTTCCAGAGTTTCCGTAACTCTTAAAATAGCCTAAAAACAAACAAACGATAGAATAAAAGTTATAGACTAAATGTCAATGTTATAATAAGGCAGAGAAAGCCTCTGAGTATTTGTATGGAAGGGCACTACTTCCTTGACTGAATGCTAAAGCTTTCACTGGTTCACCCCAGGGAGCATCTGTGGAAGTGACAATAATAGCCCAATAAAAGCACATATTTAGAGAGTAATGCATTCTGCTTAAGTTCCACTCCAGTGAATTGCAATCTTGGCACAGATACTCAAAGAGCGAACTGCATCTGTCCACCAGACACTGCCTACACATGGTATTAGGAGCTCAGTTTGGTTGTGGTCTAACAATACAAGAAAACTCATTGTTACACCATGTGCTTTTTTATAGGGTTTTTTTTTGTTGTTTTTTTTTTTTTTTTGGAAGCAGAATGATGTCTTTCTGAATTTAAGTCCGTGCTTCAGAAAGGTGCAGGAGCTTAGAGGTGACACCACAAGAGGGTGATGACACCAACAGCATGTGTGGAGTTTTGCTTTCCTCACATTCACCTGGCTTTCATCTGGGTTCCCCAGTTTCCTCCCATGGAAAAAAAACGTGTTTTTTTGTATGCATGCTGTCTTGTTACTGGTGTCTTATCCATTCCATTCCATACAATGAATGAAATAACAATGGCCTTTTTTTTTTAATAATCATTCCAAGACAGGCTTAGTTTCATTGTTGTGCCTTTAAACTTAAATATGTAAATGTATTTGCTCTGATTAATGATTAAAGTCACGCCTGATTAAAGTCACACATGTTTCTGCTTGTTTAATCAAATCATCTTTGGGTCCAGTCACCTATGAACTGTTCCTTGTATTTGGCTGGAACGAAAGCCTGCGGCCACACATTCCCTTTGCAGATAGGATTGCAGATCTCTCCCCTAAAGTCATTAAAAGACACTCATTCTTCACTTATCATGTAGTGGCTTCAAGTGGAAGGGGCTTTTTTTTTAATAAGCCCTTGAGTTCTAGACATGGTCTTGACTAAACAGATACCATGGCAGCATCATATTCATAGGCCACAAAGTGTTTAGATTTTGATTGGAATCTCGACGGCAGCATATGATTAGTGATGAGGGTTCATGCGTTTTCCTGAAACTTTCAGAGGGTTCAATAGCTAACACAAATATTTGAATGTCATGGATAAGGCAATAATCAAATTTGCTGAAGCCATGAAAGGGAAGGAGCCTGGAAAAAAACACGAATTCACAAGCAGGAGGTCGATAAATAGAGAGACATGCGGTCCTCTTGGGGCCCAAATAACCAAGGAAGCCGAAAAAACAGTGACGCTGAGAAGCATGCTGTCTCCCTGTCATATTTGTTTAGATACTGGCAAATCTCCTTTAAACAGAGGTGGTTTTTGTGAGAGGGAAAAGCTTAACATATTCCTTGTTGTGTTTTTCTCCAAACAAACTGTGGCATTTTGAGAAGAAGTCAGAACCTCAGCATGTGGCCAACATAAACATTTCCCAAATAAGCCAGACTCGAAAAACAGGAGAGGACACATATAATGAGCTCACGAGTGTGAGCGTGTGAGTGTGTGTGTGTGTGTGTGTGTGTGTGTGAGAGAGAGAGAGAGAGAGAGAGAGAGAGAGAGAGAGAGAGAGAGACCAGGGGAAGAAGGTCAGGTAGGATTCAAAGGACCTCTTCTGTACTCTTTCGCTTTTTTCTAATATGTTCACACACGCAGGCTTACTTTTCCTACAGAATCCTGTCCTGGCATGTCAGATGTCATTAACCAATTAAATCACAGTCAGTTCTGGTGTTATTGACTGCTGACCATTCACGAGCAAAAAATAGTATATAAAAAGAGTAATGTGCAATTAGTGATTAAACCCGTTTTGAGTTTAACCATATTTTTAAAACAGGTTTTCTCGTGTGGTAAAAAGCAATATTTTCAAAATTATGAAAATTATTATCACAATTAAAACTTGGTTTCACACCTTCTATGAAACGTATAACAAGATTGGGATTGGATTGCTTACAGAGTGATCCTGGACCATCCACAATGCAGAATATTTCAAACCCATTTATATTTTGGTACAGCTTGTACAGGTAGAGTTCCCACTTCTCTACAGACCACAGGCTTTCAGTAGCGTTCAAATCTGGCGACTGAGATAGTTATTGATTTGGCATGACTGGCATCATTGTCCTTTCCGAAGATACATCAATAGACAAGTCTGCTGGGCTAGACACCAGTGTTTTGGGCTGAAGTGTTCCTGGTTCTTAGCAAAAACTTCAAAACAGCCCCAAACTCACGAGACCACGAGAGTTCATGTTATATAGCTTTTTGAACACAAAAAATATTATCTAAATAGTTCAGTGCTGTGTAAATATTTGCTCATAAGGCTACGGACGTTGAAAGATGTAGAATGCAGTTAGAAAAATTTTTAACTGTAATACTGCCAGCCAACGCAATATTCAGCAAAAAGTACACAATGAAAGAAACATTTACCCACAAAGACTAACAGTACTCTCAAAGACTTGAAAAGAAATCCAAGAAGATTGGGATTTGGGTATAGCCAACTGATGTGTCGGGAATATACTCCAAAACATTCAATTTGTTCATTCAGTATATATACAGTGGTGCTTAAAAGTTTGTGAACCCTTTAAAATTGTCTACATTTCTGCTTAAATATGACCTGAAACTAGTCCTCAAAGTAGATAAAGAGAACCTAGTTAAATAAATGAGACAAAGATAATTCACTTGGTCATTTATTAATTGACGAAAATGATCCAATTTTACATATCTGTCAGTGGCAAAAGTACGTAAACCTTTCATTTCAGTACCTGGTGTGACCCCCTTTTGCAGCAATAACTGCAACTAAACATTTCCAGTAACTGTTGAT
>JAOVYU010000031.1:17039483-17060989 GCA_025674565.1 Synodontis membranacea | reverse complement strand
GATTGATACTAGCTGTAATATATTTATATATTTACATATTTAGTTATATACTCCACAGGAATGCTGCAAGTCTAACAGTCACAGAAATGCAATGAGTAGTGAAACAAACTGCCGTAGTTTGTCATGTGACCATGCTGTTATTGCTTCACCGTGTAGAAATGGATTACCATCTAAAGTCATGTGAAGCTACATAGTCCTGTCAGTTCAGAACAGAAGCATGATGTATCCAAGTAGTCCCTTCTTTGATCAAGCAGTAACCATAAATGTCCAAAGATTAAGATCCAGCATACCAAAGATTTGTGGTGTAAATCACATGTAGTTTATCTAAGGTGTAAAATATAATCCAAAGGACGACGCAAATTTTCTTAGTCACCGCTGTCCACAATTTCTGCCAGTTGAGAGGACGAAATCTGTTCCCTCCATGCAGTCAGGAACACGCGCGTGACAGCTGTAGTCTAGGAGACTGCCCCATGTCACACTGATTCTTTGGCACGTTCTGCCACAGACTGATGGATGCAGTGCATTGAAGTTCTTGGCAGGGACACGAATGTGCTATAGAAAACAATTTGAAAACTAGATTTACGGCTACATGGCAAAGACATACGCGTGACCTTTTAAGTGCATGCACGTACACGCACAATGACACACACTTCCCTATCCCGCCTTGAGTAAATGTGCATCAACTCATTACTCATTACGCCAAACGACCAATTTCTTGTCATCTATCCAAAACAGGGCACATTCAAAAGTGCATTACAGGGATTTGGGTTTTAGTCAAGGCAAGCAACAAGTACATTAATTTCCGGCCAACTTTCCATCCTGTGAAACCAGGGCAGATTCTCTAATAAAAGGGTTCTACGCTAATAGGAAAATCAGACCAAGAGTGGGTGCAGTAAGCTAATGTGCAAATAAGTAAGCTAGGCTTCACTTAACATTTAAGCACACTGAAAATGTTCTAATCATTATGCTCTTGCTTATGCAGGTACCTTGCTATCTTTCTGCAGTACCAACAGTAATGTCCTGGCCTTTTTTTAGAACCAAGACAACAAATAGTAGTCAGAACAATTATAAAGACATGGTAGGATGGTAATTCGTTTTGTTTTTTTTTTTCCTAATCACGATTACATTAAACACAAATGAACGTACAGCATTTATTAGCTTATTTAAACCTTTATGAACAAAAGCAAAAAGGATCCTTTTATGCCTTTTTTTTTTTTTAACTAAAAAAATGTATTTAAAAAAAACAATCCGTCATATTTAAAAGCAGTAGAATTGAGAGGGGGAAAAAACGGCCTACGTTACGTCTCATTACAAACGAGATCATGTAAGGTGCAGCGTAAAAATTTGAGCAAGGGTATATCAGCACTAACAGCTCATACTTCATATGGCACGACTGTCTCGAAAAGCTTAGTGTATAAGTACTTTGGGGGGGGGAGGCATCGAAAGAAAGTGCTACTAGAATTTTGGATCGGCACGAAAATCTCTTTATAGTTTGTTTGTCCCTTTCACTATCGACTAATAGGTAGATGTTCCATGTCTTGTACAATTTTTTTTAAAAATGTTCTATACGCTCTTAAAATCCAACTAAGCTAAAAGAAGGACACAGTCAGCAAGTTAGTTAAACTACATATTCAGATGACTCCGTAAGCACCACTGACCTGTTAACAGCTCATTACACAAACAAATATCATTAAAAGTGTAGGAATTAAACATCTTTTGTTGTCCAGCAAAGCCCAAACTGGAACAGCAACAACACCAACAGTCTTATCTCAACTCTCCTATTACTGCTATGTGACTTACTGGGTCAAAATGAATGGGTAAGTAACGCTCATCCCAAATCCTTTTTTTTTTTCTATAATAACAAAAGGAATGAAAGAAAATAAAGAGAAATACATAAGACAAAAGCATTATATGGCAGGAGTATCAACTTCCTGTTCAGCCTTGGTTGGAATTCCAGGGCAGGCCAGTGTGGGAGTTGTCAAGGATGGGGCTGAAGTTGGTGTAGGAGTAGGAGTAGGAGTAGTAGAGACTGGTTGCCTTTTTGTAGATACAGATGTAGGGTTAAGACTCGTGGCTGAGGTGGGAGTAGGAGCTGTAGTAGCTGTAGTAGTAATCGAAGTGGAGGTAGTAGCTGAGGCTTGCGGTTCAGGAGCAGCCATGTCAGATTTGGCTGGAGTTTTAGTTGTGGTGGGAGCTGTCTTGTTGTAGTCAAGTCTCAGAATGTGCTGCTGCAGGTGCCTGATCCAGTCTTCCTGCACTGACAGGGGGCCGTGAAACTCCACATCGCAGAACCTGAGGGAGGGACGAAGCGCGGCATTATTTGATTAGTCATGATTATTTAATATTGCGCAATGAAGGATTTAAAAAATATATATATATATTTAACAAGAATTTTGAAAACCTGTTCAATATGATGAAAAGAAGCACACTTTTGATATAGTGTGCAACAAGGTGCCTTCAGTATGAATACTTGTGCTCATTCATTCATACAAAAAAATGCCAAGATCCAATACCACGTGATACTCTACGTGACCTAAGCCTAGTGTACGGAGTCAAACTAATGAACAAATGACATGAAATTTCAAACAGCAGTCTGGCCAGATTTCACAATTAACTATGTCCACAGAGAGACCTAGACCAGTGAAAATAACAGCTCTTTCCCAGTATGTTGTTCTTAATGATGAGCTATTACTAGTCTTTGACAATGACGGATTCTGACACAGTGAAGTCAGTGAAATACACTTTACTTACTGCTTTACAAAAAACATAATTCTAAAGCGAAACAATACCCACCCTTCTCTATTGCAACCCTTTGCATTTGAAGGTCACTAATGGAGATCACTAATGCACATACAGAATCAACTCGCTAACTTTGTAAACAACAAGCATAGTAATATGTATGTACACCAATAAGACATAACATTATGACCCTTTTGCTGTAAAAACAGCCCTGACCTGTCGAGGCATGGACTCTACTAGACCCCCGGAAGGTGTGCTGTGGAATCTCACACCAAAATGTTAGCAGCAGATCCTTTAGTCCTGCAAGCTGCGAGGTGGGACATCCATGGATCGGACTTGTTTGTCCAGCACATCCCACACATGCTCGATTTCATTGAGATCTGGAGAATTTGGCATTATCCTGCTGAAAGAGGCCACAGCCATCAGGGAATACCGTTTCCATGAAAGGGTGTATATGGTCTGCAACAATGCTTAGGTAGGAGGTACGCGTCATGGTAACATCCACATGGATGGCAGGACACAAGGTTTCCCAGCAGAACGTTGCCCAAAGCATCACACTGCCTCCGCTGGCTTGCCTTCTTCCCACAATGCATCCTGGTGCCATGTGTTCCCCAGATAAGCAATGCACCCGGCCATCCACGTGTCGTAAAAGAAAATGTGATTCATCACACCAGGCCACCTTCTTCCATTGCTCTGGTGGTCCATTTCTGATGCTCATGTACCCATTGTTGGCACTTTCGGCAGTGGACAGGGGTCAGCATGGACACAACCTGACTGGTCTACGGCTATGCAGCCCCATACGCAACAAACTGCGATGCACTGTGTATTCTGATGAACTAGCGTTAACTTTTTCAGAAATCTGAGCTACTGTAGCTCATCTGTTGGATTGGACCACACGGACCAGCCTTCGCTCCTCACGTGCATCAATGAACCTTTGCTGCCCATGACCCTGTCGTCGGTTCACCACTGTTCCTTTCTTGGTCCACTTTTCATAGATACTGACCACTGCAGACCGATAACACCCCACAAGAGTTGTAGTTTTGGAGATGCTCTGACCCAGTCATCTAGGCATCACAATTTGGCCCTTGTCAAACTCGCCTAAAATCCTTACACGTGCACATTTTTCCTACTTCTTAAACACCAACTTTGAGGACAAAACGTTTACTTGCTGCCTAATATATCCCATCCACTGACAGGTGCCATGATGAAGAGATAATGTTATTCATTTCACCTGGTCATAACGTTATGCCTAATCGGTGTATATGTGTATCTATGTATGTACAGTATATAGACAAATGTGTGCACTTTTCATAATCACTAGGTAAACCAGGGAAACATAAACAGTGCTAAAAAAAAAAAAATGTTCAGCAATGACTAGTTAATTAATGCTTAGCAGATTGCAGTAATGGTTTCGATCATTACCAAAAACATACTCGGTCTGGAAAAATAACTGATGTATCCCTGTTATTTCAGCTTTCAACATGTTAACAGACAATGCATATTGATGAACAATAACTTGTATTAAAACGTAATATAAAAATAATAACAGCAATATCAGGGTATCTGCATTTAAGGCTTTTTAAGACTTTTTTTACGGCCACTTTGATCGAATTTAAGACCCTACATTCACAAAACGGAAAAGAGCATGTGACCGCCTTACAAATAGTTCTGTCCAAACACTTGTTGGAACTGAAAGCACTGAAAAATAACTGCTCTACAGAGCATGAAAGTGCATGTAGTTCATAACAAAAACACTACAGTACTAACAAGTTCTCTGAACTAAATACAGGAAATAAAATAAGTTAAGTTAAGTAAATTCCAATTGCATGAATGTGTAGACTGAATATGTAAGTGAATTGTGCTACAACTTCCACAATTATGGCATAGATCTCAGTTCTTCAGTCTTTGTCTCCAGCTCAGCTTCCACTTGTTCTAACTCACACATTTGTTCTTTGTATCTGCTCCCCAGTGTGTTTGATTTTGTGATGAGTTGGGCCATCAAGGTTCTGCTTTTCCCTTCAGGCTGCTGGACACCTGTAGCAGTGTTTGCTTCTTTTTCTTAAGCTCCTCTATGGTTTCTTCTGCAGCTTTTCGTTTCTGTGCCTGAGTAGCAGTGATTTTCTTCCTCTTTTGCTCTTCTAGATGCAGTCAGTATCTGGACCTTGCTGATGCGGCAGATGCGAGTAGGTCCTTTGAGAAAAGGACTTTGTGGACTCCCACACAGACGCTATAGTTAGACTACAGGTATTTTGTTAGTGTTGGCTTGTAACTTACTTTAAAGTGATGTAGTAAATCCTTAGCTGTTCCATGACCCATGAATTGGGATCCCCAGGTATCTGGACTGAACCCGATCCTCTTTCCAGTAACGAACACGTAGGTCCAGTTGCTTGGTTTTAGTCGTTTGGTTGAGGGTTTCATCAAACATTAAAGTAAAACTGCCACTGTTGGCATCGGCCACGAGGAGTTTAATGATGTGAGGAGCCAAACCAAATTTTGTGAAGTGGGCTGTTTTGTCTTTACCACACGTACAGTTTTTTGTGATTTCCGAGTCGGGAAACATAGCTAGGAAAATATCCCCGACTCCCTTATTAGCGCTGTAGGATTGGTGTCTTGTTATGCTGTGCAGGCACCACAGTACCTCTGCCTGAAGGGTCGCGGTGGACCCAAAGGTAGTCCTGAGGTCTGTTAATGTAACTGATGTTGCGGTCACTTTTGGGTTCGGAGATGGGGCTGAACAGTGAAACTGTTGAGACGGAACAGAACTGAGAAATGGCAGGCGTCTGTTCGCAGGTTTTGGCAGCAGCTTTGTGCTTCTCGCTGTGCATATGCGACTTGACAGCTTTAACTCCCATTGAACCAAGTTTAAAAAGCTTCTTGCACAGCATACAGTGGACCTCATAGCTATTGCCTGGAACTGGTTTTAACCATGTCGCAAATTTGGGATTTTCCATCCAGTTAATGTTAAATTTGCACTTCCTCGTGACTGACGCAGCCACTAACAACAAACTGCTAATTTTGTGCGTACCTGAAAAAGCCCCCCTCCCACACACATCCAGAAATGTTGGCGGTTTCTGCTCATTCCAAAAAACATACACAAAAATGCAAAATGAAAAAAATACAGCAATCTTTATTTGGTCTGTGGTGTTTTATGACCTTTGAACTCTGGATTTATGGATTACTAGTCATTTTTAAAGATATTTATTTTGGAAAATCTAGTTTAAGACTTTTTAAGGAACCGCGGATACCCTGAATATCAATGAGCAATATAATGTTTATCAAAGAGACAAACAAGCATATCTCAACACCAGTGTCATCACCAGAGATGCCTCTGCCCTCAACAATTCCAGTCCCCTTTGTTACTACTTTGCATGCCTCAAATACCCTTATAATATACTTAAAATCATTAGGAAGCTGATGAAGAATAACTATTTCAGACATCTGGCCTTGCTGTGTCCTCGACCCTGTTTGAATAAAATCAGTTCATATAATGGATAATCCTATAACAGATAATGGATAATCCTATAAAGATCCTACAAAAATTCAAAAACCGCGTTCTTGAAATATTGTGCTACAGGGAATCTCGGTTGGACAGACATGGACAAACCGAAAACATGATGTCTCCACCACCTAGTGGCAGAGACCTAAAAGCATTGTGGATACAACTCACCGGCACTTGAGGGAGTAGATTTTACCCACAAGTTTGACCAGAGGAGTGGAAGGGGGCTTTGGCACAAGGGCAGGGACAGTACTAGTACGAGGTGGTTTAGGAGGACAGCTCTCTCTCTCCCCTCCGTCAGCATGTGATGGATGTTTCAGGGGTCGCCGCTCAATGCCTAGTTAAAAAGAATTAGCAATGAGTAAAGAGTGAACAAAGCACGATAGCATATTTCCTGTATGACAATGACTATGTAAATCAGAACTTATTTAAAAGTTTTCTAAGCATCTTTTTCCCCCTCATATTATTCAATATCATATTCAAACCCAAGTGCAATCCAGATGTATTCACATAGAACTTCTAATTAGAAAATGCAAATTCCCTAGTATACTTGCAAATGAAAATGAAAGTCATAATTCAAACCTGCCGGAAAACTTGCCAAAAATTATATACAGATGGGTTCCCTTATGAGCCTGATTCCTCTCAAGGTTTCTTCGGAAGACACCTTGAGGCTCAGCGAAGTTTTCCTTGACACCATCACCTCTGGTTTGCTCATTAGTTGTACAGTTATAAATGTACAATTTATATCCGGAATTTAGTAAAGCTGTTTTATGGCAATGCCCATTGTTAAAATCACCACACAAATAAAACCGTAATGAATTGAAATAGGATTAAGCTTGGCTAAGTGAAGTGAGTCACTGCTGTTACTTTTGAAAAATATAAACTAAGACGCTGAAAACAAATAGCTTTTCCATTGAGCACTGTAAGGGTACGTCGCCGAGGTGCTCTTACCTCGTGTCACCCGGACATTGAGTTCACTCCGAGCCACTTGTGCATGTGGAAGTGCGCCGCTTGAGTGATGTCCCCTATCCTGCGAGCTGATGCCGTGGTGAAAAGAGGTGCCGTTTCGATTCTTTACCTCTACTGCCCGTGATAATGAACTCCAGGAACTGCTCATGATCTGCCGTTCAACAGTCCTCCCCTGGGACAGTGTTAGAGAGGCCCACTGGGCTGCTGACTGCTTCTGAGATACAGTGCAGATGGAGTTTGAATCAGATAAGGAGGGGAAAGAAGAACTACTCTTCTGCAAGACAATAAGTAAGACAATAAGACAATAAGTGGAAGGGCAAAAGTCATAACGCAGTTTTATTTTAATTGTCCTCTGTGACACTGTTTTTTAAGTCAGCTGAAATTTGTTAAATTACGAAAATCATGAAGCATGCTGTATTTCACTAATCCACTCATTCAGAAGCTTCCAGACCTTGAAAAGCATTACAGGGCATCGTTGCACAATTATTGACCTTTGCGACAAAGAAACAAGGTCACAATTCATGAGACTGCGCACTTATCAATGCTATTATTGTTCAAGCATGCATCTGTACCTTCTTTTGAGCAACATGCCCATCTGACAGGTAGCTACGGTGCAGCTCAGCCACTGTTTGTGGTCGGCTGCGCATCCAGGCACTCAGTGTCTCGATGGGTGAACCATTCACAGACCACTCTGTCACACCGAACTGTCGCAAATGGGCCCGAGCATGGCTGGCCAAAGCCTTCCGGTTCTCGAAGGCAAAGCCGCACAACTCACAGCTAGCATCTAAAGAAGGCCACAGAAAATCATGAACCTGACAGTATGTGGAAATTTGAAACCGAAGCTTGTACAGCTAGATAAAAAAATTAATATGTATGCCGGAAATCCTTCTTTCCATGCAAACTAACTTTAATTTAAAATGAAAGTACTGTGGAAATGTCATTTGAAGAAACCAATGAGCAATCTGATAGTAAAAAATACACTCTTACCCATGCGGCCTACCCCATACTTGTCTGTGGACATCCTCCCCTTAAAAGAGAAGTCCTGCAGCGGGGGCGAGAAGGTTTTTGACTGGGTCGGTGGTGACCTTTGGCTAAGGTGTCCTTCATTTCCCGGCAACCTCTTCCCAGTGGGTTTCTTGCCAAGAAACTTCCCCACTGGAGGGGTAGTTGACAGCCCTGTGGGCCCAAATCCATGCTTATGGAGGCGTGAGCTGGAGTGGAGCAGGTTAACTGGTGCCTTTGGGGAGACTCTGGATGAATGGTACCCTTGAGTGTCCCAGTTTGAGCTGCTTTCCTGCCCTGGTTCCTCTTTCACACCCAACACAACAGATGCTGGTGTGGTGCCCTGACTCCGCATAACCTCCCACAGCGTATCGATGGGCGAGCCATTGACGGACCACTCTGTGATACCCATGTGGCGTAAATGTGAGCGGGCATGGCTGGAGAGGCCTTTGCGGTTCTCAAAAAACTCGCCACAGAACTCACAACGGATATCACGGGACGGTTCCCTTTCCTGGGTCATTACTGGGAAATTACAGAGTGAAGTAAAAGAGATTATAGACTCATGCATAAGACAGTAATAAATGAGAAAGCATGAGAATAGAAATCGAAAAATAGAAAATGCAAGCCAGCAGCGCTTTCTAATTATGGAGGTCGATGCACCATACTAACATCTACACTGTGGTACTTGGTCATTTCTCTTATTCAAATGGAAAATACATCACATATTTCTTACTTACACAGGTTGATGGGATTCGCATTATCTGAGCTCATCCAGCTGGGATGCAGTGACTCGGAGCTATAACCTTCACGCCCTCCTCGAGTCACCGTAACTTCTACCTGCTCGGGTTCTGGCTTGGGCTTAACCAATAGAACTGTTGGGGAGGTGCTGGTGACAGGTGCTGATACTGCCATCTTGGCAGGCTGGTGCTGACTACAAGAGAAAGCCTGACGGCCAAGGACACCTCCTGGTGAGGAAGAATACTGATGTAAGGTCCGAGGGGGTCCTGGGTTTGGAGAGGATGATTTCAAGGGTTTCAGAGGCATGACGCATGGCAAACCTCGGCGAGTTATGAGGTCTCGTAGCGTGTCGATGGGCGAGCCATTCACAGACCATTCAGTGATGCCCAGTTGGCGCAAGTGGGAACGGGCATGACTGGAGAGGCCTTTGCGATTCTCGAAAAGCTCACCGCAAAACTCACAACACACATCTTTCAGTGGTTCAGCTACAATTATAAAGGGAAAAGAAAGAAGCTTACATGTAATAAAAACAAGAATAATGAAATTTTATATATGATAAACACTTTAAATAGCCTGTAATTAAATTCCCCAACTGCAGTTCCTAAGAACCCGAAATTCTACTTATTTACTCTGTTCTAAACTCATACGCTTTCAAAAAAGCTACTTAACAGATTCAGGGAAGCCACCTTATCTCAAACGGAAAGCCATCTCAGTACTTCGTCTCTTACTTTCTTACTTTTCCAAACAGTGATTGTTCGACAGCATTTATGCTTAAGGATAAATCTGCATACAGAAAAGCATAATATCATGAATCAAGTCACCTAGAGGACTGGACATCAGCTCTCTGCCACTCAAACGGAAGACCTGCTGTGAAGACGATTTCAGCTTCTTGGTGGGTGGACTAAGTAAGGTGTGGGTGGAAGAGGAAGAAGAAGATGAGGTAGCTTTGGAGCCAACAGCACTTTTTAATGACGTGTTCTGTAATAGGACAGAGTTGGAGAGGAAGGGCCTCTTGGAAGTAGAAGTAGGCGTGGATGTGGAGGGAGAGGGAGGAGCCACGCTGTGTACATGGACCCTCAGGTCCTCCGGGCTGTCAGAGCGGAAAGAGGTGGCTCTGCGCTTGAAGTCATCAGTGAGGATGAGTGTGTTGAGTAGGTCTATGGGGGACCCCTTGGACTCGGAGTATTCCACACCAAAGTGACGCAGGTGGGCACGCGCGTGACTCGAAAGGCCTTTGCGCGTTTCAAACCAGGCACCGCAAAGCTTGCATATGATGTCTGTGTTAGAATCCATATCCATTGCTATGAGCAGAGGAAAAGAACGGGGATGGGTTGAGTGGCCAGAGAAAGCCAAGAGGAACAAAGAAAATCAACAGATACTATTAGATTCATTAAATCCTTATGAAACAATAATCTATATATAGACAACTGGTCATCTAAATCTGCATTCAGGCCAAGAGTCATTATCATTATCATTTTATTTTATTTTATTATTTTTTTTGCATTTGGGTGATGACTAAGTAGTCTGAAAGCTTTCTTTGGTTTTCCCAAAAGTAAAACCAAACCAGATGTTGAAAATTAAAACAAGGAGCAAATGCTTACAATGCCGGGCATTGTTCTAAGTTAAGTCGTTAACATTTGCATTGCTACATTCAAAATGACATGACAGCCCTATCCTAAATATGAGGGAACTGTTTCTTTCAAACACATCATCTGCAACACAACAGCCCACTGAATTTTAATCAGTCTGAAATACAAACCTCTTTTTCATCGGATGTTTTTATCCCCTAATTTATTTATTAACTAACTCCCCCCCCCCTCTTTTTTTTTTTTTAGATAATATTTAAATGCTGACTTGTTATATACCCATAGTTGTTTAAACTACTTACAATTAATTAAATCAAAAGTGGAACATTAATGTATTCTCACTGAGATTGAGAGGAGCCTCTGTCTCTTGTGATGCCCAGAGTGGTCTGGATGGGGAAGTGGACAAGGCTGAATTGTGAGCCCTTGACAAAGTTCGGTGCTCATGGGAGCGCAGTGGGGAAGACACAGGCAGCAGTGAAGAAATCGGGGCCTTCCTCAGCACTGGGGATGGGGAAGCAGACAGAGAATGCGAGGGGGACGGAGACCTCCCAAATGGAGAGGATGGCTGCAAGCCAGATGGTGAGGGGCTGCTTGGGGAAGGGGGAGACTTTGCTACACTACGCAGAAGTGAGATGGGCTTAATGTCTTCTTGTTCATCTCCAAACTCGGTGCTCCTGCCGGGGCTTGGCATAGGAAGGCGGAAAGCGTGACGGTGAGTGTTTTTGGGCGATGGGGTTGGTGAGTGTGATGGGGGCGAGGCAGGTACGTGGGAGTCCGTGGCCCGCTCCTTGGTTATCTGGTAGAGGAGATCTATGGGTGCACCACTGCTTTCAGACACGCCCACACCTAGTTGGCGCAGATGAGAGCGAGCGTGGCTGGACAGACCTCGCCGTGTCTCAAACAGGGCACAGCAAACCTCACACTTCAGCAAACTGGAGCCTGGAGAAAATGACATTGTGGACAGTAACACTTTTATCACAGTCAAACAAATGAGTCATTTTTGACAGTAAAAGTACATCCTGAAGGATGAATATCAGATTTCCTTGTTTAGGACATGCAAAACGGGTCAATAAGGGAAGATAAAAATATATTAAATCTCAGCCATCAATTAAGCAGATCATTTATTTATTTATTTATTTTTCATATTTCAAGTCTTAACTGTTCTCTTGATGTAAACACATCACACTGAAGGACTGGCCTGATGTAATCATACCTTTGGGTTCGGTCTCTTCTGCGGCAGCTGAGTTATTTGAACCCGGGCTCGAGTTATCCTGCAGTTGCATTTTCTCCTCTAACTCCCCTTTGTTGTTCCCACCTACAAATTAAAATACACATACATTTTTTTATAATTTAGAGTCCAATTAAAGAGGTTGTACATGTCATGGGTAATAGCTCAACAACAGTGCTTCAAAAACTTTCATTCGCCAAACCAGCAGAAGGACAGCACATTAGACTACTATAACACAATAAGTACAATTCATCTTCAAATCATCTTCCATGTAGATTTCATAAGATAAAGGACCATATTCTCTTATCTCATATTAGTGGTTGAGTAATCCCTAAAATAAAAGGTTTATTAATAACAAACCAGGACTTTAAAGGGTTTAAGGGTTTGCTCAAGGGCTCAACAGTGGCTCATCTGGTCCTGGGATTTGAATCCGCAATCTCTCAATTTTTAATGAATTAAGATGCACAAGCAAACTGCCCCTGCACAAAACTGATGAGGATGGTGAGGGAGCACAAGTGCGTTGTTTTTCATCTGTGTTGTCTATTTAAAACCAACCATTCCTCCATGGCAACAAGCTGGTTGGAAGGTTTGCACTAAAGGAGCCCTTCCTGAGAACCTAAGACACAATGCAGCTTTCAACAAGTGACCCAATTTTCAATATAATGACCTCAAACACACCATAATGAACACCGGTGGTCTGAATTGAAGAGAGACGTCCACATACACAAACATAGGAACATAAAGGTGTACTGTATATTAAGTTCTGTATGGGGGAGTGGACCAAGATCTCTCTATATGTGTCTCCAAACTTGTTAGGCATAACAGGGCAGCTCAGTACTGCTACTCTATCCAGGGCATGGGTAAAAAAAAATATTAACCCCTGGGCTTGTTCATTCACTAGTCTCATTCATTCTTTCATTTTCTGTAACCACTTGGTCCTTGTCAGGTTGCACTGGATCCTGAGGCAGTCCCAGGGACAGTCTGCGTGAGGCAAGAATACCAAGCACACACACACACGTTCCCGCACTCATTCATACCTAAGGGCAATGTAATGTAGTCAATCCACCTTCTCTGGGAGGTGGGATGAAACCAAAGAACGCCATGAAAGCCCATGTGGTCCCAGTGAAATTCCACACAGACAGTAACCTGAACTGATCATCAAACTAGGGACCCTTGAGCTATAAGGCGGCAACACGAGGCCACCGCTGTGTCAAGTTTTAAATTTTGAAATTTCCCGAGTAACCTTAAAACGGACGTTCTTCGTCTTTGCTCTTACTGATGCCAGACAACAACGAACACTGTCTCATATGACTGCATATTCCTGTTGGCTCTAAAATCAAGGTTATCCATTAGAATACCCTGAGAAGTGCAAGGAGAACAACAGTCAGTCCATTTTTCCACTACTTTTTGTGTGTCCGTGTCACAGCACGACCATTTGAGCAAAAGCAGAGAATACGATTAAACATCAGATATTAATTATACGAACTGAGCCTTATTGTGGAGAAAGGACATGAAACTCAGTGTCAAATTAAATCAGGGTGACATATGATCAATTGCTTTAAGAACAAGAATTTAGCTTAGACAAAGTACAGAAGCACATGTGGTTTCACTATGCGTAAATATCCAGTCCACTCACCATCAGCTTCACCACCATTCTGGCTCTCTCTCCAAGGTTTGAGAGCTGGAGATGCAGGCATCTGGACCGGTTCTGAAGTTCCACTTTCCTCATCATTTACTAACACGGCCTCCTCTTCTTCTTTACACGGTTTCTCATCTTGTGTCTCAGGGTCAAAAGCATCGGTAATGGACAGCGCGAGGTCGGGCCGCTTAGAGAAGAGCTCCCGGAGGACGTTAATGGGCGAAGCAGTGACCTCCCAGTTAGTGATGCCAAAGTCTCGTAAGTGTGCACGGGCGTGACTGGAAAGGCCGGCCCTGGTGTCAAAGCCAGCGCTGCAGAACTCACACCGCATCACACTGAAGGTCGCTGGGTCAAAGTTAGCAACTGGTCATACGGCATCCAGAAGAACGGGGCCAGAAACAGAAGAATACAGAAAAGAAAACTAAAACCAAACCTCAAAAAAAAAAAAAAAAAAAAAAATATGCCAAAGCTCATCTGAGTGTCTGAAATTTATTTTTTACAGCTCTCAGCTTGTACTTGTAAAGTATCAGTGATACTCAAGGAAACATGTATAAACACACATGGAATCAGAATACACACCCAAAACCCAACCTTTTGGTTTTTTTGGTGGGTTTTTTGCCAAAGAATATGGCAAGTCCACCTGTTATGTGTTATTCAGAGACGATCAAGGCCCCATGGGGCAGTGTCAGGGGGACAATCCCGGTATTACTATACTTCCTGGTAGTCTCTTAATATTGAATAAAAGTTGCAAAGATCATTTTCAGACACCACGTACAGTATGTAGTGGTAGCAGGTAACAAAGTACATCCACCTCACCGTTATAGCTCTCTGAGGACCAGTACTTTGAGATTATGAATTTCTGTCAGCATATAATACAAAGGCTGTGAATTACACATATTGTATTTCAAAGATGAGTGCTGGTACGTGGCGGCGAGGGCATGAGTGAGTACTGGGTGTAAGGAAGGGGAGGGGTCAAGGAGAACAAGAACCTGTGTGCAGTTAACGAAAACTATTTATATTCTGTGTTGCAGTGGAAAAGTAAAACAAAATCCCCAGCCAGATAGAGACGATACAAACAACTCCAGTGACCTTGAACAGAATGTCAGCAGTGGAAAGTTTTAGGGTTTCGAGGGAAATGCTTAAAATCATGGTGTGAATTTTAAAAAAAAAAAAAAAGGTTCCTTCCCATATCCCCCTACCCCCCCCCCCCCCCCCCCCTGCATATCGGGGTCTCATAATGTAATCGATAGTAATAAGAACTGAAATAACTGAAGGTGGTCAACTGGTTAACCTTACCTTTTTTCTTCTTTTTTTGGTAGGAGAACTTTTTCTCGATGGCATTAACCTCTTCGGGGGATATGAAGTGTCTGACCTTGTAACTGACTCCAACTCTGTTCAGGTGACCCCTAATATGATTGGCCAGTCCAATTCCATTATCGAAACAGTCTTGGCAGTAGGGACATTTCTTTTCTACAGTCTTCAGCAAAATGCCCTCTTCATCCTCCTCCTCATCCTCTTCACTCAAGGCATCAATAAGATGACTTACAACATCCTCCTCCTCCTCCTCTTCTTTGTCACTAGCATTATCATTCTGATCATCACCTCCATCATTGTCATCATCATCATCATCATCATCAACATCAACATCATCATCATTGTTATCTTTTTCATCAGTGGTGTTTTTGCTACATTCATCCTTTTCACTGTCAAGTGTGGTATCTTCATTTGTTTGTTCTTTGGAGTCCTTGGGGACTGTCGGTGGTGGAGAAGGGTCGAGGTCTAAAGCTAGAGCAGATGTTTCCACTCCTGCAAGACAGAAAATGCCCAGCAATGTCACGAGCAGAACTACAAAATCACTGTCCTTACCCGTCATAAATGAATGGTTATCCAAAAAAAATAATGCTGGCTGCAATAAAAGTTGTGATCATAAAAACATGCAACAAGAGTATGTACAGCATTCTTAGTTAATTACTTAATTTATAAATTGTCCTGTTTTTTTTTTTGTTTTTTTTGAGACAATTCTCATATGTGACAACAAATCTCATAATGTTGGCCAGTTTAAAAAAAAAAAAAAAACAGTGTCAAGGTATTATAATGGTCATTTTAAGATATCAGAATTTTTCTCCATTAATAGATAAAATATAGCGCTTGTTGGGAATTGTCGTGCATAACAAAACATCATTTAAAATGGTTATAAACAGTTTATATACCATTCAGTCAGCAACTGGGGCAGTTACTAACTAACAAAAGGTCAATTTTGCTATAGCCTATATTTATATCTATTACATTTTCCAGGTGCTAAAATTATGTAAATGAAAGGATTCTGTATATATATATATATAGTATGCCTAAATAAAAATCTGATATTTACACCCATCAGCCATAACATTAAAACCAAGTGACACGAATAATATTATGTCCTTACAATAGCATCTGTCAAGGGGTGGGATATATTAGGCAGGAAGCCAAACAGTCAGTTCTCGAAGTTGATGTTTCAGAAGCAGGTAAAATGGGCAAGTATAAGAACCTGAGCAGCTCTGACAAGGACCAAATTGTGATGGCTGGTATTGGCTGGGCCAGAATATCTCCAAAACAGCAGGTCTTGTGGGGTGTTCCCAGTATGCAGTGGTTAGTACCTACCAAAAGAGGTCCAAGGAAGGACAACCGATAAACCGGAGACAGGGTCTTGGGCGCACAGGGCTCAGCGATGCTTGTTGAGAGCGAAGCCTATTTCGTCTGATCCTAGCCCACAGAAGAGCTGCTGTAGCACAAACTGCTAAACAAGTTAATGCTGTCTATGACAGAAAGGTGTCCGAACACACAGTGCATTGCAGTTTGCTGTGTATGTGTGTGTGTGTTCTACAATACATTTAATTGAAAACGTCTGACACTAATTAATTTTTAATTCACTTAACACTGATGTGACACTTTGTCCACTTAGGATCTAACAATGTTTGAGGCACATTTTGAAACTAGACCTAGCCTTCTCTCTTCAACTCAGACCACAGGTTTTCATCCATCCATCCATCCATCCATCCATCTATACTGCTTATCTGTAAATGGTTGCAAGGATTCTGGAGCCAATTCCAGATGACTCTGAGCGAGAGGTGGGATACACCATGGGCAGATGGCTAAACTATCACACAGCTAACACAGGAACAAACGGCCATTCACACTCCCATTCACACCTATGCATGGAACCTTCTTGCTGTGAGGTGACAGCACTATAATCGTACAACCAGGTTGCCCCCACAGGTTTTCAGCAGAATTCAAATCCAGACTGAGATGACCATTACAAAAAAAGTGAATGGTGTTTTTGATGTATGTTTGGCACATCTCATGTCAAGGCCAAGTCTGAACCTCCTGGCAAAGGGGCTAATCAGATGTTGGGCTGAAGCGTCCTGGTACTTGTACCCTGTCTCGAGCACCGTCCACAAATCAACCCCAAAGCATGAATGATCCACCTCCATAATTTGCAAGCGGACTTTACTTCAGTGCACTTCCATTTTCTTACCAATGTTTGATTTTGGCATCGTCTGTCTACTCACACAATTCCGATTGTAGTTCTAAGGACAGTTGGTGAAGCTGAAGAGCTGCATTTTATGTCATGATTTCTCTGCCAAACAGTTGTTCTTGTTATGAAAGTTGTATTCAACGGTTGATTTGAAACTTGATGCCCACGAAGAGCTATTAAACAGTACAAATCTAAAACACCATCCTCCTTATTGTGTGTGGGCGCAGTATGCTCATAGGCACAACTATTGGCAAATTTCCAAATGTTTTAGACATGCAAAATGCTTTGTCTGGGCCCTAATTGTGTGTGACTGTATTTATTATTATTATTATTATTATTATTATTATTATTTTACTATTTTAATATCCATTACAAGGTTTGTGTGGGGTTCTTTTGTTTCTCCCATGGTAACAGTGGAAATGGATGGAGATTAAAATAGATTTTCATTCTTACATTTATACTACATCTTTACATGTTTAAAGAGTTCATAAGGACTGAGAGCAAATGAAAAATAATATTCAAAATTGAAAAATATTCATTAGCAGTGTCAATTGTCCTGTAAGTCCTGTAAATTAAGTACCGCGAGTCGCACGTTGGGGCCTCCATGGGTCGGACTTGTTTGTCCAGCACATCCTTGGACTCTTTGTCATGTTCCTCAAACCATTCCTGAACAACGTTTGCAGTGTGGCAGGGCGCATTATCTTGCTAAAATATGGATTACCAATTCCATGAAGGGGTTTAGTTGGCCTGCAACAATGTTTAGGTAGATGGTAACATCCTCATGTAAGCCGTCCTGGCCGTCAACGTTTCCCAGCAGAACCTTACCCAGAGCACCACACTGCCTCTGTCAGCTGGCTTTCTTCCAATAGTGCATCCAGGTAAGCGTCGTCCCCAGGTAAGCATTGCACATGCACCCCGGCTGTCCCAAATAATGCAAAAGTAAACACGGTTCATTAGACCAACCCACCGCCTTCCATTGCTTCATGGTCCAGTTGTTATGCTCATGTTCCCATTGTAAGCACTTTTGGCAGTGGACGGGGGTCAGCATGGGCACCCCAAGTGGTCTGTGAGTTTACATTTTTGGAGATACTCTGACCCAGTCGTCTAGCCATCACAGTTTGGTCCTTGTCAAAGTTGCTTATGCCTTAAATGTATTTATATATAAGTGTTTCTCAGGGTTTTTTTTTTTACTCATTTCATTATTCATTCATTTTACTCATGTGGTTCAATGATTCCAGAAGCCACTGTATGGTCTTTCCCAGGCTTCATATATTTCTCCAGAACTCACATCACTTCATCACAATCACATCAAATTGGAGTTAAAAAAAAATTAACGTGGACAAAATAGCAGGTCTGCAATAAAAACAATGACACTGATCTTATCTTTTCAAATGCTTTAGATTACGTTCAGCCTATCTTAAGCATATCCTCACCCAGGAACATTATACAGCAATTTATCTAGCTTCAGAAACAATGACAAATACAGTTAAAATTAGCCTGCTCTTGATATTTTAGAGGCCTGTACATGAGTGGGAATTGGAGGCCGGAGCTGAGGGCATTTTTGTGGACAAGGCATAGCTTGTGTCTAAGTTGAGTCTGTTGTCTTCCAGCCAAAGTTATCCTCTCTTTTGCCCCTCAAAATTGAGCACAGAAACTATGCTGCAGCTGCAACACCAAGCCAGATGCTTCCCAAGAGTCTGCAGCAGAAGCAAAGACCATGTCTCTGCAGGAGACCAGGTTTTAGGCACCACTTTTTTTTTTAGATAATCTTTCTCTTTCATTTGTATGTCTTCTGCATTAGTCTGTCTGTAGATTAGAGCAAATTTGGGCTTTTCAACCCCCCCCCACCACCCCACCCCCACCCCAAAAATAAATTTCAATGTTGCAGGGAAATATTTGTATATTGGTAAAGAAAATAACCATTAGACAATACAGTAGATCCTTGATTTCAACATGAGAGCTTACTGGGACCTTGCAGAGTTAGATATTGGTAGTCAGCCAAAATTTCCAAGATGCCTAGAACATTCTGCCAGCTAATTTCCTTATAGAATTGCACAACACGCAGTTGCCCAACATGCAACACAAAAGGCAGTCATACCAAATGTTAATTTGATTTGGTTTTCAGTGTTTATGGCACTTTATATGCCATAGCGCACTTTTGAATTCATTCACTTTAAACGTTTAAAATACAATGACTTCCAAGCTTTTAAAACATACAGTGCCTATATATGATTGAAATGATACTCCAGTCTTGATTATTCTATTGTCTGGTCTTACCTGTTTTATTGGCCAGCATTAGTTCACCCTCTGGATCTGGTAGCACAGATGCTTCTTGGTTCAGCTCTGCTTTCTCCTCAGTGTTTTGCATATCGGTATTTGTATCACTAGTATCAGTAGACCGGGCATCCAGTCTGCTACTTGCTCGTTTTTGTCCTATTATGCGCCTCACAACCCGTTTTGAGCGCCGATTTCCTGTGCCCTTGAATACAACATCCTTTTGCTGTGTTTCAGCCTTGGTGTTTGTAAGTAAAGGCTCGGGAGATTGGAGCTCTGAGACACACTCCTCTCCAAGCCCAACCTCAGCAGACCCAGACTCCTCCTGTAGGCTTGGACTTGTAAGGGGAACAGCTTCAGTCTGAGCACTTTCTAATTCTGGCTTGTCTGTGAGTTCTGCAGGATTTGAAGATATTGTATGATTCTGGCTAGGTCCCGGAAAGACAGCAGTCTTATTCTCACTCTGTGGGTTACAGTCTTCGGCTTGCAAATGGTCAGCATCAGGCTTACTTCCCCCCATCTGCACTGAAGATCTGGTGGGGTACCTGTCACTAACCACCGTGGTCGATGAGGCATTAGCAGAATACCGTGTCCATCCTTTTCTGCAGGATCTTCGCTGGAAGCGGGGTGAGACACGGGGTCCACCAGACCTGGTCCGAGTTGTATGCGTCTTGGCATGATCTGCAAGCTCTTGAGGCACATCAGAGCTATAGTTGCACTTAAGGCAAACAAACTGTCCACAAATGGTCAAGGACTCTTTAGTGGCTGGCCTCCTGGAATTTCTGCGACTTGCTCTCTGCCCTTCCTCCTTCAGCTTTCCCATCTCCTCCAATATCTTTTGCCGTGACTCCTGATGGCGTCTTTGATGGTCCAACAGCACCAGTCTATCAGAAAAATTCTGTCCACATTCCATACACTCAAAGCCACTCTTCCTGGCTTGCCTTCTCCTCGTGTTATCTTCTCCACGCTGTCCCTTTCTCAAAGTGTCTTGGCCATGTTCTTGCATGTGTTCCCTTAGATGTGCTGCTTTCTTAAAGTACATGTTACATTCGACACAGGTGAAAATCTCTTGGCAAAGTTCTCCACTGACTTCATGTGACTGATTCTTTTCTCGAACCTTCTCTTCCTCCTCCTCCTCCTCCTCCTCCTTAAACTCAAATACACTTTCCTTATCATTCACAAATTTACTGCACTCTTTTGCCCTGGATGGGTTTACTCTGGTCTTCCGGCCTGTTCCAGGTGTGTTCTGCCAGGGATTTAGTCCAGAAAAAGGTCTTAGTAAGGCTCTCTTCTTTCTCCTACGCTGGATGAAGGTGCAGTGTGCCCAGGGACCAGGTGGTGGACTTTCCGGATCTGAATCTCCTGGGAAGGTATATACATCTCGTTCGGGAACCCTCTTTATTTCCTTCTTCTGATCAAACCCTTTCTCCTCCTCTTTCTCTTTTTGGCATCCCTCTTTTGGTGTTGTGTCTGAGAAAAGTGGCCCAGCCTGATCCGATACACATCCAGCTTCATCATTTTCTACTGCAAATAATGACTACATAATTCAGTACCACATACTGAAATTATAATCGGTTTAATATATTTTTCTCTCTGCAATATAGTGCATTTTCACAAACCATGTTGTTGGGTGCTGGACAGAACCATCCCTGGATCTCTGTATGCATCTCTGTCTTGACCTTGTGTGTCCAAAGAACTAGGCAGGTTTTTGTCTAACAATATTTTCTTGGGCTTTTCAGGTGTTCGGTAAACTCCGCAGTCAACTCTGCACACAATGGCATAGAAAAGGGCAGACAAACCAGGATAAACTCAGGCTATATGTCCACTATGCACATGTCAGAATAACTCTCCAACTTCTATCTGTCAAACTGAATATCTCACTCACTTGTCTTGCTCCTGTTCGCAGGTGGGACTTCCTGGACTGTGAGCAGCAAGGCCATGAGGATTAGAAAAGTGCTGAAGTTCCTCTTCTAATATACACCAATGGGAACACACAACAACACACCTGACCTAACACTGAAGATTTATAGATATATAAGCACAACAATCTCCAGAATGATTGAACTGAATCTTCCATTCAAAAAAATATGTATCTTTGTTCTACCAAAAAAAAAAAATACATAACATTATTTTTTTATACTTTTAATAACATGCAAAATGTTATTCTCGAAAATTCTTCTTATGCACTCTGTATTCAAATTCTATTATTGAAAAACTATAAAAATGTCTTGTTTACCTGGGGGGGTGTGTGTGTGTGTGTGTGTGTGCGTGTGTGCATGTGTGTTTATATTGAAGAGCTTATTACCGAGAATAAAAGGGCA
>JAOVYU010000031.1:17018257-17035899 GCA_025674565.1 Synodontis membranacea | reverse complement strand
TTACCTGGGGTGTGTGTGTGTGTGTGTGTGTGTGTGTGTGTGTGTGTGTGTATATACACACACACACACACACACACCATACGTATTTTGACAGTGACAGTTTTCATAATTATTCCAGGTGGTTAATAAAAGAAATATTACATTGAACATTTAGGAATGCAGCCAATTTTCCATAGTGCCTCCATTCTCACAGGTTTAAGAGCAATTGGACAATTGACTAATAAGCAATTTCATGGCCAGGTGTGGCCCATTTCCTCATTATTTCATAGCAAGTTAAGGAGATAAAAGGTCTGGCATTCTTTCCAAGTGTTGAATTTGCATTTGGCAGCTTTTCATGGGATCTCCGAAGGTCCAAAGAGGAGTGAGGAAGGCCATTATCTATAGCGCAAACTTTAGGAGTGGCCACATCAACAACATGGTATAAGTCATTCTTTAAAAGACAGAATGCACTGATGAGTTCAGCATCACCAAAAGGCCTGGAAGGCCAAAGAAGACAAATAAAGTGCATGATTGTCAAATTTATTCCTTGGTGAAGAAAAACCCCATCACAACATCTAGCCAAGTCAAGAACACTCTTGAGAAGTTAGGCATAAATTATTGTAGACAAAAGTGTACAATCAAGAGACCCCTTCATGAATGTAAATATAGAGGGTTTACCTCAAGATGCAAACCACTGGAAACACTCAAGAAAAGAAAGGCCAGATTAGACTTTACGCTAAAGCCTGCACAGTTCTGAAACAGAGATTCTCTGGACAGATGAAACTAAGATTAGCTTGTACCAGAATGATGGGAAGAGAAGAGTATGGAGAAGGATAGGATGGGCTCATGATCCAAAGCATACCTCATCATCTGTCTAACATGGTGGACATGGGGAAGTATGACTGCCAATGGAACTGGGTCACTGGTGTTTATTGATGATGTGACTGCTGATTGAAGTAGCAGGATGAATTCGGAAGTGTACAGACCTAAATTTTCTGCTCAGATTCTGTCAAATGCTGCAGAACCAATAGGGCCATGCATAAGAGTACAGATGGATGTTGATCCAAAACACACTGCAAAAGCAACCCGAGAGCTTCTTAAAACAAAGAAATAGAAAATTCTTAAATGGAAGCGTCAGCCTGGAAAGGCCTGGAAAACATCTCAAGTAAGGAAAAACTCAGCATTTGGTGGTGTCCATGGGTTTCCGGACTTCAGATCTTAATTGAATGCAAAGGATTTCCATCCAAGTATTAAAAATGATGCTTATATTTATAACTATGTTAGCTTGTCCAATTACATTTGAGTCTATGAAAATGAGGGAATATGAAAAAATGGCTGCGGTTAATGTGAGATTTCTTTTAAATGCCTTGAATTAAAACTGAAACCCTACACTTCGATCACTTATTGCTATATCAGTCATATCTTGCTTCATATCTGTGCTGGTGTACAGAGGCAAAATGACAAAAATTGTGTCGCCGTCCAAATAATTATGGACCTGATTGTACATAGGGGGTGCTATTTTCAGGTAAGAGTTTCTCAGAGAAGAACCACAAGTCTGTTCAAGCTGAAATTTGGTACACTGAATCTTTGTGATGGTCTGCAAGAGCATTTTTGATGATGCCCTAATTACTTAAAAAAAAAAAAATGGCTGCCATCAGCAAATCATGATTCAGCATGCATTTGATAGGGTTAACACTGACCTATCCTCATGAAACTTGAATAGTAAGTCCCTTTACAGATGCTATAGTACCTGACCCAAAAACCCTCAAGCCTCAATGAAACCATCAAAATTTGGACTATTTGGCCCCACCTACTCATAATACGCAAAACCTACTGTTTGCAAACTAGTCCTAGGATTTTGAACTTAACACAAGTTACTTATCAGTTTGAACCTCAATAATGATCAGAAACACTTTGAAATTTGTAAACAATATGGCGAAAACTTGCTAACCTGTTTTTTTATTTGGGTCGGCGCTTGGTTTACTCAAACAGCTGCAACTCTTTACTAGTTGCACTGATTCACACACAACCTGACAGGCATGTTTAGTACAAGGCTCTGGGAAGCTCAGTTAGGGGTGTATTCATCGATAGGGAAAAAAATAAAGCCCAATCATAGAAATAGCCTATCAGCAGGCATGTCACATGATTAACATTAAGCTATCATCACAATAAGTTGGTAAGTATGCTAACCTACGGTTTCCCTGGCAAGATTCACTAGAGGCGAACCTACAAATCACCAGAAAGAACAAAAAATAACATGTCAATATAATCAATATATAGATTACATTTACACGTTAATATTTGTTCATTTTCATGAACCGTGCCAATTAACTGGGAAGCACTGTGTATACACATGCATCATCCTCAGCCCTATTATCCCCATGAAATAATAAAAATGCAAAACAGTACCATCAAACGTTTCTTTCTCAGAGTCTGAGTCCCATGTCAGAGATGAGGAGAATGCCGAGGATCTGTGTTTTCTCTTGCTGTCCCCACAAAATGCACTTTTGTGGAGGATGTTTATATCTTCATCATCCCTCTCCAGATCACCACTCTGGGACAGTCCTGCCTGTGTGTACGTATGTGGGTTAATAAGAGTTTGAAAAAGTTGCTTATGCTGTAGGGGAAAAAAAAAAAAAGATGAAGTTAGTAACAACTGAATTAGAATAGAGCACGGCTTCTCGACCTTTACGCCGCAACGACACACACGAGATCATCTGAGATGCGGCTTTACAACGTAGTTATACGTGTATAGACTGATATAAGGGAACTTGCCAGATTCAGTGCCCTTGTTTGTATAAAATCAAGCAGCGATCTAGGTTTGGACGTAACACCTGAGATGAGCAGTGCACTTTCGACTACATCTCCCAACTTGCAGTGCAATGCACAAGTCCAGGCCCTCTTATTATATGTAGTAAGCACAGAGTGGCGAAAGTTATGGGCTCCTTTGCGCAACGTGTCCTAAAGCATTGATAAACGTGCAGACGTAAAGATCCCGTCTGCTTTCTTACATTCTCGGGTGTTGGTCTACAATCTCTCTTCATTCCTAGAAAGAGTCATGGTGGAAGACGGTCGAGAATCTCTGCACTATTAGTGCGTGTTGTGTTTAGGGCTCTCACCATCAAGCTGTTGCCGAGAAGACAGGGGGATTCCGACAGCTCGCGGATGGACGCTGGATCATGGGGGTCCATAGTGGGAAGAGGACCTTGGTCAGGTTCCATGATCCGGTGCTGCACCGTGGTCGACCTGCTGAACTCACCTACATGGTGTCCTCCTCTGGTCACACAGCTGGACACAGACATGCACAAGATATGTAGATGTGAAACAACAGGCACATGCAAATGCTCCAACAATGCCATCAGGACAATAATTGCAAAAGAGAACTGAGAAATGGAAACTGATTTGGATTCCACGACATATAAACCGCGGCACATATAAAACTTCAACGGCACGGATTAAAGCAACTTAAAAGAAATTTTTTTTTCTTTTTAAGTCGCATGAAGGAAGTTGTTTAAAAAAAAAAAAAAAAAAAAAAAAACCAAAGTGCTTGAATTCCTCTGCTCGTTCGCCCCACCTGCCCGCTGCAATCCTGTACCGTCTGACCTATTTCAACATGTCTGGTTTGAGTAAATTTAGCCCCGATTCTTGTCATGACGAACATCGAGTAGAAAAGACAACGAATGAAGAGCTAGTGAACACTGACGCCCCGGCAGGATTATTCCTGCTGCTTACTTGTGCCAGGGTCACTGTGGCAGCGCAAGGGGGAGAAAAAAAGAGAGAGAGAGAGAGAGAGAGAGAGAGAGAGAGAGAGAACATCTTGGGAATGTTAAATACCGCTTCGGGGAGGCAGAAAAGAAATCGTGTCCCGCTCACCGAAACGGCCTGCCCGCCCCGCCGCTCTACCGAACACCGCTCGCCGCCGCGCTCTCCATGTCGTGTCGGGGCGTTTGAAGTGTGCGCGCGCGGCCGCTCTACTGCATGAATATGCCGCGTTTGTTTGTTTGTTTTTCGTTTGTTTGTTTTATTTATTTTTTTTTTGCAAGATATAAGTATAAGCTCCTGCGCTGAGCTCTAGCGGTGCAGTCGATCAGACTCCATGTTGTTGGCTCCAGAGGGACGCCACGGCTGCGCGGGTGACGTTAGCGGGGAGGAGAGGAGAGGCTCTGGTGTTAAAGCTGCTGTAAGCGATTTTTTTTTAAAATAAATAAATAAATACATACACAAGTATTCAAATTTTTTTTTTTTTTTTTTTTACAATGATAGCTATCACTAACATAGAGGCACTGATAGAAAATAAAAGTCTCTGTGACAGTTCAGGTATCTATAATCAATACCAAATCAAAATCACAGGTACAGTCCTGGTCCAGATACATAAATCAAGCTTACATCTTGTTGCTAGAAGTCTCTAGGCTCTATATCTTCAATCTATCATTTTTTTTTATTAATAATAATAATAATAATAATAATAATTTTTTTTTAATGCAAGCTGGATTTTCCAGAGTTGCTTGCTTATTTATTTATTTATTTATTTATTCTTGGAGTGATGCATTCATTGCTCGTGTTCAGGATGTCTGCAGGAATCTGATGTCTTTCTTGTGTGTCCGAACTTGCGACATTGCAGTGCCGTTATTAGGATATTTGTCAGTTCCTGATATAAAAAAAAAAAAAACAGTTCCTCACTGATTTACTGAACTTTTGCTTTCCTGCAACTTGTCTGTTAATATTATCAAGATGGACTAATGGGTTATCAAATGGCCAGACTTGGATTACGAATGGGATACGAGTATGTAGAAGAAAAAAAAAAATGTAATTAAAAAGAGAGTCCTACAGGGGGCAGCACTGTGGTTAACACTGTCACCTACCCAGTGGCCAACTGGGGAGTTTCTATGTGGAGTTCACGTGTTCGCTCCATGCCTGTGTGGGTTTCCTCCGGGTGCTCTAGTTTCCTTCCACAATCCAAAGATTACCTCAGCTGGCTCCTCTTGATTTGCCCCTAGGTGTGAGTGTGAATGGTTGTTTGTCTCTGTGTTGGCCCTGCGATAGATTCAGGGTCTGGTTTCAGACCGCTCGGGGGTGTGTCGCGCCTCTTACCCGAAGTACGGTAGGATTGGCTCCAGCTTCCCTGTGACCCTGATGGATAAGCAGCATAAATACTGGATTGATAAACAAATAGGTTCATATTAAGAATTGGCAAAATTAAGTACAAATGTCATGTCAAAAATGTATGCAGGGGAAAGTTCCTCATACTCTAGTCAGCACGTAAGCATGGCAAATATTGATAACAATTTAAAAAAATAATAATAATAATAGATCACTTTGCATATTTGAAACATTTATTTCTAGAATTAGCAATGTTGCTTGCCAAAATTGTTTTATAGTAAACAAATACATTCAAATTATAATAATAATATTAGGCACTTTTTCTTTCGCTCAAGATAGATTCACTTGCAAGGAGTGGAGTAGATTCTCTCGGCTCAGAGAACTTTTCTTGAATAGCATTAAGCATCTGAGACAGGGATTTTCAGTAGCATGTAGAACAGCGCCTTTAAAAACACACACTTGCCCTTAGGCTAATAATAATAATAATAATAATAATAATAATAATAATAATCAGGGATAGAAAATGCAGGCTGAAGAAAGAAATTGTGTTTTTTTTTTTTCATACATAAAAGCAAAAGTTAAATTCAATGAATAGGATATTTTACATTTAATTGTGCTCACAACTTGACCACAAGATAGTAAATTATGGTCACGAAATCAAAATGTATATGCAGAATCTCTGTCTTTTAATTTCTTATTTATTTATTTGTTTATTTATTTATTTATTGCCAGTGTTTTGTTTAATTTGCTGCACTCTGGTGTAAACATGCCTATGGTATGAAGGATAAGCTGACCAAGCATTCATCTAGTATGCTTCCAGCTCACTTTAATGTAATCATAAATTTTTCCATAAAAAAAAATAAATGTGATTAAAATAAACAATGTCTCAGATTAAGCTGCTTCCTCTGGAGCAAGGGAAAATAAATCCTTTTTGTGTTTATGTATATATAATGTATATATTAGTTTGATATTATACTGATATGGTATTCCACAGGTATTTGGAGTATATTAACAATTCAAAAAACATTTCAGAGTGAGATTTCCCAGTTTGAATGCCAGGAAACTATATATATATATAATTGTCAACGTGCTCGCATTTGTGCCAGATGTCATTGTGTTAGGGTCAAAATTGCACGTTAAAGGTACTTATCTTTAAAAGAAAAGAAATGAACAAAAACAAAGTTTGAAGAAAAAAAACTTCTGTTGTCAGTGTCATATAGACTCTAGACCAGTGATCACTAAATATTATTATTTAAAATCAACAGAGGTGTATGCTAAAAGACAGAAAGGCTTTAGTAGCATTATTTATGCTTTTATTATTGCCCTGCTCTATTTTCAAACTCAGAACACACATATTCTCAGTATTATGGATTAATAATTTTTCCCTCCCCTATATCTTGCAGTGTAATCTCAGGGGATACTACACTAAACAATATGGTGCTTAACAATTTAAAGTTTTTCTTCATCAGCATGCAACGAAAGTGCTCATCACTGATATTAGTGAGATTCTATAAAAAATAAATATGATTGATGTATAATTATTAACCACACGCTCAGCATCTGGTAAGCTCTGGTAAGATCTGAGCGGCCACAAGGGTTTCTGGTTAGGCTGACTAAAAATTACATGAACCAAGTCATGAGACCCGGATACTCAGAAAACACAGAGTAAATTTTGATAAATTCTTAAAGGACTGGGTAAAAACCTTTACTCACTCCCCCTACAGGGTGCCACAGAGAACATATCATGTGGTGCACATTGCCTGTTTAATGATTAACCTTTTAACACACGGCTCAACAACACAGCTACCCACATTTATCACACCATTTATCTCAAGAGATGACAAATGAGTGTTTTTGATCGTTAATATATCCACAAGGGGGAGCGTCCATTAGATTAAAAAAACAACAGCTTTGAAACAGGTACAGTATGTAAACTGGACTGATATCACCAGCAGCGCTGCTCCTTACATTATGAAGGCATAATATTGGAGTCATGTCCCTTACATGCCCCTAAGCAGTTCACTGACAGCTCTCAGGCAGTGTGAGGTTGATCAGCAATTTCACAAACATATAGTTTTATCAAGAATATATCTATTAAAAAAGAAAAAAGAAAAGGGAAACCCATAGGCCTGCTCATGAACCAGAGTCGTCAAGGTTTATATCCTACATTTATCTAAAAGAAAGACTGACCATCTAGGCAAGCTCACTAAACGACAAGCTACAGAGTCAACTTTTATGAGCTTTTTTCTGAAATATGTAGAATAAAGTTCGTTTGTAGGATATACAGTATATCTTACTTTGTCGTATCCACTTTTGGTTTTGATGTCTGATAGAATGTGATAGCCATGATCTTGTCCGGTCTATTGTATGTGGAAGACTAAATAAATAAAATACTTGGTTGTAATTTCATATCTAAGTATTTGGAAATGTTCCCAATCAAAATTCATTACGTTTGTAAAATGTGTATAATTTCTAAACTAAAGGATGAATATGGAAAAAAAAAAATCAATGAAATGCAGTTGAATGTGATCCAGTTAGTAACAATTACCCCTTTTTTTTTTCTTTTTTCTTTTTTTTTCTTCTTTTTTTTTAAACAAGTATTGCATTGTCCGTTAAAAGTTAAAATTTTTGCAGACCTGTGCCAGAACATGTTGTACATGTTGGAGATAGTTTTTATAAAAATCAAAAAAGGTGTATCTTAAAAGGCAGGAAGTATTCATTTGCATCATTTATGCTTGATGTAGAGTTTCATAACAGCCAAAATTCTGATTTGTAAAAGATCTAAGAAAAAAGGTAGAGCCACGACATTCACAATATGAGCGTTTTGCACAATTATTGCCCTAGGCAAGCTTCACACTACCACTGTCGCCTTGCTTGAAAAAGCTACACCTTTAAAACCTAAAACCACAAAATTAACTGTCACCCCTGTTTTATTCGTTTTTGTTTTCTCAGCATCTGAAGAATTGGATCATTCCTGTTCGGTAGTGGATTTAAAGCCTCTATTCAGATCCATATATTAGTGTTAGAATACTTTTACACATTCGGAAATCCTTCATAACAATGTAACAGTACAGCAGTGGCAATAGTGTCATGCACTTCAGGCACATTCAGGATAACAAGCACAAACAAAAAAGTTGCACAAAATCACTTGATCTGAACAAAAACATTTGAAGTCAAGGCCTTGTTCGTTCAGACCTTGTCCAATGCTGTTTGATAAATGAATGTCAAGAGAATTAAAATTCGCTCTCCGTGAGATTTTAGATCTCACCAGACTGAATAAATATAGACTCTCTGAAATAGTGATGACACATTGGACCAGGGTGGTGTATTTGAGGCATGTTTATTATGCAGATTTATTCTGTTTATTCCGCAAACATTCTGTGGGAAGACATGTCATGTCCTCTTTATTGCTTAACCTCCTGAAAAACACAAAGACACACACATCAATCTCGAGAACACAAAAATGTAAACATAGATGCGATGTATAAGTTCCGTGGCTTCATCTCTTACCCCAAAGTTCGCCCATTTTTTGATTTCGTTGTAAAGGGCATCTCCAGGACAGGAAGTGCTCACCAGCTGTCTGTGCCCATGTATGGTGTATTTTGAGGCCAGCCTCCCTCCGTCCGTGGCACACTTTGCCAGCTGGTTCCTCACTAGATCCATGGTGCGTTGGGAAGGCAGTTTGGACATGTAGTCCCCTATGAAGGAAACTCCATAGCCTTTAGAGTTGTAGCCTAGGGTGTGGGCACCCTGCCAGTGCCAGCCACGCCCTTCATACACATTGCCATCAGAACCGACCACAAAGCTGGAGAGGAGCAAAACAGAGCCGATGAGAAAACAAAGCAGGAGAGTATTGGACTTCTGAGTTTGAGATTAGGATAAATTACAAATTTGAAAGAACATTGAGAACTGGGACTGAGTGCTATTTTATGGCAAGTATTAATAGGTGTTCAATGGCAACTACCAAATATGTAACAATTTCACAAAATATATAGCATTGTGTAATAATATTTACGTTATATATGATAAATATATTATACTGACATTGCAATTATTGTCGTCGTTTTAGTCTGTGAAAATGAAAAATCAGCTGTGCTAATTTGGAATAATAATGGAATGAAGAATTTGTTCAAGTGAGTAAATCTTCGGGTTTTCTGAACAGCAAACAACACAGTTTTTGGTGTTGTTCCATTGCATGTCAAAGGCTTGTGGTATACTATAATGGAAGTGAAGCTCTATGAACCAGAGGACCATCAGAAGTATTGATTTTTTTTTAATTTTTTTTTTTTATCTTAAATAAAAGTGCATTTCCATTCAAAACAACATTGTTATTTTGTACACTATATGGCTAAAGGTTTGTGGACACTTGACCATAATCACTCATGTCATGACCACTCTTCTGGAGAGGATTTCCACTAGATTTTGGATGATATGAGAATGAGAATTCTTGCCCATTCTGCTAGACATCAGGTCAGGTACTTAGGGCAAGCTAGGAGGCCTGGCACACAGTCAGCATTCCTCTTCATCCCAAAGGAGTTTAGCGGGTTTGAGGTCAGGGCTGTGTGCAGGGCACTTGAGTTCTTCCAGTCCAACCTTGGCAAACCATGTCTTCATGAAGCTCACTTTGCTCACATTGGCATGGTCATGCTGAAAAAGGTTTGGGCCTCTTGGTTTCAGTGAAGGGAAATGTTAATGCTACAGCATACAAAGACATCCTATATATATATATATATATGTGTGTGTGTGTTTCCAACTTTGTGGCAACTGTTTGGGGAAGAACCACATATAGGTGTGCTACATTTATGAGGCTCCTCAACACCATGCTACCCCCCAGGGTCATCCAATCTACCTCAACCCTCTCTTAACCCACCCGACCTACTTTGTTTTCCTATTTTTATCAATTTAACTTGACTCTTCTGCTACCCCTTGTGAAATTATACTCTATTTGCACACATAATCATATTTGCACAAAACAACCTTATTTTGCACTACGCTTCCCATGTATCATAATATCCTGAGTCGTAGCAACTTGCACCAGAAAGCTGTTAGCACTACTAACTGCCACTTTACTTGAAATACTTCTCAGCTCATTTGCACTCTTCTTTGTCTGCACTGTTCTTTGTCCACTTAGTTGGAATTGTCTTTTTCTTAGTACTTTGCCTACTTACACTATGCGTAAGTTCAATAATATGCTTAATCTGTGGATTCTGAGCTTCGCCATTCCGTTTTTCTGTACACTTGTATATGGAAAGATGACAATAAAGTTCAATTTGACTTTGAGGACTGCTGTCCACATACTTTTGGCCATCTAGAGTGTATACAGTAAATAAACGTTCTGGCTGTATTGAGAATCATGTCATGTCTAGGCTACACAGTTTATATTGTACTAAATATCAGATCTTATGCCAATTACCCTAAATATCAGTGTTTCCTGCCCGCACCTGTATCCAATGTCGTCCCAGCCACGGTCATTCTGATGGAAGCTCTGCATAGCCCTCATGTCTTGAGAGCACTGCTGGAAGGTCAGACATGGCTGGGACGGCTCGTAGGTGTGATGGATATACAGGAAGGATAAAGGCAGGGAGAGCAGAGTGGGAGTGCCTCGGTAAGGCTGAGCTTCCCACATGCAACGGGAAATGATGACCGGACAGTCTGAGGATGAGGCAGAGACGTAATGGTTACTGCAGTTTAGTCAACTAAACAAGCAAGAGAAAATCTGAAACAAATCACAGTACAGTCAAAAAGCTTAAGCATAAAGCACGTTTAGAATCCCTTTAAATGATCCAGGTTCAGCCAGACAAGAATGGGTTTTGTTTTCAGTCTGGTTCTTCTAAACAGTTCCTCTTCATGTCATTTCATGAACTTTTTCTTTGTCTGTATATTTCTGTAAAGCTGCTTTGTGACAAATGTCAAAAGTTAAAATAGAATTGAATCAAAAAGCAACATACCTACGTAACGGTGGACAAAGTCCATCAGCGCTTCATCCATCTCCACCTTTTGTTTGTTTTTCTTCCAATATTCATCCAGCCTATGATAGATACTCACAGACCTAGCCAGGTGCTTCCTCAGTGAAGCACGGCTCACCAGCTTCCTGAAGTTGCTTCTGCGAAGCTGGCTGATCAGAGCAGGTGCGGCATCGAGGCCGGCACTGTCCAGCTGATAGGTGTAGTACTGTCTCAGAAGGCTGCTCAGTGTTAGCATGCGTTTGTTAGGTTTAGCAACATGCTTCCCCAAAATCACTCCATCCATGCCTCCATTTATGAGCGCGTCTGTAGCCCCCGAGGCAACACCAGAAAGATTGAAGACCTGAGGATCTTTCACATTGTCCCAACATCCGCCAGGACCTAGATGTGGCGAGGTGGAAGCTTCAGTCTGGGAATGGTGAAGGAACGACAGAGCTAGGTTGTTGGTGAGGGAAAGAGGGTAGAGACCAGGCACGCGTGGCAAGGAAGTGGACTTCAGGCCAGCCTCGAGGCCCAGCAGGACAGGAGTTAGAGCCACAGTGGTTCCATCTGCTGTGAGTACTACACCTTCCTCCAAATTCTGCACCACTTGGTGTTTGAGAATGCTGGAGAGGTACTCAGTGGGTGTGGACTTTAGTACAAGACTCTGTGCATCGTGGAGGGGACCAAGATAATGCTGGATAATTGGCGTGTCAACGCCAGCAGCTTTACGCAAACCACTCAGCACAGCTAGAGGCCCGAGTCCAGGGTTCTCAGACTCAATAATCTCCAAGACCTCAATGAATTTATCCATGTGCTTTGTGTAGGTGTCTAACCAGGAAGAACAGCGGGGAATATAATCAATATTAGTATATAAAGCATGCACAATTAACTTAACAAGATTATCCATGAGTTATTATATCACAGTTATATAATACAGTTATACACAGCTACTGATAGTCCAATGAATCACACAACCCTTAATGACCTTGGCAGTGTTTTGGTCTCCACCTGTTTTTTAAACATTTGCTTTTTGAGTGCACGTGCTTTCCTATCTATTTCTAACCCAAGCCGAGGCAAACAACTACTGTTCAGTTAAGGAATCTGAGTACTGAATGCAGTAAAAATCTGCACTTACATCATGATTATCAGAAACAAGATTGAAGAAATGACATCACGTTCGTGCACACTGGGGGAAGGATCTATTTTACCTACTCAGCAAAATAACTCAGCACAGAATAATCGCTGAATTCTCAAATATGATTGGTCAGGTGTTAATTAATTTTCTATAACAGCAGTTCAGATAGTAGGGATTAATAATCAATACCCTATGTCTTTAGTAATAACTCACTGGGACTTGTACAGTGGATGCACCTCATAATCAAATTCTAATAAGCAGATAGAAAAGCATGATTTATGTTCACAGTTACTACTATATAGATGGGTAAAAAAAAGTATCCTTTTAAAAATTATTGTAATGTAAGAGGAATGAATTCAGTTTTGTCATGTGGTGTTACTGGGGTGGTGACAACCCTTCATTTTACATCCCACCACTGTCATTGACAAAATCTAAGAGTTGAATCTAAGGATTAACAAAATGGCATCAGTACAAGATAAACCAAAGAATGCTTGTGACAGAATCATAAAAAAGGAACACACACACACACACACACACACACACACACACACACACACACACATATATATATATATATATATATATACGCACAGAGCGACAGAGAGAGAGAGAGAGAAAGGGAGAGAGAGAGAGAGGTCAGTAAATATTCTATAAATGTCTAAAGTTTTTTACATGAAAAATCTAAATTTTATTTGTCTTCGTGATAAGATGGTGGTGTAAGTCATGCATTTAATGTATATGATGTCTCAGAATTAGGTTTGTTAAGAAGAAAATAAAACAACAAAAAAAAACAGATAAAAGGCAGACACCCATATAAAAATGTTACTTACCATTTGCGTAACACTGGACTACCAGCACACACAAGAAAACCATCCACCTGTATTGTAAATCCATGAGTACGAACCTCTCAGAACACAATCCGCCTTTGAAAATGAGGAACAAGACACTGCCTGCGCTAAATATGCCGCCTTTTATACCCACATCCCCTTGATATCCTGTTACATAAGAGAATATCACTGATAAAGTCTCTGTGAAACCCATTCTTGTCAATGGAATCATGGGAAAATGCCATGTGCAATATGGGCCCTTCCAGCTCAAATATTCATGGCCCTCCATATCTGTTTTCCACTTCATATAAAAATAAACCTGCGATAAATCTTCCACTCAGTATAATATGCGAGCAGTAATATTTGATTCTGATACGTACGCTGCAGTGGGTAATCATTAACCAGTCGGGATGTAATTCTATGGTTGTTTTTCATTGTGTAGTAAGGCCATCTCATGCCACAGCAATGCATCATGTGAGAGAACAAAGTAAACAGTGGCTTGTACACATGCATGTACAGGAAATCACACCGGTTCAAGATTACAAGGACATGAGGTATACAAACAAGGATACTGATTACATCAACTACTTGAGTGAACAACATTGCACATTATATATAACAGGAGTGTTCCAAGGAGTCTGCAAAGGAGCAGCATTGCTACAGATGTTTTCCACCAAGCAGGAGCCAAGCCCAAACCCAATTGCTTAACCAAGTGGAATCATGCAGCGTTCATGGCTGGGAGGTTTTTCAACTACTGAACAGATTTTGAAAAAAAAAAAAAAAAAAACATCCATTTGAACTGCCCTCTGACTCATGATTCCCACTTTTTCCAAGAGTATTCATTTCTCAGTTTTAATGATGTCTGTCCATTGTGACCAAGTGAAATTTAACAAATCTTATTTGTAATTTTCATTCTGGTAACAGGAACTACAACTCTCAGTTGGATAAAAGTGGTACAAAATAACACCGAAAATATTACTCACATTCTGCTTTGTTTGAGTACTTTTGTATGTAAAGGCCAAAAGCACTTTAAAAGATTTTTTTTTTTATTCAAAGCAGTACTACAAGCGTAATTTTCCCTTCACATCTCCTTCCCCAACCCCACAACCTCAAACTGCTGAAGCCAAGTGAACTGCCAGAAGCGGGAAGTTGGAAGTTCCAAGATGGTCTATATAGAGTGGTCATAAATTAGTTGCAGTGCTGCTTGCATTGGACATTCCAGTCATAGAAAGACAACTGAGAATTTAAAAACACAAATGCCACAACTGTGAAAACATGCTTACTAGTAAGACTGACCATCAACTGTATAATGAGAAAGAATGCTCGTCATTTAACTTCCCTTCACAGCAGCCATTTCTAATAAATACACTTGGAAGTGTGCACCAAACCCATCACTTGCCTGAAATAAAGGATTTAAACTGTTAAACTTTACACAAAATCTGATAAATCCGAAATAACCTTAAAGTCTTATTTGCACCCAATACTTGCCTATGATTAGAATATACGACTCTTTCAGAGAAGTAAAGATCAAGACAACAATGTAGACCTTTTGTTTGTTTTATTTAAAGGCCATGTAATGGCCCAGAATAATCTGAAACTTTACAGGTGTAAATTTATAATAATAAATGGATGAAACTAATACAAAAAGTATGGGTAATGGAATAAAAAAATAATAATAAAAAAAAAATCCACAAAGTACACCATCACTACTGCTGCACTGCAGACTTTAGGACATGAAGATGGAATACAAGTCATCGTTTTAATCCTGGTCAAGGGGGAACATTAACAGTCATGAAACATAGAAGTTACACAAGGCAATAAATTATACTGTGCATATGCAGATGTATGTGCAAGTTATTTAGGGAAAGTTAGGAGGGGGCATTGAAAAGGGCATCATGGGCTGCATTGGCTGCTGTTGCTGAGGGTTGAAGGGAAATTGTGCGTTGTGATTTGCACCATTCTGAGCAGCTCCCTGGTTGCCACTGAACTGCTTGTTCTGGAAACCCTGGTTTCCAAAACTACCAGCCTGGTTGCCATTAAAGTTGGACTGTCCATTGTAAGCCCCATTAAAGCCATTATTGCTGTTTCCATTGTAACTGCTGGCCCCACTACTGTATGTTGCCCCATTCTGTGTCTTGTTACTGAAGGCTTTCTTTGGTCCGTTGTCATAACTGCGATCATTGCTGTGACTGTCCTGGCTGTAGTTATAGTCTCGTCTGCCTCCAGAGTAACGATCCCGTCGATCATCTCTATACCCGCCACCTCGACCGCCCCTTGAACGACCTACAGCGCCATAAAATAGAAAAAGTTAAATCCGAGAACACAAACTGACACTCGCTAAATGTAGAAAATATTTGGAACAAAAACTCTAGAGCCTTGGGAATGTCTTCTTATACCACTACAATGAAAACTTTGAAAAAAGGGGAGAAAAGTGGCTGCAGTCAAGCCAGAGTTTCTGTATCTCACCAATTGGATTTACCTCCTCTGTCTTCTGCCATCTGGATGAGTTTGGGATTGATGGCCTGGTTGGCTTCGCGGAGGACAGAGACAAGGTCTTGGGCCTGCTTAAAGTTGTTGGGCGTAAAGAAGGTGTAGGCTGTTCCCGTTTTCTGACTGCGTGCCGTGCGCCCAATGCGGTGGATGTAGTCCTCAGAGTTGTTGGGATAATCGAAATTAATTACAAACTTGACATCCTCGACATCTGTGGGAATCATTGTGATGCAGTGTGGTGGAAAGGGGGCAAAGTATTCACACCACCACAGCAGCAAAGAGACATTAATGCGCAGTAATTAACATGAACTTACATAATACTTAACATCATCTTTCCAATTTGGTAACATACTAAATCAACAAAGGAGAAAGTGAGGTTATGTCCCATGAATCTCTCCAGCTGAGTCTTGAAGCGACTACACTTATCACCCCACGGGTTTTTACTGACAATCAGGTGCTTCCCATCAATAGGTCTTAAAGCACATTTTGCATCACCACACAGATGCAAAGACTACCTACAGAATTCGGGACACCTGAAGTCCAAGTGTTGCATCGTGCTTGAAATGAACCATTAGATATTGGCTTAGGATTTTACAAAATGTTAGTCAAGACATAGTCTTTCCAATCAACCAGTGGTCACTTGACAGGGTCTCTCTTTGGCAGGACTCGACATGAGCGAAGCCAGAACAGGAGGGAACTCCTCAGCTAGCCTGGGAATCGCATTCAGTACAGAGGCGTGCACATAACCAACAGCTGCTCTCGTTTCAAAAGCCAAATAGTGTGGAAGGGGCCCCATCGAGTGAGACCTCAAAAACTTTCCACAATTGCAGCTGAAGCTATGCAAGGGCAGGAGCCATCGCATCGATCCCACAATAACGCACTCCTCAGTGGCTGGCCAGCGCACCAGGGGCACAAGGACTCCCGACACCTCTGTACACGATTTGATTGGCTGGCAGAAAAAGCAGAACTCCAGCAAAAGGAGCTCCAGACCCCTCCGGTGACTCTGGACACGTCATGCCAAGGTCCTGCCTCCAAGACCGCACCTTCAGGTGAGGGATAACTCAGAGAGAGGGACAGCAGTTTAAACTTCTACATGAAAACTACAGAAATTTAACATCACTCATGGAGTCTGGAGTAGCACAAAAATATACATACCTAGACCTCTTGATGCTACATCAGTAGCGATGAGAATGGGTGCTTTGCCAAATTTGAACTCTGTAGGGGGGGGGAGAGAAAAAAAAAAAAAAGAATCGCATCAACAACTAGCCCCAATGCCTATTACAGCCTCAACATCAATGGCAATTCATTGTTCTGAAACACTACCATTGAGCACCCAGTCTCTCTCCTGCTGGCTTTTGTCTCCATGTATACCCATTGCAGGCCACCTGCAACACAAGATTCAGATATTCAGTGCTATATGGAATCCATCTGCACTTATTTAATATGCTGCTCAAACTTGGAAACATACCCATCCCTGCGCATCCTCCTTGTGAGGTCATCACACCTCTTCTTGGTTTCCACAAAGATGATGGTCTTGTTCTCCTTCTCACTCATGATCTCCTCTAGCAGGCGTAGCAACCTTAAAGAGCAAGAGCAGCTTATAAAGCATCTGTTCAACTGCAATCAACAATTGATATCCACATAGTGTTTCAAAAGTCCTCATTTAATGCTTAAAAAAATAGCTCAACACACCATGACTACTGGTCCTAATGGCTATTCAAGCCATTAAAGGAAATAGACCTTAGTATATAAAACTCATGCTATGTTTAAAGCTATAACCACACATCTACTTCTTGCCACTTAATTTCCCTACTTCTCACTAGATTGTAAATTGGCCCACTCACTTGTCCTCCTTCTCGCCATCATTGCATACATCCACTATCTGAAGGATGTTGTGGTTGGCGCTGAGCTGCAGAGCTCCCACGTTGATCTGGACATAATCTTTCAAGAAGTCCTCAGCCAGCTGACGCACCTCTTTGGGCCAGGTAGCGCTCCACATCAAAGTCTGCCTGTCCGGCTGCAGGGAGACATGAGAGAACAATTGAACAAGGCGAAATAAGCTTTTTCTTTAGTCAATCTGAATAAGCACAGAGTAATTACACTGGTACCAAAGCATACATCATACAGAAAGTGGAAGAGATATCATCCAAGTAATTACATGTACTA
>JAOVYU010000031.1:16987026-17018157 GCA_025674565.1 Synodontis membranacea | reverse complement strand
ATGTTCCACGATTCTCACACCCCAGATCCGAGAAACAGTAATCATACCCTGATCTGGTCGACAATTTTACGGATTTGAGGTTCAAAGCCCATATCCAGCATTCTGTCAGCCTCGTCCAACACCAGATACGTGCACCTGCGCAGATTTGTCTTTCCAGCTTCCAGGAAATCGATAAGCCTCCCTGGAGTAGCAATGCAGATCTCAACTCCTATGAGGAAGAATTACAGGAGGTAAGAACAGAAAGAGATGCACGAGTATTACAGAAAAAAAAACAAACAAACAAAACAAAAAAAAAAAAAAACAGAACACATACCCCTCTCTAGGTCACGAATCTGTGGTCCTTTAGGAGCTCCACCATAGATGCAGGTGGACTTGAGGCGAGAAGCTTTGCCGTAGTCTGTTGCAACCTGTTGGACTTGTTGGGCTAACTCACGAGTGGGAGCCAACACCAGGCACTGAGGAACAAACCACGGTTTAACGTCACGGCCAGAAAGTCAGAGAGGAGCATTTAAAGAATGATCAAACCATCACTTACAATAGGCCCATCTCCACGCTCCAGGAATGGTTGGTGGTTTATGTGAACAACAGCAGGAAGCAAATACTAAAAAGAAAGAACAAATGTTATTCACTCAGTATTTAGCCCTAGCAAACATTTATATGTACGGCATTTAGCTGACTAGCAAACATAAGCGCGGGTTTGCGAAGTCATTACCGAAAGCGTTTTCCCAGATCCGGTCTGGGCGATGCCAACCATGTCTTTGCCACTTAACGCCAGCGGCCACCCCTGAGCTTGGATCGGAGTTGGATCAGTCCAGTTCTGTTTACTGATCATGTCCATGACGTAGGCTGCAAAGAAAAGGGAAAAGTAAAAAACCAAAGAAACAACCAAGAGCCTTAAACTTTAGGTCAAGATCTTTCCTTAAAATGGTATTGCGCTCAGCTTACAGGGAAAGCTGGCCTCGTGAAACCTAATTGTAGGTTTGGGACAGTCTCTCCCTTTGACCGTGATCTCCTTACTCCTCCTGTACTGCTCAACTTCTTGCTGCAGAGAAGAAAAACAGAACCATGACATCTGGGTGACCACAATCATAGCATTTTGCTGCTGCAGTAAAGTCAATTATAACCATCCAGAGGAAAACTTTCATAAATACTCAGACTGACCATTAGGGGGGTGGACAAATCACACTTATTAGTTAGCCCACTGGGCAAGTTACAGCTCCAGTGTGTTACCCAGCTCCATGATTGGTTGAACAGAAACTCACATGGCCAGGGTAGAAAACCAATGTACAGTCGACCCTTGCCACTTCGCGGTTTGGATTTTGCTGCTTCGCTCTATTGCGTTTTTTTTTTTTTTTTCAAATACAGTATATTCATTAAAAAGTTGATCAAGGCAGTGAAAATGCAGGTTGCGCTCTGCTGTCTTGAGTCAATTATTTTTTTATTAACCTTCTTCCCAAAAAATCAGGTGTTATTTCATGTCTAGAGGGCTCTAATAATGTTTTAGAAGGTCGTAAACAGATTTTCTATGATCTAACTATGCGGAAAATACTACTTCGCGGAAATTCACTTATTGCAGTAGAGTCTGGAATGGATTAACCGCGATGAACGAGGGTTTACTGCAATGCAATAACACAAGGAGCACTATATCGTACATTAATACAGGCTTGCCCTGACTTCATGAAGAAAAGGAGAGAAATGTCAAGGAGAAGCCTAAAAGAAGGTTTTACAGAGAGACAGTCTATGCCTCTGGTAAGTGAGCATGACTAGTATAATCTTAAATATACATATATAAATAAAAGTGTAAACTCCACAGCCATATCATCTTCTGGCGAGTTTCTCTAATAGCACGTCATACGTTTACATGATCTCAGGAGGGGGGGGCAAAAGAGATGATTATTTACCCACCAATCACAGTTTTACATTTTTTTTTTTTCTGTACAGTGAATGAATCCCCTACCGGTGACCTGTGCACTACATCCGGGTGCTCTTGGTAAAAGTTCTTCTCGAATTTGGGCAGCTCGTCCAGGTTCCAGTGTTTCTTACGCAGTCTGTCTCCCGGACTGCCGAACTTCTTCCCGGACGGTGGACCGCCTCGACTCCCACCAAACCGCGGAGGCCCGCTGCTGTAACTGCTCCCATAACTGCGGAAACACACACACACTTAACGCCCTGCTGCTTCACATCAAAGGCCCGACATTCACTAAACCCTTTATTATAACAAACACCAACGATTTATCATGAAATGTAGACTCACTACAGGTGATTTATTTATATATCAATATAATATATGACCGGAGATGATGTAATCCGGATCTGAGTCACTTTTTAAACCGCTGCCATTTTAATTCTTACCGGCAGCGAAACAAAGAAAAAGCCGGCCGGCATTTTGTACCAGCCGCAGTTTCAGAGTTTCGGCCACATGGTGAGGCCTAGAGAGAGAGTTTAAATAAAACAAAAACACGACGAGTAATAGACTCGGGTCAACTTAACACGAACAAAAATAAATAAATAAATAACCACATTAAAAAATTCCATCATTTATAAACTTATCGCTTAAACAGAGGGAGAGGAGAAAAAAAAACACCAAGGCCACATTGTTAGCTAGGACGCTAGCACGGCTAACAGGAACACTTCTTCTCATTCGATTTTTTTTTTAAACGCAAGTTGGTTTAAATGTAAACGAATAGAAGTTTAATTTAAAGGCTTTAATGAATCAGCACCTGAGAGAGAGAGAGAGAAATAAAAACCCCTTTACCTTCTGTCGCGGCTGCGGTCTCTGTCGGAATATCCGGGCATTTTTGGAGTTAACGAGGTTTATAAATGAATGAATAAATACACAAATAAATTTTAAAACTTAAAAATTTTTTTAAAAAAATAAAAATTTTAAAAGACTATTATAAGATGAATATGACCCAACAACTACCGACAGTGATGGCGTCCTCAATGCCGGTAAAAACCGGCCCTCGTTGGTGTTATATACTAACAGGAAGTGACGTCTTGGGAAACGCGTCACTCTCCTTCACGTGCCGTGAACCACTTCCGTTCTCAGTAAAAGAGAGACCCCACCCCCCTGTCCTTTACACACCCGGGTTTGATCCTGATTAATGAACTCCTGTACCAAAGTTATCTTTCATTTCATTCGACCATATTTAATGACTCATGTGTTGTCATTTATCAGCATATGGGAATATATATTTATAAATAGATAGATAGACAGACTTGCTAAACTGAAAGAGGTCTACTGTGGTAAACAGTTTTCTGTGTATACTGTACTCATTTTTTTATCTGGATGAAATAAATAAATAAATAAATAAGTGAATAAAAGATAGTAACTGATCTAATGATACTGGTCCTATGTGGTTTGGAGGCCTGTATCGTAATAAAATGACCACCAAAAATAAATAAATAAATGTTTTTTTTTGTTTGTTTTTTTTGCATGGAAGGGTTACAGTAAAGTGGTCTCCCTGTCAGATTCAAGTAAAAAAAAAAAAAAAAAACCCACTTTAACCAAACCAACAAATAAAAAACACTTAAACGGAAACACGCATAAGCTTAAATAAAGAAATGAACTTGAAATGAAGACATGATATGTGAAGACGTGGTAAGATGTCAGACCCCTTCTTCTAAGTTTTGGACATGTTGCAGGTTCTGTTTCGTGAGCACGAAACAGACAAATGGACACATCAGATGGGTATTTCACTCAATTCACTTTACAGGAATCCATATTTAGACACGAGTAAGCCAGAGACCAAGAAACTCTCCTAGAGGACAGGAGGATGAAACCATGAAAGAAACCAGACTCAAAATGGAACCCATGCTCTTCTGGGAGACACTGGATAGTAGGATTACGTATAATACAACTACAACGTCTTCTACAACTGTCTTACCTTTATTGTTCATTATGTCCAATATTGAAGTTATATTACAGTCTTTGGAAACAGTATGATATCTTATTGTAGTCTATACACTTAATGCATTTCTGTACTTAAGACTTTTCGTACTGTCTTCGCGTAATTAAGCATTACACAAAATCTGTCCCCTGTTCTTCGACTGCTGTAGTCCCAAAATTTCCAGTTGTAGACGGGTAAATTATGTCTCTGTATCAATTGCTAGAGCAGCTTTTCATTCTTGCTGCTCTTGCACGAATGCCTGACTGTGTAATGTATTACATGGCCATTAGAGAACCCGTTCTCAAAACTGGCTGTCACCTGTCTCTCTAACTATTCACTAGTTCACACCCATCTTCCTTGCTATCCTTTATTATTTAAACAAAGACAACTGCTTTCATTGTCTCAGCCTACTGAAATCTGACACATTTGAACACCCTGATCTAAATGACAATAGACGGTCATGGCCAGGGATCATGTATGTATGCGCCATCCATGCTCATCATCCAGTGTAATCTTACGGCTGATACTTAAAAACAGTTCTCAAGGTTATTATTTTGGACTTTTTACTGAAACTGTATATGTATCTAAACACAAAGGAAGATGCCGACAATTATTGGTGCCAAAGGCCAGTTTTTAATCAGAACTAATTACACACAAAAATAAAATACTCTTACAAAAAAAAAAAGAATGTTACATTAAACAAATTGCACCTGTCAACTATGAGATATAGTCCTGCTAGTAAGTCATGCTGAAATAAACCAGAGATGCCTCTCACATTTTAACAGAGCAATACAATGTCTATTCCAACATCCTGGAGGCAGCTGTACAACAAAAGAGTGACGGAAAGAGAAGAAGAGAGAAAAGACTACAAGGAGAGAATCTGTATGTGTGCACTGGACTCGAGAGTAAACGAATTCTTAAAATAAAAAAAAATAAAATAAAAAAAAAATCAGTCCATAAAGAGTTTGGTAAATAGATTTTGCCTATTATTTACAGCAATTACAGTCTGCATGTGTGCAAAATGTACTTTTCCCCAATGTATTTTTTTTTTTTTTTTTTTACATCTTTCTATTTAAGTTAAAGATATATGACATTTTGTGATCCACATAGCTGTATAAGGACAATATTCTATTACTGTACAAAGCACCTTCTCAGGATAGTTCATTTGATTTACCCAGAGGCTTTTATTTCTTTTTCACTCCCCTCCCCACACACGCGCGCACACACACTCAGTCTATAAAAAAAGTAATACAAGAAGAAGTGTAATTCATTTTCAGCATATGCAAATTTTTAACAACAGTCCATGGTCATAGAGGATTGCTATAGACACGGAGCATTTCATTCAACCATTTATACGAGCTTATAAAATAAAATAAATATGATGATGTTTTGTTAAAGAAGATAAAATATGGAACCTATTATATAAGAATCAAAAATGTTGCTTGGGAATCCTATAATGACTCTGGAATAAAAGCGTTGCACTATATTTGAAGCTACACGTTTAAAAGAATACAAATGGTACAAGGGACATGCTTTTGAGGCATTCCAGTATACTGTTAACATTTATCTTTTATATTTATTCACTGACGACTTTTTTTTCCCCAAAAAATTACATGACATATCAATCCTAACTTTTTAAAACATTTTTTTTTTAAAAATACTTCATTTCTCATCATCATTAATTGTCCACTTGCAGCTCAAACTGATAAAACTATTCCTAAGGACTGTGGATTGAATTTTGATTTCTGAACTAAAACTACACCATTTAAGATCATGGGACAAAGTAGGCGAAGTTAGTGTTAGTATTCAGCTGACCCAATCTATATCCTATAGTAATCTTTTTTTAGGTGGCCTTTTTCAAAACACAAATCAGTACATAACTAAAATTCCATGACTGAAGGACACAAAATGAAATACATCTACCACCTCATCAGCATGCTCCTACATATGCATCTGCATACATACACATTTGGTTAGGCCTTAGGAGATCCACATTTGATGGAGTAAAATCATAAAAAAAAAAACAAAAAAAAAAAACAACTTAATGCCGCAAAAAATAAGGTGTTTAAAAACATTCAGCTTTTTTCAACAGCCACAATAAAAGTCACCTGGTAGTTGTCGATGACAATGCAATGTACATATTCTACTTCATTTTTGCAACAACAACTGTTTCGAAAGTACGTGTAATAAACGATACATCTACAGGCGGGTGACGAAAAAACGCTGGCTCTGTTATGCTGGGGGACGTTTTCCTGGCATGAGCTGTGAGAAAGCTGTTTACTGCAAAGCAATAAAATGATTCTGACCGATTCCCTTTATCCTCTGACTAAGCATTTCTATACTGAAGGGACCTGTCTCTTCCAGGATGATTCCGCTCCCGCTCCACAGTGCAGGAGAGTACACTGAATGGCTTGAAGAAGATAAAAATGGTGGAAATAATATGTTCAGGCATTCGTAATCACTGGTTATCAACACATTTTTACACCTACGATAGCGTGTTCACACAGTGCTCTCCCTCTCCATCATCAAAACGCCAATGGAGGGAAGGGTTTTTGGGAAAATGGTATCATCCATCCATCCAGTACAGTTCCAGAAACATGTAGGCAAAGACCATGTTGTTTATTCTTTTGTCACCCGTCTGCATATCTTTTTGCTGTTTTTACTGCTCCATTTCCCAGCCTGTATCATGTAAAAAAAATAACACCGGACTACCAACCTAATCAAATCATTAATAAGCTTGTACGTTAGACTGCAGCTGAGATTGGTCGCAGCGAATGGAGCACAGGGAATTGAAACAGTATGTGGGGCTTAAAAGTGACCAGTAGGATACATATTCTGACTGCCTTCATCATAGGGCCCCAAAAAAGATATTTGAGCAAAGCACCTTTGTACTACAGATGCAGCTGCCACTGGCATATTTCTATTTGTATCCAGAATGGGCAGTAAAGCTACTCTGCATGCTTATACAACAATATTCTGCTGGTTTCCCACTGGTGTCTCGCTTTTCCTCAGTCAGTTGGTACAGACGCTACATGAAATACTGTCTGTCTTTTTTTTCCCCCCTTAATGCTTAAAACAAAAAAAAAAAAAGAAAAGAACAGAAAAGAGAGGAAGAGACAATATATTCGCATGTTCGGAAAACAATGTATAAAGTCAGACGGTTCTAGCAGCTGAAAAGTGAAGTCCATTCTTCAATAATAATAATAATAAAAAAAAATATGCAAGGAAGCAGAGAACCCAAAATGTTCCATCCTCAACAACCTCTTCCTAGTTCTGTCCCTTCTTCTGATTGCAGGGGCAGTGCTACTGGCCCATATGCCACACCCTAGAGGTGTAGAGTGACCGGTATACTCCTTCCACAGAAATTCTTTCCTCCCCTTGCATGCCCTCTAGTGGCAGGAATCACTCGACAGCGAAGCCACAGGTCTCTTCTATGGCCGTCAGGAGTTTGTCATAGAGCTTGTCGTAGTGCTCGTATGGAGGAATGTCAATGCGGTTGAAGCTGGAGGGAACACAGAAACATGAAAAATTAAATACCTTACGGTGTAAATAATTTGCCACCTGATTGAAGGAAGAGCAGAAAGTCCTGGTTTTAAATTTTTACTCACCATGTGTGAGCCTTGGGCAGGTTATCAGTGCTGGCATCAATCTGATGGATGGTGAACAGACGTGGACCTGCAGCTCCTGGACCACCAAACACGTGAGCAAGACAAAACACAGAGCAACATTACTTAACCAGCTGAGAGAGATGGCAAAAACAGAAACAGCATGATACACTATATGGCCAAAAGTTTGTAGACACCTATATGTGTGTGTTTAACAGGTGCACTTTCATGCTGTGAACCTTCTGTTCTCCACATCCTAAAGGTATTTTATTGGACTGAAATCCAGTTACGGAACTCATTGTAATGTTCCTGAACACAGATTGAGAAGACTTTTGATTTGTGACATGGTGCTTTATCATGCTGGAAGTAGTCTTTAGAAGACAGGTAAATTGTGGCCATGCACATGATCAGCAACAGTACTCAAACAGTCTGTGGCATTCAAGTGATGATTGACTGGTATTGACAGGCCCAAAGGGTGCCAAGAAAACATTCCCCACAGCATTACACCACCTCCACCAGCCTGGACTGTTGGTACAAGGCAGGTTGCTTCCATGGATTCATGCTGTTAGAGCCAAATTCTGACCCATCTGTGTTCCACAGAAGAAACTGAGGTTCATCAGACCAGGCTGTATTTTTTTCTAGTATTCAACTGTCCTGTTTTGAGGAGCCAGTGCCCAGTGAAGCCTCAGCACTTTTTTTTTTTTCCACAGAAGAAACTGAGGTTCATCAGACCAGGCTATATATTTTTTTTCCAGTCTTCAACTGTCCAGTTTTAAGGAGCCGGTGCCCAGTGAAGCCTCAGCACTTTTTTTTTTTGACTGACAGAAGTGGAACTTGGGATGGCTGCCTGCCGTTGCAGCCCATTCAATTCAAGGTTTTGCAAGTTGTGCATACTAAGGTGCTTTTCTGCTCGCCACAGTTGTACATGGTGGTTATCTGATTTACTGAAGCCTTTCTGTCAGCTGTCAGTTCTGTCTGGCCGTTCTCCATTGACCTCTCACCAACAAGGCGTTTACATCTACAGAACTGCCAGTAACTGGACATTTTTTTCTGTATTGCACCATTCTGAGTAAACTCTAGAGATTGTTGTGTGAAAACGCCAGGAGATCAGCAGTTATAGAAATATTCAGACCAACCCCTCTGACCCAATCATGCCACAGTCAAAACCACGAAGATTCCTTATTTTGATACTTGAAAAACGTCTTCCCAGAAAAGTGTAGATTATTATTATAGTAAAGGCGGACTGAATCTTTAATGGGGTGTTTAACATGCACATATGAACATTGTAGAGAGGTGTCCACAAAAATTTGGCTATAGAGTGCAAGTCATTTTATAGAACAGATGATACAATATGATATAAATGAAAATTGTGGCTTTCTGTTTTTTTCAGTGTAACAGAAAATCATTGAACTACAATTTCAAGGAGGAAACCCACATAAGCCAACATCCATTCAGCTACTTTTTCTGATACAGCTGATTGTTAACTTGCTCTCTCTAATTAGGCTAAATCTCTTTTTATCAGTACTCAATTCTCGATTCCGACTGGTCAGAAACAGCTGTCACTAATGCGGCTCACATTGGCCTCAAGGGGACACTATTCATACTTTTGCACTTAAAACATGCCTTCCTCTTGCAACCAAAAAAAACAAAAAAGAAAGGTGTCAATATGCTTCTTTCACTATACATACATTTGCACATGCGGTTGCTATGAGAGTGCTATTGTTCATATATTTGACCTGTGTATCTTGCGTACAACAGGATGATCAAAAGTGGTATAAGATGAATAAAACACAGGTACATGCTAGATTTACCAAATATTAGAGCACCCTGCAGCTGCCACTCACATCTCTCCATTTGTCTTCAGAATGGGCAGTAACGTTACTACGTTAGCTTATGCAGCTATGTTCTGCTGATTCCACTGTGGACAAAACAGATGGAGCTAATGTACCTTGTAGGGCTTTGAAACCCTGAAGTGGCACTCTGGACGAGCCAGTGACAAACTGCAACAGTCGAGCTCTGCGTTCCTCATCGAAGGACTCGACGGCGCGCCAGAACCACTTCACGATGTTGCTGTCAGGGGTGCAGTGCTTCAACCGTGTGTTGGACTTCCAGTCGTTAACGTCGATCTTTCCCAGGCCACACACGATGAGCTGTTAGAGGCCAAGGAGGAGGAATTCATAGTTAAGGCTGACGTGTAGAGAAAACTTGTAGTTAAATCATGACACGTTACTTATTATTTCACTAGAACAAAGGAATAAATGAATGAATCGTTTGAGTACCTCTAGCTCTTTCTCGTCAAAGGCTTTGAGCAGATGTTGCGGTATGACCTCGTTAAAGCCTTTCTGCAGGGCCAGAAACTGTGCCTCGATGCCTCTCAGGAAGCGCCAGTTCACATAAAGCCTGAATGATGCCCAAAGACATGACATCAGCATCACACTGTGGCGTGGGCGAGTGTGTATGATGTGTGAGAATAATGGACGTTCACCTGCTGCATTTCAGGAGTTTGCATACAGGAACTGTGTCAGCTTATAAAACTTACCTGACGTATTCCTTCTTGGTGTCCTGAGTGACTGGAATGCTCTTGCCGTTGGGTTTGAGCTCGTGCTGAATGATCTCGCCATATGCGTTGTGCTCTACACAGAACGTATGATCCAACACCCCAGTGATGTCGTTATCACTAAGAACAAAGTAAAAGAAAAAGGCATTCACTAGAAGAAGTTCAATTATGAGAAGGTCAATTATCAAATATTCTGAATAAATAATTTCAGCCTTTATGGACTGCCAAGCTTCCTGCAAATATAGCCAGCTCCAGAATTATTGGCATCTTTAGTACAGACGGTTAAAATGATTGTGAAAAAATGTCTGTGTTTAATTAGCTTAATCTGACACTGAAATTACAAACACATAAAAATCTTTAATTTAGCTTTTTATACTTTAAATTAAATTAAAGGTACTTTAAGAAAATAAAAACACCCATCAAGAATCTATTTTTTTTTTTTTTTAGATTGAGCTAATTAATCACAATGACATTTCTGCATATCTGTTAATACCCATCCTTACCAAGGGCTGGAATAATTCTCGAGCTGTATATGCACCAGAGGAACATACAGAATTGCTGTGAGAGCCTCATAAGAAAGTAGCGGCGTAAAAAAATTCTAAACGATTAGAGCCGTCATTTTTTTTTTTCATATCACAAGCTATTTATTTAATTGAACTGGTGTCCATCTTTAGTGCAGGAATTAAAGGGCACTCACAGGATCCAGACAAGGCTATTGTGGAGATCAGGATCCACAGACTCCATGTCATCCAGAGTGATGGGTTTGCCCAGCAGCTGCTTGTAGAAGGGTAGTGTGAAGCCGCCGTCAATGTAGTGACCGTGGAACACGGCCATACCCATTATGCGCCCCACAAAGTGAAAATAGGACAAGTGTTCCTAAAATGAAAACAGTGAATAAGTGGTATTTACAGTGGACAAGTACATGCTAGGACTGGGTTAACTGAGAATTTTCAATAATTTAAAATGTAATTATTGATAATTAAATAATCAAAATAATAAATAAATACAATTTTAAAGGTGCTGATGGATAAATCAAAATAAATCTAATTCTAATAAATCTAATTCTATTCTATATTTATAAATACTGCACTTTATTTTTTCCCTTGCACTCAGTGAGTGAAGCCACTGTGTAATCTGCTAATAGAATATAGTAAAGCAGGGGTGTCAAACCTGTCCAGAAAGGGCCGGTGTGGGTGCAGGCTTTCATTCTAACCAAGCAGAAGCCACAGCTGATTCCACTTGTTTAATCAGTTGATCTTGACTTTTAATAGACTCGGCTATGGCTTCTGCTTGGTTAGAATGAAAACCTGCACCCACACACCAACCCTTTCTGGACAGGTTTGACACCTGTGTAGTAAAGGATGTTAACACGGTCATACATTTGCATACAAACTGGACACTGTCATGTGAATTCTTACTAGCACAACTTTCGTTCCATTTTGGGACAATCTTATCTTTTTTATCTGTTACGTTTTTAATCAAAACTACAGTACCTTGAAGATTTATTACATTTACAGTGAACAACTGATTATTTTAGTTACCTTTTTTCTTAATAACTAATTTACAGTATATGATGGTAATGCACAATTACAGTAACTGTCCTGACACTATTTGTAAATGTTTACATTCCTGCATGTCTGACATTTTCATTTTGATCAATGATGGAAGCTATAATCAACTGTCTCTGCTGCACCAGCGCAGTGTCTAACTGTTACAACGTTGATGATAGAAATGTAAAATGTGGAGACAAGTAATGATTGATTAAAAAAAAAAGAACATACAGCAAAAAACTATATATATATATATACACATACACACACACACACACACACACACACACACACACACACACACACACACACACACACACACACACAAATTTTATCAGCCCCCTTGGAGCAATTTCCTAAATAAGAAAAACATATTCTGAGACTCTTTGGGTAAATTTAAGATTTCATTTATGCATTTGTGATGTACAGTCAGGTCCATAAATATTGGGACATCGACACAATTCTAATCTTTTTTGGCTCTATACACTACCACAATGGATTTGAAATGAAACGAACAAGATGTGCTTTAACTGCAGACGTTCAGCTTTAATTTGAGGGTCTTTACATACAAATCAGGTGAACGCTGTAGGAATTACAACAGTTTGTATATGTGCCTCTCACCTTTTTTTTTTCGTGGTGTACAGAGCCAAAAAAAGACTAGAATTGCGTCGATGTCCCAATATTCATGGACCTGACTAAACCCATGCCCACAGTTTGACATTCTGTATTTATGACCATTAAGATGTTTTAAGGGCTTAATATGAGCTTTGTGGTGCTAGCGGACGGTGCCATGTACCGGGTTGACGGCAGAGTCAGGGTTGATCTGTAGCGTGTAGATGTCATCACGTGAATACTGGAAGAGTCCATAGTATGGGTTCAACATCTCATGAGACAGAAGGTATAACCACTCTCTGTGAAGACACAAACACAGAGCAGACATCAATAATGTGCACCACCAGTTTTTTCACTTTCCACACTACAGAGAACTAAATGTCCTGTAGTTCAGTGCACTATATAAATTCTTCTAGCACTGCAGCCTCACTGTGCAATATCATTGTGTCACCAGCAGAGGGACCTTGTGCAAATGAATTATACACAGAAACAAGTGAACCAAATAGATTAAATGACTCGGTGGAACTGTAACCGTTAGGGATTAATTTTTTGACTCTGATGATCTGATAATACTAAAAGAGTACTTTTACTCAGCAAATCTGACTTCCTTATATAATGCCTCAAGAAAAAAAAAATTAAAATTCACTGCATTAGCTGATTAGTTGTTTAAACATGTTTCAGTTTAAGGTCATGATACCTTGCTACGCCTCCATAATCCAGCCCTTCTTCTCCTCTGAACTTCACCATCAGTCTCTTCCACAGGTCTTTGGGCCTCATCTTCATCACCTGCCTATACGACTCCTGGAGAGACAGAGGGGAGAACGCAAAAATCTCAGAGTATTTTACTCTTATAACAGCCACTTGGGAAATCTGTGCGGTGACACAAGTTAAATGAACCTTGAATTTATGCAGATGTGTGCCGCATTTTGTTCGTTCAATCAGACAATGTATGCGACGTGTTCACCACAAAGGGAAAGATTTCAATTTACCACAACCAATCAGCAGACAAGTTACAGAAATGTCCACGGATGGTGACCAGATAGAGGCGGTGTGGCAAAATTAACAAAATGGACGTATGCCGTTAGCGGGTTTAAAAACATTTAAAAGACAGACTTGTCCACTGACATATGCACATGCAAACATATATACACAGACAGAATTTGCTCTAGGGGTCCATGAGCGGTCTCCTGCAGCTCCGCATGCCTTTCTGGCTCTGGAGGGAACGCAAAGGAATGCAGGAATGCTGCAACAGAAACAGCCGTGCACGCCCATAAAGACGGATGAGCACAGACTCGAGCAAAAATCACTTCAAGCTGTGGAGGCAAGGGTGCACGCACACAAAGCTCAAACATGTACCACAGCAGATTCATGGTTAGGGATAAGATATGCATGGCTTTGTGCATCACAATGATAGAGCTAATGGCCACCGATCTGGTGTGTCATTCCCACATGAGTTCAGCCACATAAATACATGCAACGGCTCCACTGAGGACATTTTCATTAGTGGGTGAAGCTATTAATAACAAGGCAAGTGTCCAGGCTTGTTTATCTGTGATTAAAACAGCAAGTAAATGTCTAACTTGCTGTCTTAATCTGGAGTTTGCAGCAAGGGAGTGCAAGACAAGAGAGAGAGAGTCAGAAAAAATGGAAGCAAACAGTTTTATAAGGGGCTAAACAAAACAAAATAACAGAGACATAACCTTGGTCTCTCTTCGCTGTCAAAACATTTGAATAGAAGGGGCAAAAAAAAAAAAAAAAAAAAAAACTGACAGCATGTGGCAGCACTGCAGGTATCGCATTCTTGTCAGAGATCTTGGCTCACAGCTGGGCTCTATCAGTCAGCTGTAAGACAGCACACGGGCTTCTTCCTCTTCACACACCCCTAATTTCTCAACCTCATTATTACTGAGCTCTAATTATACTCTTCCCAAACTTTTCTGCAAAGATCATGCAGTGACTGGATCTTAGTCTGAATAAAATTACAGTTGCGCATCTGTTCAAATGGTGCAAATAGATTATTAATTTTTTTTATTCGTTCGTGTGGATTTGAGGTGCCCTACCTCAAAGATCTCCTCGCGGGACACCTCGATGCGGCAGTGCCCTGCCTGCGGCTGCTGCTGTGAGAGCTCCTGGCGGAGGATCTTCAGCTTCTGCACCAGGTCTCTCTTGTATTTGGGCACGGTGAGACACTCGGCGTCATCAGGCAGATTCCCAGGAGACAGCACCGACTGGGCCTGCTCTTTCAGCTGACCCACACGACTGCACACACGCCACACACAGAGGCACAAGATCCTGGTTAATACTGATCTTTAGGTGAAGATATTTATACCTACTTAACGTACACAGACGGATCAAATGAATAGCACTTTAAACCTGAATCTTTAAAGGTACGTGATTGCAAATAGATTACTTACACGCACAGACAAGTGTCAGTGGTTCACACTCAAACTGCACACATTTAGATCATCTCTCCTTCTAGTAAGAGGTAGTTTCATATACACAATGTGAGCAGGACCTATTCTTTTTTTACTGTGACAAACTCACGTTTAGTTTCTAAGCTGAGGCTAAAAACCTCAACCGTTCTGACAATTAAAGCATACTTTTTATCGTCCAGACTTTTCAGTCATGAGCTAGCTTATGCTCACCATCCATACTTGCTAGTTTCCTAGCAACAGTGTTCTCACACCTTGAACTGTGGGTGTAGTATCTTCTATTTGCCTTACAGGTCAAAAAGTTCCATTTCAATGCATCAATAGTCTAAGCTACGTAGAACCAGTTCTGAATATTCTGACAATGTTTCCTGTTAGCTGAAGAATATGCTTAATTGTACAATCCTTCAGTGAACTGTAAAACGGAGAAAAAAAAAATCGTCATGCATTTAGACCTTATCAAGCGTTCATTTGTCATTCAGCAGCTGTGTGTCTGGATGTGGGTAAAAGTTTGAGTGTGTGTGTGTGTGTGGGGTGGTATGCAGTGTGGTCTCTGTCTGTCTGGCTGCCCTGCTGCTCTGTTGAGTCTGCAGAGAATCGCCCTGCTGAACAGAGAGCTTGAGCTGCCATGCACACACGCTTCAAATACAGACTGCTCACCACATTAGGGAGGGCACAGCATAGGGGACGTGAAAGACAGTGAGGAAGAAGGCAGAGGAAAATGGCGTGAAAGGAAAGGAGAAAGAGCAGCAGGATCAGCACACGGAAGGCTGAGCTGACGCAGAGGGAGTGAAGGAAAAAGTAAACGCTAGTGTTAAAGGACATGAGAGGGAATGAGGGTTAGAGGAAGACTGAGATAAAGCGTTGGACGGTGCCCCAGTGAAAGGAAGCGTGAAAGTGGAGGAAATCGGAAATTAAAGGGTGAACCTGGAGCCTCTGCTACATAGACAGACGCCTAAATTGATTTACAGGCAGAAGATCAATTTCACTTTATTAATAAGCTCATAGCGTATTCTATATATTGTATGTTTAGTGCACTCTTGAACCAGTCTCATGAGACATCATAAACAACTGATGACTATGTATTACGACAGTGTCTCCAAAAAGGTCGTACGCAAGACACATGGGTCACATTAGCCCTTATCTGGTTTGGATTCATTTGTCGAGGGGGGGGGGGGTGTCTGACGTGAATGTTTTTATACATTTCCTTGGATGCTTGCATCATGCGGTGAGTTCCTTAAAGGGACCGGCTCACCCTTCCCAGAATCCCGGTGTGCTGTGTTTTTTTTCTTTGAAAGCATGGGAACATTACTCTGTTAGCACCCCATGCAGCAAAACCTCCACAGATTTACTGTTACTGATCTCTCGGAAACCCATCTTGAATTTGTTCTTCATTCACTTGTCACACGCAGAAGCTTTGAACAAAATATGCCTCTTCTATCCCTGCTTTCACGGACGCCCACGGGACGGCTGGGGGCCAGTCCGGGTCCGTTATGTTCAGGATAACCACGTGAAAACGGAACGGATCGGTTGAAAGAATTGAAAATTTAGATCCTTTGACAAACATATCTTCAATTTCATGTTACGATTTAAGACCTATGGCCCAGGATGTCACCAGATTGTTATTGATAGATTTTGGAATACTGATGGCATCAAAAAATGAAGACTCACTACTTGGCACAGAGGATTCTGGGAAGGGTGAGATGACCCCTTTAAACACCTAATGTCGTGGTTTTACTGCCCAGACCATGAATATATAGTATATATATAATATAATATAGTAATAAAGTGTCTCTTGTAAAGTATTCAGTTTTCAATTCACGATTTGCAAAGTGTTAAATATATGGGGCAGAGTCAATGATATGTTTTCTGTGACACTGAATACAGCAGGCAACAGTGGTCCAATATCTTTTCTTTTATAGGAAAAAAAAAACCGGACGTTTATATGAAGGGGGCTAAAATTATCAGATGACCTCCGAGTAGGCAAAAGACGGTAGGTAATTTGGCCTCTAGTTTTCTCAGTGGAGGTCGGAAAAGAAAACCGAAATGGCGAATGGTAAATTTAAACTTATCTGGATAGGGTTATTGACAAACTTGTACTAAATCAGACTGAAAGGAGCACAGCTAAATCTTTTTTTCCCCTCATGACAGTACTGTACAGTGCGGCAAGGTTACTACTACAAATTTGCATTCTTGTGGAGCACCTCAGACTGTTCCTCACAAAACATTATCCCTGAAAGTAAGAGAAAGATTTTTGCAGCAATTTTCAAAATGAAACTCTACTATAAACAGTAACAACTGTAGCAACAATAGAGGAGCTTCAAGGAATGAGACTCGTGTGCAAAATTATGGTTCTATTTTTTCCACTGTAATCAATGGAAACGTTATCAGATACTATTACTGAGGACCGCTGTGCCGTATGGTCTGGTAGAAACCCGAGTAATGGTTCCTTCCGATTCTGTTCGGACTGCACTGGAATGATCAATAGTCTACGCTATTTCCAGTTCCACCCATATATCCCTGCTTGGTACTCTCTGTACCCTGACAAGAACGCTAACCAAATTCATCATGCATTCTTTGATTTGGCATGGGTCACTCTCACCGATGAAATAAAACACTAAATCGTATAAGGATCACAGATTTGTTGTTTCGTAGTACTGTGCTGTACAGCACCTTCCTCTGGAAAAACGCTTTTACACAAACGCCTTCGAGAGGGAGGTGTGCACCCACCGAGCGAGATTCCTCTAATGTTTTTAGCAGAGCGTGTCCGCCACTTGGAATGTCCAGCTGGAGAGCTTTTAGATAGCCAGCATGGTCAGGGACTCAAATGGAAACATCTCACGTCTTTCTCTCTCCTACTTCAGATCACAAAATGGCGTTTACGTGGACAGGTATGCAATTATTTCTAAATGATCAAAGGACACGTTCAGAGGAGCTGGGTCTGCTATACTACAGCTGCTCCTAATCTTGAAAATGCCAATTCATTGCATTACTTTCAAAAAGTTAAAGCTCAAAGTTAATGCAATTTAATCGGGTATGTAACTAGTAATGCACTAGTTGATTTCAAAACTGTCAGAATTAGAGTTCTTGTCCGTACGTGGTATGGTATTGAGGCGATACAATATTCTCTCTTAACTTGGAGGAAAGGGGGTTCTTTGATCTGTCAGAACAGGAAAAAGGAAACCTGATCTCTTCATCACTGCATTCTTCAGACACACATGTGCACACACGTAAGTCAAGCGCACACAGAGAGATTTCAGCAGAGGAGCTTTCGGTGAGAGGGAAAACTTTATGGAAACTTAATGACCAATCCGTTCCACATCTGTGCATCACGGCTATTATTCTCACCTTTTTCCGTTTTATTTCACATGGCATATGCTGACAAAAACCTTAAGCAATGAACCATTCGAAAAGGTATTTTTAAACAAATTTTCATTGAAGATTGTCTTACCTGTTCTGAGCCTCACCAGGGCCTCGTGAACCATTAGGACTGGGACTGAAAGTGTAGAACGATAAATGAATACGCAACACTGATATCTAATCCAGATGTGCCGTGACTGATTTAACTACAGATTCACTACGCATTCGACTTTTTTATTATATCTTTGGAATCAAGTAGGATGTTTTCACCGTGCACTAATCAAGAAATAAAACACAACGGAACAGGCTGTTATAGAAAAATAATCAACATGAGGATGAAATGCCATCCTGAAGCTGATTTTTTCCAAATACAACACTTTGTAAAAATTCCTCTCACCACAGCAGTTTGCCAATTATTAATTAATTATTAACAGACCAACACGGCATACTTTTTATCCACTTATAGTTATACCTAATGTTGTGGAAGAAGGTTTTTGCCTTCCTTCTGACAATCAATTTGGAGAATTCAACAGAGCTGTGTTGTAAATTCTGTTAGAATACTGACAGTTTTTAGGACACAAACGACACTCACTTGAGCACAAGGTGCAGGTTGGCAGAGAGCCGCGGGTCCGTGAACTGCGTTGTTCTGTTGTTATGGTCAACAAAATAGACACGGCCCGTGGCTGTGTTCCGAATCTCCCACCCTGGAGGCAGCGGCCCCAGCTCCTCACAATTCACATTACTAAGATCCCTACAGAGGAAAGAGAGAGAAGACATGATAAGAGAACAAGCAGAGCCAAAACGAGTGCAAGTAAAATAGAGACACTGAATATACATCATGGCTGACATTTCTGAAGACATGCCATTCAGACAAAAGAAATTATAAAGACATCTCAATGCCAAATTCCATAGGTTTTGGGACAGATTACACAAGCTGTCTCCTTCCTCCCCCATGAGTAACCTACTACCCTCCCTCCCCTCTGATAATGTTGAGTTTCCTCACTGCACGTGGTAATAACGTATTAAGCGCACAGAAAACCATGAGTCTGTGCTGGCTCTCCAAATCCTATATTGATGGCTTCATCCTGTGAATGAGCTTTTAAGTCTAAATTAAAATTTACTGGAACATCTTTCCCATCTCCTCCTTGCCCAAACATACAAAAGTCAGGAATGACACAAATTACAAATGCTAAATATTTCACACAAGATATGAGTTGTGTCTCACGTTTAGGAGAAGCATTTAAACACGGTAGAGCTAAAGAATAGAAAATCACAACAAACTTATAACTCTATTAAACTTCCGATAGCAACGCGACAGCACTGTTTATTTATGTACACGTCTAACGCAGCTCTGAACGATGAAAGCGGCTAAATATTGATTATTTCTACACTATTATAGTACACTCAGTGTGGATCTTTGTAAAGAACACAATTCCTAATTTATGGTCATGTTCAGTGGCTTTTTTTTTTTTTTTAAACTAAGAATGCAGTGGAAGTCACTACTACATTAAATCCATATGAAGTGACATCAGGATGTATGTAAGGCAGAGTCCATGATAACAGTACGAGTGAATATGACATGACGGGTTACCTCGGCACTCTGGGGTCATGCCACGTGCTGACACCTGTCTGAGTATGCAGGAAGTACACCTGACCCTGCTGTGTGGTCCGCTGCTCTGTGGACCGATCAGGAAGAAAGGATGCATTATTAGTCCTGGGAGATTAGTCATGACCATGAATGAGTTCCCCCCCCCCCCAAGTATATGCATGAATCACTAGCTAGATCTCACTCTCTGAAAACTATTCAAATTTCCATATTTTAATTTTATTTTCATGTTCTACTTTTTTTTTGTCCTTAACACATGACTATTGAAATATTCTAAATCTGATTTTTTTTTTCGTTTAAAGCAGTCAGCACAAGAATTATTGCCCTTGGTAAAGACGGTGAAAAAAAAAAAAGATTATGAAAACATGCCACTGTGTGTAATTAGCTTTATTTCACAATGAAAATATGATTAAAAATTTAAGATATTTATTCTTATTCTCTACCCACAGGATTTCAATGAGGTTCCAGTCAGGGTACTAGCAAGGCCACATCAAAGGTTTGATTATATGATCATTGAACCATCTGTATGTAGATTCAGACGCAGGTTTTAGATCACCGTGCTCCCAGAAGACCAACCATACCACCTACTTATACGCTCTTGGCAGAGCCATCCGGACTATCATTTAAAAACTCCTGGGGCTTTATGGAGTCCATAATGCCATGTAACCCACATCACCACAGACCCCCCACCATACTACTTCTCTGTATAACAAACCGTCTTTATGAACAGACCAGTTAAATTACCAATAGTGCCTAGTGAACTCCGGGCACTTTTGTTATGGGTTAGATGAAAAGAAAAGCCTTTTTTTTCTACCACACCTTATGTTTATTGGTATGTTGAAGTCCCTTGTTGAACTCATAAACAATCTGGTGAATTAAAAAAAAAGTACAGTATAAATGGGAACACACTTATGTTACTTAACAGTTATGTTCCATTAAGCGTGCTTGCATTATTGATACGTCACTTTGGACTGGTAGAGCACATGTACATGCGATGGCAAACTGTTTGCTTTTCATTGCTTTGATAAAAGAGTAGAGATTTACTGTGTTTTTTTTGTTGTACGTGTTAGCTAGTAGTGAATACGGTTATAATTAGTGACAGATTTTTATGTGTCTGAGATCCTCCTTTTGTGAGGCAGCACCCTGTATTACCCTCATGCACGCACGCACACACACTACTGCATCTGGGTATTTATCCACACCCTGTTCTGTCTCTGTGGACACAGTCACAGGATTTGAGCATGCACGCATATGTGTATGCTCACACACACACACACACATACACACACACACACACACACACACACACACACACACACACACACACACACACACACACACTGTCCTCTTTTTGTCACACACACGCTCTTGTCTAACTTCTGGAAAGACATTTCAGAGGCACATCTCTCTCTACTCTTATCTCTAACTCCCTCAGTAATACTGACTTCCTGAGCAGCTCAAAGTATACGGTATGATACTGCACCTGTATATACAGTACACCTGCCGTTTCTTTCCTCTGGCAAGTAAAATCTTTGACCAATATTCTCCCAAGTCTACATAAACACCAAACTAACCTCTCTAACCCTCCGATACATCACAGTTGTCTTAGTGCATGTGAATGTCTTGTGAGCTGACCGTATCCCTCAGGGAGGTCCGGTGGTGTGTGCAGGTGAGTTCGGCTCATGTAATTCCGGTGTCTCTGTGACCGCACGCGCCGCTCCTGAACTCGCAGCTCTCCTGCCTGAGCACCTGCTGCCCCATTGGGCGTCATGATGGGCGTGTTCTCATCGACCAGACAACTGAGGGGCCGACCAGGACTAGAGTACTCTGACGCCGGCCTGAGATGGGGGAGAGAGAGAGAACAAGAGACGGAGAACAAGAGACAGAGACGGAGAAAGACAGACAGAGGCAAACTGTTAAGTCAGCATTCAGTTACCTGAGAATGCTTTCACACTTGTGGCAAGCAAATGTCTGGATTAAAAAAGAAAATACAAAAAGGGTACGGAAATTAAATGTTATAAGAAGCAAGCGTAAAACGGGCATCACATAAAAATTCACCACTCCGCTAAAATACGCCTTCAACTTGGTCCTTATATTCAAAAGTTTATATGCTCCGACTGTGCTGTAGGCCAGGCATGTTTGGTGTATACAAAGGATCACTGAAAAGTCTTTCATCACTTGCACATTCAAAATGCTACAGTGGTCTTAGAAATGATCCAGCTGGGTATGAGTGCATTTTAAAAACTGGCAATCTGAAACAAATCTGCCTTGCTCTGCTTTAATCTAGAGTCTCCACTATTGCTAAATAATATCTCATTTTGGCTCCCAGATTTCCATAAAGCAACGTCTTTTTTTTTCTAGGACTGGTTTAACATTTCTAGTAAAGGCAAGAGACTTCCCTTAAAGGACTTCACTTCACTTTAACTGCGAAACGAAAGCAGGCTGTTGCAGTTTTGCCAGCTTCCCTTATGATGTGAATATTGTGTCTGATGCTTCAATGACACCTGACACTCCGTCACTCACCTGGTTGGTCTCTCCCACTGTGTGCTGCGTGTGATGTGGTTCAGGTACTGAATCCGACCAGACGCGGTTCTCCTCTCCTCCCATCTGTACCGCACACAAACTCAGTTAAACAGGCACGTTATTAGGAGCCTGGCACTATGAACAGAAGATCTATGTGCAGTGACAACGCAGAAATTGGGTAAGGCTAGGCATACACAACTCGGCTACAGTGACTTACCCATCTGGAAGATCATTGTCAAACAGACGGCTGCAGTCCACCACAGGCCCACCGGTGCCAATCCTGTCTCTGGACTGAAGACTGACTGCACGCATACAGACCGGAAAACATCACATAGGATTCAAAACTCTCATTATGGCATTTTTACATGAATAACAGCTTGGCGACATTCTAGCTTTACATTTTAGGTTATGGGTGTATAGGACACACCACATGAAAGTCTAGATGGGCCATTCTGCCTTGGGAGAGGTCTTATATAAGGGTTCTTTTATATGAAAAGGGACTGTAAGCTGAGAGGCCAACATATGAAGAACATGAGGGTTACACTTAGAGTCTACTTTACAGACAGGCTTTACTCCTGTAATTAAAGAGTACTGCTAAAGTCGACATAATGTTGAGCATTCGCAGCGCCACAGAACTTGTTGCTGTCTCTCTTCAATACTGATATGTTTCCAAAAAATTTATCCAAACAACTGGCTGTTAACAGGTATAACATGAACTGAAATATTCGTTTAAACAAATAATGTGTAGTTGTGTATAAATAACATTTTTACATTTAGGTGTTACTGTCCAAAACCTGGAAACTATTGCTAAAAAAAAAAAAAAGCATCAATAGCACCAATTTGTATAACTTATATACATGTGTGTGTGTGAGACTTGACATCTCTAGCCTGATTTTCTCTAGCCTGTTTGTCAGCCTACACAGATGTGTGGCTCATCATGACTGAAGTGAATGTGCTGGGTGAACTGTCATTACAGACAGGCTCTGAGGCTCTGAGCTGACTCACAGGAAGACATATTTGAGTGGGGAGACAGGAACGCTGCGCAAAATTATCTTTTCCAAAAAGGAGCAAGAAGGAGTGAGCCTCAAACAATTCACTCATTATCTCATGTCTAATCATGCATCACACGTAGCGTGTGCCACCAGTCATATTTGCTTCTCCTTGAATCCCAAAAATGAAAGACGCAGACCAGTCATAATAAGAAAGAGATTAAAGAAAGATAAATGACACTCACCTACTATCTGACCTCTCACTGTGTCACTGTCATTGGGTCCCAACTTGTTTAGATCCAATCTCTGATCTGAGAGAGAGAGAGAGAGAGAGAGAGAGAGAGAGAAACAAACATCATGGTGATTCATTTTGAACGAGAACAAAACAAATATAGCTCACCTATTAAACATTCAGTTGTTGCCCAGCTTTTAGCAGACACAAGAAAACTAAAATGAATGAAGTAAAATAATAAGACTAAAGCTTGATCACAATAAAGGATGAGTCAACTAGAGGACTGTGTGCCTTACTTATACCTGTGTGGTATTTCCCTTGACTCTCATCCAGTCTGACAGCCTGGGGAGCCGTGTGCATGTGTGCGTGTGTGCGTGTGTGTGCGTGCACTTGTACACAAAGCCTGCTTTATTCTTTGTAGTCTCTAGAAGCAGAGATGCTAGATCTCTCTGTTTCTGTGCTGCAGGACGGGAAGAGAGGGACAGGAATAACAAGTAGGACACACACATGCACGCGCACACACACAGAAAATGTATGACTAGACTAAACGTGTGGTTCAAGTTAGGTGTACGTACTGTAATCATAAATATAGGAATGATCAGCAACCTTATGAAAACTAAAACGAAGAACAAACTAACTATTACTAACTGAAAGAGAGGAAGAGACACGAAAACATGGAAATATCTAGAGCACAATACAAGTTACACATCTAACAATAACCAACTAAAAAAAGAAACATATCTGTTAATCTCTTTTAGGACATGGTTTGTTTAACATTAATGGAAGAACTCTATATCCGTTGGGTGAAGCTGTTCCTTGAAGTTGTCTGCCATGAGACGACTTGTGCACTTTGTGCTTTGTCGCCATCATGACAAGGCACTTTTTTTTTTTTTTTTTTTTTTCTCAAAAAAAATCTTCGGGCAGAGAGAAAAAGAGGCTGGTGAAGAGTTTATAGCTGTTACCATGCAAGTGATAACAGGGTCTAACTTGTTTCATGGACATTTCGTTCATTAATAAATAAGAAATTTTAATTGTTTGCTTTGGCTTCATTATTTCTCAAGATAAGCACGCAAGGCACAAAACATGACCGGGTGTGCTGTTACAAGAAAATCAACTCCACTTCATGACAGATCACACCGCATGGCATCGATTACTTTCCTGTAACAGCATGTCCCACCACTATGTTTCATTCATTATATAATAATGCATAATTTAAACAAAGACATAATTATGCTGTAAGAAAGCTCAGAGAAATAAAGAAATAAACAACCAAGAGAGGTGTCAAAAAATAAATAAAAAAAGACAGAAGAGGCACTGAGAGAAACAATGAGAAACAGACGAAAGAAAGAAAAGCAGACAGACGGCAGGAAATGCAGGGCAGAAAGAGGAATCCCTCCCAGCTGTGGGAGAGGCCCGTGGTTTCCTGTATTTCTTTCAGAAAATCAGCTTGAGGGTTTTCTAGGAAAAGGGCTGTTTTAAAATTCTCCCCAGACTGAAGTGGATGACTCTGGCACCCTCAAACAGGCTGCTCCTGCACACAAAAAAAAAAAAAACAATCCAAGGAGCCTCCACGACCACGGCCAGGATGCTGGGCATGAGGCTAGATGACAGAAAACAGCTCTTTTTTTTGTACAGTCTGGATTGCGCCGTGCAAGAATGTGACCTCCGGTTTCAAAATCAGGAGGAAGAGAAGTGGACTCGGGCACAGACAGTGCCATTTTCATCCAGACACTGATAATAGTCTTCTGGGATCCAACATGCACATTATTCTCAGTAAAGGCTTTCTGAGAGCTGATGTCATCTTGACACGCACTCATACATACATATACACACACAGCAACTACACAGTAACACACACACACACGTGCACACATACTTACAGCCTGTGTCTTTGAGGCGGTTGATGGAGTTGGAGAGAAGCCGTACACAGCCCAGAAAGCCGGCGCCCTGCTTTTTGTGGATTTTCTTATGGTTCCACACACTAATAGTGATGGAGTCCAACTTCCCGATGTATCTGTACAGAGAGACAACATGGCACTAAATCAACCATGCTAAGCGGCTTACACTCTTAGTACTGGAATATTAAATGTTTGCTTTACCCTGAAGGATTTATGAACCATGAGAAGAGTTCTACTTTACTTTTTGTATTACACTGGCTCTGTGTACTTCCTGATAGATATTAAACCCTAGGTGTTCTGTTTAAGCAGACGCTCGAAGCACACAAGCCCTTGTCTGCAAGTCTTCCGAGCATGTCTGAAATGTCATCGGTTTGTACGAGGCCGCCAAAGTGAAAAAGTCCTCAGCTAGGCAAGGAAAGAAAGAGGAGGGAGAACGGCAGTAGGATGAAAGGAGACTAAACTAAGAGGAGATAAATAGCATGGCTAGACATTCAGATGAAGTCAGGCAGGCCAGAGAAGGGGGCCAAGGAAGCCCAAACAAAACGCTGCTTCTCTAGAAACAAACATTTATCACTTTTCCAGCACCAGGGAATTTAATAAAAGTCTGAGCTAAGGAGTGATCCAAATTATGTGGAATGCTTGTGCTTGCCAAACTATGCTTATTTCCAGACATTACAACAGCTTGTAAAAGAACCATGAACAGAATTCATGCCAAAACCTGACCGACATTAAAAAAAAAAAGAACTGATAACCTGCCTGGATGGTCATTTTACTGCGAATGAGTCAGGAGTATTATTACCGGTTTGCAAAGCCATTTTTTTCCCCCAGATAAATCCTAAGTAGTGTTTTTTTTCCTCCACCAGTACAAATTTCTAACGGGCTTACTATTTACAAAATTATTCGCCAAGCTAAAGAAAGGCCCTGAGACGAACGGGTGGTCACAAGCAGGTGTTTACAGTAAGCGGTGGAGTTCTTCACATGCTGATCTGAGTTCAGCTGGAGTGAGCAGGTGTTCGGCAAAGAGAGCCGAGTTGAGCTGAGCTGATCATCGGTTGATGTACTGAGGCTAGAGAGAGAAGCCCATGAGTGTTTGGCATGAACTGCATGACTTTCACCGAGCCAAAGATCCTCAATGAGAGGACCAGCTGCACCCTGGGAACACAGAGTCCACCTGCTTCCCCCCAGTTACAAAGCAAGAGAGACACTGAGGAAGAAAGAACAGTGACATTAAAGAAGAAACTCAGCTAGTCACGGAAGAGCACGTGACACTTCGACCTACGTCCAGCTTCGTCTCAGATCAGATGCGACGCGTCATTGACAGCATAGTATATTTTAACGAACAATATATCACTCTGGAGAGAATGTACAGAAGAGTCGACCGGTAGAACTGAGCTGGCATTCCTTTCCTTCCAGTACCTATTAAAGCACTCAAACCAAACCAGCGTGACTCATTAGAATACACAGTAATTGCAAACTGGGATCTTGTGTCTATGCGAAACCCTCGTTTCTCCATCTCACTTTCATTTGGTTTGTACTTAACTGAATACTTCGAATGCTTGAGGTTAAGCTTAAGCAGACACGCTCATAGTAGGTTTCTCGAGCCGTTAGTGTCGGCCGTGTTTCACGCTCTCGGCAGTGACACATTCCTCTGCGCACCGAGCCGGAGGGGGAGGGGAAGTCTAAGCGTCCGGTCACCCCAGCAACCAAACAAACGGAGACATGGACTTCCTCCTGCTGCTGGCCTACTTTGAGGAATCGCTGGAAACTTTCTCCTTCGTCTTTTCCCTTGCATATACACCCTCAATTAGGACTTAGGGAAAAGTGACACTGAGTGGTGGAAAGTTACTATTTTTATTTAAAACCCCAGCTTACCATCAGCAGACAGAGTGAGGTGCGCGCGGGTGCTAAACGTACTTACGGCGACACAGTTAGTAACTTTTAAGCTTCTTTCGAAAGCCTAAGACATATTTAAAGTAGCTTGACCTCTGCACACTGCTGTTAACTTGAGCTACATGAGTCAGAGGTGACCTAAATCACCATATAACCTACCTACACTCACAGAGCACTTTATTAGGAACACCTGTAAGCAAATATCTCACCAGCCAATCGTGGCAGCGGTGCAATGCATAACATCGCGAAGATACGGGCCAGCAGCTTCAGGTAATGTTCACACCAACCATCAGAATTTGGGGAAAGAAAAGTGATCTCAGTGATTTTGACCATGGCATAATTGTTGGTGCCAGACATTCTGGTTTGAGTATTTCTGTAACTGCTGATCTCCTGGGACTTTCATGTACAACAGTCTGTAGAGTTTACTCAGAATGTTGCAGTACAGAAAAAAAAACAACCATCCAGTTAATGTCAGTTCCAAATATGGAAATGGCTTTTTGATGAGAGAGATCAATGGAGAATGGCCAGACTGGTTCGAGCTGGCAGAAAGTTACAGTAATTTAGATAAACACTCTGTACCATTGTGGTGAGCAGACAAGCAACTCAGAAGGCACAACGTGTACACGGCAGACCAAGTCGGGTTCCTCTTCTGTCGGTCAAGAACAGAAAGCCGACACTGCAGTGTGCCCAGGCTCAAAACCGGACAACTGAAGACTGAAAAACGTAGAATGGTCTGATGAATCTTGATCCCTGCTGTGGAATAACAAGTGGGCCAAAAATAGGCTCCAACAGAATCCATTAAAAAAAAATGGTGGAAGGGGTGTAATGCTGTGGGGAATGTTTCATTGGCACACATCAAGCCTGTTAATACCAATCACCGCTTGAATGCCACAAACATGTTTGTTGTTGAACATGTGCATCCCTTCATGGCCACAGAACGGCCCAAAAGGTCGCCCCTGGGGCACCTCTTCCAAGCGGTCCAAGTAAACTGCACCAAAGCGCGGTACGCAGTGATCACACTGGTCAAACAACCTGGACATTGGGGGTCAAATGCTCCTGGATGCAGTATGGTTTGCCTAGAGCGAGTAGCCCTTAATCTTATGCATTTGAGAACAGAACAGCAACTGGATCAGTGTGTGTGAGACAACAAGAGATCATACATGCTGCAGTATCTATGAGTGAGACAATGTGAGATAGGGATGGAGTGTGTGCTCAGCAAGATGGCGAAAGAGAGGCTGTATGGAAGTGTGCGTGCGCACACAAATGAGACAGTGTGTGAGATGGGTCGAAGTACGCTTGTGTTTTACTTACAGGTCATAGTGTTGGTTCCATTTGGGGTCAAGAGTGTTTCTCACAGTGTCCGTGGAGTGACACTGCCCTGAACCGTCCACCACCACCTTGGCAAAGGGGTCAGGCAGGCCTGCCATGGAGATTACACATACAAACAAACACGTTCATTTACACATACACCAGATCATCACTGGAATGCTCTTTAAATTCCCAGGTTACTTTTTATTCATATGCTAGAATATACATATTTCAACGCTTAATACCACGTTCCACTTTTATTCATCCAACTTAATGCAAATCACAAAAGGTTTGAAAGATAAATGTTTTGTTTTCAAATCTTTTTGATACAAATAAAGCTTTCACATTAAAATGTGTCTAAATTACGCCATACGTAATTTATTTTCACATGTGTGAAGGCCTGGGAATAAGGAGCCCCTAAAGGTACACATGGGGAAATAAAAAAAAATCCTTTACAGTTTCTCATGCGCATGCAAAGGTTTTTCATGCTCACCACAAACTTTCTTGTGTACTCGAGAAGCTGTAAAATATTTGTTTTATTTGGCCATGTCCTTATTATAAGAAAAACCCGTCACATTTTCACATGTACATATTTTCTGAAGACTACAGACTTCCCGGGCTGAAATGTTTATCTTATGCATGAATCTCAGGGTAGAAGTAAAGTTCTATCAGATCAAAGTCTGCTCATGGCTGAAAGTGAAAAAGTAAGAAAATTGCGTTTCAGGACTCATGGTGCGTCCCAGAAATTTCAAAATCGATATCTGTTTACAAATTGAACCGATTCGGCATGTGTCCGTCTTGCTGTGAGGCGTATCCAACAAGTGAGACGTTCAATGTGTGAGCGCAACACACTCGTGTAACTTGCGCTGCATTCGAATGAAGGCTGTGACTCATAGGTTTCAAGCTCCGTTTCTAGGAAAATCCAAATAAAACACCTCAGGAATTCAAGATGTTCTCCTCAACCATGAGAACATGGAGATATCGATGTCCCCCCCCCCCCAGTGTGTAGCTGGAACATACGGAGGTCAAAATTGACACTATTGCGAGTTCCCACTTCCCAGTCTACTCACTTCTGCTGTAAGCTGAACGCAGCACTGACAAGCACACTTGACACTTAAATGTTAAAAATGTAAAAGAATTTTATGTTAAAAAGTAAAGCAAACATTTTCATTTCTTTAAGGTAAATACATTTATGCCTCTTTTTTTTTTATTCAAGGTAGAAAAATCCTAATTTTGCCTAATATGGGGGGTTTTAAGTGTCTCTATGAAATACGAAAGATCAGACCTGAGATTAAAGGTGCGTCAAAGTTGAAAAAACACAAATATGAAAGAATAAAGCTTATGATGAAAAGTGCATGATATTTCTATAATAATACAAACAGATGTGTGAATATGTGAGAACACACAGACACACACACACACACAGATGAAGACAACACTATTATGAGATAGTATTTAGTAACTGGCACCTGGGTAGCTGACCCTGACAACCTGTTACTCCAGCACCCAGAACCCAAACACACACACACAGACACACACTCTTTAATTTCCCTTCCTGTCCAGTGTATGGCTGTACCACGGAGTCAGGAGTGAGGCACACCTCTAGTTTGTTGGTTTGTCTTGCATTAAACATTACATGCAATCTGCAGACTCGCAGCCCTCACACTACTGTTTTTTTTTTTTTTTTTAATCTCTTTCCCTCATTCTTCACGGCTTTTCCGCTTTGTCTCTCGCAATGTTATCAGATCTTTCTTTTCGTTATCCTCTGCTGTGTACCGTATTGTGTGTTTGAGCACGCCACGGGCTCGAGAAAGAGGGACACGTTATGTTTTCGTATGTAGTGCCCTGCCTTCGGGGGTGCTTTATCTATAAACCGACCCACATTTCTGTCGTCTCGTGAGGGAAGAATACTTATCTCGCTCACCGCACATCAGACGGACAGGATGACTCAGGCGTGGAGTAGACTTATATAAAGCTACAGAAATAGAGCACATGCTGTTCGACGGGTTACTTACGAAAGAAGTCTTTCTTCGCTAGATTCTTCGCACAGAGCACTGCAAAACAAAACAGAAAACAAGTGTTTCATTTAACTGGCAGTCCACAAAATTATGTACATTTTAAAGATCACCACGACATTATTAACATTCGTTACAGAATGTTATTCGCTGTTAAAAACATCGTTATAGAAAAGCTTCCAGCCCTGATACGGTCCTGTTTATAAATAAGAAGCACGAAGAAAGAAGGAAGAAAAAAAAACAAAAAAAAAGACCATTACACAGGAGCAGGCTAAAATGTACCTCCGTTTATTCAGTCTTTTAGGCAGTTATTGTAGTCAGGGTAGAAACAAGCATAATACTGAGAGAGAGAGAGAGAGAGAGAGAGAGAGAGAGAGAGAGAGAAGAATAAAGTGTTTCAAGGCTGAAAAAGGAGACTCAGATTCAACAAAGCAGAGAAACTTCATCTGACAGGACTAACACAAACAGTAAAATTTCTCAACATGTGAGGAGTTATTTAATGCATTGTTCCTGATTCATCTGGGCAAATTTCAATACAGTAATACCTCGTGCATTCACAGGGTTAGGTTCCAAACCCCGGCACGGCTGTATGAAAATCGCAAATGTTTGGTGGAGTCACTAAAAATGCTAATAAATGCTTATTTCTAAAGTTTAAACCCTAAATATG
>JAOVYU010000031.1:16945666-16962676 GCA_025674565.1 Synodontis membranacea | reverse complement strand
TTTTGTACTGAATCAATAAGGCAGAATTCATAAAATGTAATTTATAACACTATTTGTACACAAAAAATAGGATGCCTGAGACTTCTGCACAGTACTGTATAAAGCAGGTATTCATCTGGGACATGGCTGTTTTTGACATATTGTTTTAAAAACAGATTGCACATCAAAAAGATATACATGATATGTAAAAAAAAAAAAAAAAAAAAAAAAAAGTGCCTTTTTAATGTACAATCTGTTTAACACAATTTCAAAAACAGCCATGTCCCAGATGAATACCTGCTTTAAAAAAATTTTTTATAGCATTTCATTTGTATCGTTTTTATTATTATAAATTCTTAATTAATAATAATAAAAAAAGATACAAATGAAATGCTTTAAAAAATTTTTTTTTGAAAACCTAATGATGACGAATGGAGCTGACGTCAGTTGAATTTAAAGGAAGTTTCAAAACCCTTACTAGAGCAATGCATCATGGGAGAACTGACCAAATTAGTAACAAAATGTGACGTTATTATTTATATTAAAAAAAAACAAACAAAAAAAAAACCCTTTGATTCGTGAATTAAACTTTGTGAATAAATCAGTCGGTTATTTTTTGTTCTTCCCCACACCTGGCAGTTCTGACTTTTCTCCTGAAGAGGTGAGGAGGCTTCATCAGGCAGAGTGCTCACATTCCTCCTCTTCAAAATCTGCTCGTCCTTCTTAGCTTTCCGGAGCTCCACGTTCACTTCAATCCTCCTTCGTCTCAACTCCTACATTTAAAAAACAAAAACAACACCAAAAAGTACTAAAATTACTGCCACTAAAAAAAAAAGCACTCGCGTTTAAACGGCAGCAATATAATAAACAAAGAAATAAACAAACATTCAAGTTCAGCTACTCACAGCTACATCTTTTCCTTTATTCTTGAACTGGTTCAGACGGGCGCTGTTCTCGTTAGCAGCAGACATTTTTCAATTTTTATGTCGTGAAATAACCGAGTAAAGATATAAACCTGTGAGGGGAAGAATTAAACTGAGCAAAATTAGCTTTAAAAAAAAAAAAAAAAACACACACACACACACACACACACAAGCTCTTGGTAGATATTCTGAATAAAAGCTTCTCTGGTTCTACAGTGCGCCGTTTAACAGATAATAAAAAAATAGTCGAATTTCAAATTAAAAAAGTTAAAAAGATACCGTTAGATTTAAATTCATAACTGATAAAATTTTAAAACCTTAACGCTCCTTACCGTCTTCCTCCACAAAAAATGTGCGCTGGAGAAAAGCAGTACAGACCTTTAAATTGCCGGGCTGGAGCCTCCTATTGGTCTGTTTGAGCGAAAGCAGCGCACGATTGGACTGGTTTGAAAAATCACAGGCCGCGCAGGGGGCGTGGCTTTAGCCCAGATCACGCTTATTATCGCGAGACTGTGACTGAATTTTTGTGGGGGGTTTTTTAACTTTGAAATAGTGATGGGCACAGCAGTTCTTTTAGGTGAACCGAATGACGCGAATCAGTTCACTAAAAAGAGATTCGTTCAAAAGATTCGTTCGCCGAATCACCGAAGTTCAGAGCCGACCGGTGGAATGGGGGGGGACTGAACAGACTGAACGGGTAAAAGATTCGTTCAAATGATTCGTTCACCGATTGCCCGAATCATTCAGTGCTTCGCGGGCAAGAGCCGACCGGGTGATTCGGTTCACTTCGTTCCCTTAAAAGATTAGTTCTTTTGAATCGACACATCACTACTTTGAAAAGACTTCAGAGGAAATCCATGTTACAGTTCAACTCCTCTGCACGCGTTGTCTTTCTTCTATTTCTGCTTTGCGTATTTTTCAGAATTTCAGATTTATTTTGGGGCTAATTTGGGTCACTCCACATGTTTTTTTTTTTTTGTTGTTGTTGTTTTTTAATAATAATAGCAAGAAAAATAAGCAGGAATTTCCAGGTGCTTTTATGTAAGAATTATTTCATTATTCATTTGATTTCTGCACGTGATCAAATTTTTTATCCTGTATTTTATGAGAACAGAATAAGGTTCCACAGTACACATTTATACCACTATACTTACTGTCCCATCTGATCCATCCCCTTACCAACATCTTGTGATCTCCCTGAACAACTCTCAGATCACCTTGGTAATCTTGGGATTACCGTGGACGATCACCTATCCTTTTCATCCCATGTTGCTAATCTTTCCCACTCATGCCGATTTCTCCTCGTCAACATTACAAGGATTCATCCATTTCCTTCCACACAGGCCACTCAGATACGTGTTCAATCTCTTGTCATCTCTAGACTTGACCACTGTAACTCACTCCTGGCAGATCTGCCTCTGAGTGCCATTCGACCTCTATAGCTAATCCAGAATGCAGCTGCAGGACTCCTTTTCAACCTTCCCAGGTTCTCCCACACCACCCCATCCCTTCACTGGCTTCCTGTAGCTGCCCGCATCAGATTCAAAACACTGAGGCTTGCCTACAAAGCCAAAAATGGACCAGGACCCTCCTAACTCAAGGCACTCATCACACCCTGCATTGCACCTCTGGTCCTCCGGCACTGCTCGACTGGTCCCTCCATCTCTCAAGGGACAAGAAAAGCATGCATCTAAACTCTTCTCTGTTTTTGGCACCTTCAGTGTTTCACAAAAGTGAGTACACCCCTCACATTTTTTGTAAATATTTTATTATATCTTTTCATGGGACAACAGTGAAGATATGACACTTTGATACGATGTAAAGTAGTCAGTGTACAGCTTGTATAACAGTGTAAATTTGATGTCCCCTTAAAATAACTAAACACACAGCCATTAATGTCACAAAAGTTAGTACACCCCTAAGTGAAAATGTCCAAATTGTGCCCAAAGTGTGAATATTTTGTGTGGCCACCATTATTTTCCAGCACTGCCTTAACACTCTTGGGCACGGAGTTCACTAGAGCTTCACAGGTTGCCAGTGGAATCCTCTTCCACTCTTCCATGATGACATCACGGAGCTGGTGGATCTTAGAGACCTTCTGTTTGAGGATGCCCCACAGATTCTCGATAGTGTTTAGGTCAGCACCTTTACCCTCAGCTTCTTTAGGAAGGCAGTGGTCGTTTTGGAGGTGTGTTTGGGGTTGTTATCATGTTGGAATACTGCCCTGCGGCCCAGTTGGCCAGGAATGAACTTCCCCTAGATGTCTCCAAACACTGTAAATGTAAATGTACCGTTCTTACTGTACTTACCGTACTTGACTCTGTTCATGCCCCTTTGTACTGCAGTGAAACAAATATGAAAAACAATATTTCATTCTGTAATGGAAAAGGTAATACATTTCCTGTCTTAGGGCATGCCAAGAACAACAAACAGTACTGTTTATTAGTAATAATACTCACGTCACTTTTTATTTGTATAGCACATGTAAAAGCAACAGGAGTTAACCCAAAGTGCTTTCCAAACAAGGCACTAACAACACAAGTACATAAATAAAAGAAATAATTAGTGCAAGTTAAAAGCAAGACTAAGAGAAAAGTACAAAAGATGGATAAGAGCACAAGAACAGAACATGAAATGATCAAATCAAACTCAAGGTAGCAAAACCAGAAACAATACAATGGTATCTTTAAGAATTTAAGTAAGAATACTGTGGAAAATAATTTGAGTGGACGTAAAAGACTATGGGTCAAAATCAGAGTGAACTAAAAGCAAGAGACAAAGATGGGTCTTTAAATTTGGTCAACGGTAAGACAGGAATTAAAGGTTCACTATGTGGGTGTCTATTAGCAGAAATGGAGTATATATAATATTCCTTAATATAATTATGGAAGTCATAAATATGTTTTCATTAGTGTATTATTACCTGTAGGTACAAAACATATATATATTTTTTTGCAGTAGAATGAGCCCTTTATATCTGGTGTCTACCTCTACGGAGCCAAACCCAGCTGTCTTTGGGTGTGAGGTGGGGTATACCAATCTATCGCCAACATATCGCAGGAACAACCATTCACACCAATGGCAATTTTGAGTAGTCAGTTTGCATGATTGTGGGAGAAAACTGGAGCACCCAGAGGAAACCCACACAGGCAAAGGGAAAACAAGAAAACTCCACACAGTAAGGCTTTAGTCGACCAACAGGGTTGAACAGAGAACCTTCTTGCTGTGAGGCAACAGTGCTAACCACTGCACCGCCATGCCACCCATGGCACATCTAATGCTTTGGAAATTCTTTCACACCTCTCTCCTGATTGAGATCTTTGACGATGAAGTGAAGTGATTCATTGTCATTATTGACACACCACAGCACACAGTGCACAACAACGAAATCTGTCCTCTGCTTTTAACCCATATGTGACCTGACACACAGCAGGGGGCAGCTATTTTCAGCGCCCGGGGAGCAGTGCTTGGGGGTAGCACCTTGCTCAGGGTACCTCAGTGTACCTTGCTCGCCGTGGGATTCGAACCTGCAATCTTCCGATTATAGGGGCGCTTCCTTAACCCTCCCTATTAACCATAGGGTGCTTCCCTAACCATGCCCAATGTACATGATTTGTAAGCTCTTTGCCAGCCATTGCTTCAGCACTCAAACGAAACCAAGATATTAATTATTAATTACTTTATGATTAAACACAAGGGCATGAAAATTACAACTGCATCTCAAAAATATAGAAAATCATTAAAATCTGCATGTTTTTGATCATTTGATTAAAAAAGGAAAACGTTCGTATATTCCATATTCATTACACGTAAAGTTACATATTTCTAAGCCCCTTTTTTGTCTTAATTGTGAGGATTATGTTTTATAGCTCATGAAAATCTGAAATAGATTATCTATTTCAATCCAAAGATCAATCCAAAAAAGGATTTACAATACAGAAATGTCCTACATCTGGAAAGTATGTTCATTTATACAGTCAGCAAGTGGTTGGAGCTCCTTTACCATGAATTACAGATCATCACAGACTGAGGAAACTTCACACTGGACTTCAAGCACCTTGGATTCTGAGCATCTCCACTCTTCCTCCAGACTCTAGGACCTTGATTTCCAAATGAAATGCAAAATTTACTTTCATTTTTCTCATAAGCCCAGGTAAAATGCTTCCGACGTTGTCTCTGGTTCAACTGTGGCTTGATATTAGGAATGTGACAGTTGTAGCCCCTTTCCTGAAGAACACTGGGTGTAATCAGTGAGAATTCACCTGTCCATCTCACTCGGAGGAAACTTGCACAAAAGCAGAGAGAACTACAAAAACTCCATACAAACAGTAACCTGAGCTCAGGAATGAACCCTGGTCCCTGGAGCCATGAGGCAGCAATACTGCTTGATATCACTGTCTTAATTTACATCAGTGAAATACTCTATTCGTTTAAAAATTGAAATTTCTTTAAAATTGCTTTGCAACTACCGTGAGTGTGGGGATTTAAATTTAGAGTTGGAGGGAAATGGTGATAACTAATTTTTTTTCTTTTGTAAGTAATAAACGCTCTGTGGTGTCACAGGAAGATTATTTGCGTTGGGATGGAAGGATGTCACCTGATGTGAAGCAAAGTTGATTATTTTCCTATAACAGCACATTACAACACGTTTTATCCCTTTTATAACATAATTTGCTAATGATTACAATAAATGTATTAATGATAGAAATGTACTTTTTTAATCATTTACAGATAATGTTGAATGGCAGTGAAACAATTTAGTTCCCGTTATGATTTACACAATAGCCTCTATTAACCGACACTGCAGGCTCCTCCCATAAACGTTAAATAAACATCTCCTTACTGAAAGCGTCACCGTTTAAATAATTATATAACAGCATGTTAGATTATTTTGAGTTGTTATAGAAACAAAGACATTAGAACAATCACTTTTATCTAAATTGATTTACAGCCAGAACTACCGTCAGAGCTGTGATGTTACTCAACAAGCGTCCGATTCAGACTTTCAGCATCCTGAGCGTGAATGGGAAACCATTACTAGTTAATTAGCCAACACTCTCCTGTTAGATTTACATTTATAAGAGTTTTATTGCAATGCCTAAAAATGCTAGAAGAGCTGCCAAATTATATTATGGAATGTTTGATGATTATATAACCAAATATAACAAAATCAACCAAATTTCGGAACTCCTATTTAGGATCTGGCCTTTTAATTAATAGGCTTTTGGCACAGTTGGAAAAATACAAGTTCACACTTTGTAAATATATAAAATCTTATGATCTTAAGCCCTTCTCAGGAAAGTCAGAAGAGAAATACTACACAGTACAGATTTTTTTTTTTTTTTTTTTTTACAAAAAATGGAGACATTTATCAGTGTGGGAAAGAGAACTCTTTCCATTTATTTACGATTCATATACATCAATATTTCTTCAGCTGTATTACAAAAAAAGAAAGAAAAAAGGAAGAATAGACATACAAACAGAATGCCTCCTGACTGGACTTGTTTTTTAGCTGCTTCAGTCACGGCATGAAACAGCTAAAAAAAAAAAAAAAAAAACTGCATCTGAATAAAGTTTACTCTTTCGGGCATCCTTAACTCTAACCCACCACAAAACCAACTGCTTGTCAAACACAGTCAGTTGTGTCCGGTGATCCACCTAAATCTTGCACATCACATGAAAACGTCATTGTCTATTGTCATGAAAGGTATATGTAAGACCTGGACCCTGGATTATGCAAACATGATTTAAAAAAACACGGAGTTCCATCCAAAAGTCATTGCTTTGAGGTAACAAATGTTACAAAATGCTTCATGTAATCCCTCCGCTGCCTGTTCAGTCCACAGTCAGAGAGCAGGGCATGTCAAAGAGATGCTGCTTTAAACACTGCAGTCATGTGCGTTGCTGGTCGACTGGGGAAGAACCATCAGTTTGGGTTGAGAGAGAAAGAAAATGGAGAATGCGTAGGGCATCCTTGACATAGAAGATGCCTGGTTCCCTTGGATCGACTGTTCAGAGTCACCCCCCCCTCCCCTCCCCCCCCAAACATATCCTTTAGAGATGTGCGTTAGCACCACGTGTGGTTGTATTCTATGAAGCTGAAGACTGTAGTTTGTTGTTATGAGACCTACAGAATACAAAAGAGAGCAAACTGAAGTGAAGCTCTTTGATGTTTTTTTATTGAACAGCGGACATGACACGAGAAAAAAAAAACAAACAAAAACACAAGGTAAAGAAAATGAAATGAGACAGACCGACAAAAGGACACGTATGTAATGCCTAGATGGTAATGATATGCGATGGGAGTGGACATGGCAGCCATGTTGGCATGAATCTGCAAGGAAATCCCTTCTGGCATTTTGCGAACTGAATTATTTCTGCATTTCTGCAAGTCATTTTCTGTAGGTCATTTTGGAGCTAAATATGATGTGGGTCAATGACAGGTTTAAATGTTTTTTTTTTGTTTTTTTTTTAAACATTTAGTTGTAATGTAAAGGCAAAACAGTAACCAAGCCTTGTTATTACATCTCAAGTCACCTTTCATTATTTTTCATGACATGCATTGCCTCTCGGAGAGTCTGCGTATCAGCGGAGGAGGTATACGATTCTGCTGAGAATCCGCGTTACTTTCGCTTCTAAGTCAAAGCGGAACATCATGTTAAGGTCTGTATAGCAACGTTACACAAAAATATTTAATTCTCCAATTCTTGTATCACTATTTGTCTAACAACAAAAAAATCCTTCACAAAAGGATTTACGACCAGAATCTGCCAAAAGACACAATTTAAATAGAAGCTTTTTATTGTTGTTTTTCGACTGACAAAATACGGCAGATGAATGATGAGCAAAGATTTGTTCATCTGTGAGAACGCACGACAAATCAACGCATTATTCCAGGACAAGCGGATGAACCAGAAGAGGCTGCACAAGAGACTAATCCGATCCATCTTAAAACAAAATGTACAAAATACTTTACCAGTGCCAAAGTAAACACATTTGAGGAAAACAAGGCATTGTTGTTAGGCATATACAAATAAAATATCAAAATTTCTAATAATGTGAACATTATTAACAAGACGTTTGTTTAAAAAAAATCCACATAATTGTATGCACTTAAGACATGTCTCGTGTATCCGTCATATTAACAACATGGCTGCCATTCTGCGATTGTCGGTGAAGCCATGCTTGAGTTCCCCCCCCCCCCCACCCGATGGAAAAAAAAAAAAAGACTGAATTAACTTAAATATTAAAATTATGCGGAGTTTCGGCTGCTCATAGAACAGCGAGTTCCGTGTGTCTATAAAAGAGAAACTCCACCCTTTCAGCATGACTCCATCTATACGTCAGACTCAAGACATCAATCTGCAAGAGAAGAATGAGTGGCGTGAATGACATGCACAACACTGAGATGGAGGAAAAGCGCATGGGACAATTCTAATAAAGACACTCAATGCTGCACATCATGTCAGCAGACGGATTTACCTTAGCCCACAAATGAACGTGATATTTGTAAGTAACCTCAGACCATTTACTAGAAATAAGCTTGGTTTTAAAGTGTCCGATAAATCGGTACGAGCGCCACGGGTCGATTCCACGTGTTGACGCGTTTCTGTAAAAATGTACATGGGCTTATTTGTGTCTACAGTGCCAATCTCTAAAATACCAATTCTGACTTTAAAACCGTATAACCGCACAAAAAAAAACAACACACACAGACAATGCAAACACATACAAACACACAGATGAAATGTGAGATCTAAGGCCAGAGAAAGAGTTGCTTTTAACCATGCGCATGATGGCTGCCTCGGGTATACCGTGTCTGTTTGGTGCGTCAGTCCTGCACGTTCTCAAAAATTACGGTCATGAACAAGGGGATGTGACGTGACGGCCAGTAGGCACATCAGCAGCAACAAAAATGGCGCAAAGTTGTGAAGACAGGCTGCGTGACCAAGTCCGCAATCTACACGTGTCGTTACTCCCGCGACACAGTGAAAAATATGCTCGTCAAAACAGCTGGAAAGAGATCAGTACCATTTTAGAACGTGACATGGAAAGGAAACCTTGCAAAAATAAAGTCTGAAACCGTTACATCCGCACCCTCTAGTGGAAGCCTCCAGTAATGAGTATCACATAGGCAAGTACGTGAATAATTACATGTATGATGCAGCCAGTCAAGCCATGCAAACGCATGGTTAAAAAGCGACTACATCTCCAGCCAAAGAGAGTGAGGGAGAAAAACTCTTAAAAGAAAATTAAAGCACAAATAAAATAGACTAGACTTCTTATACTCCAAGAATCATTCTTACCTGCTTGCTTTGAAAGCTTTGAGCTTCTGTACAAAGAAGGATTCCAAGAACTCGGCACACTGGTAAAAAGGTGAGTCGCTGGGGTTGTAGTAGCGGCAGTTGTCGAAAATTTTGGTCATGTCCGCTACAAATTCTGTTAGTTTGCTGTAAAATCGTTTCTGTATCCTCTGTTCCATTGTGGATAGATCTACAGCCGAGAACAGGAAATAAAGGATTTTACATCTTTGTCAAACGCAGCGCATACAGCGTAGCTGGGTAAGTAACTTTAAGTAATGGCTTTGACGAGAAAAAATAAAGTAGCATAACCTCACGGGGTTTGCCACAAAATACAAGCCCATATTAAGTTTCAAGTTTAAGACAAATTATTAAGATAAACAGAACTACTCTTACCCATTGGTTCCTTTATGACCCCATAGTAATCTGGAGCATCATTAGGGTCCACGGGTTCCAGAAAGGGCCATGCCATTTTGTGGGCCTGATGGTCATTTAGGAAGTGATGTAACAATTCAAGTCATTTATCATTCAAAAGTTCTTCACTGCAAAACCACTACAGCACTTCAAAACAGGCTTAATGTATTCTGACGTGCCATAATCACCTGTAAGGAGCGGAGGATTCGCTTCAAACCCTCGTAATCCTTATCCGTGAGCGGGGACAGGACGGTCATGGCCTCCTCCGTAGACTGGCACTGAGGGCATACGTATTCATCAATGTGAGTCGCCTCACTCTGCAGAATGCCCACACAGCGTCCGTGGTACCAGTTCTGGCAGCGGTCACAGCCAATGTAGAACCTAAACACAAAATCCAATGCTTCCATCAGCCTCAAAACTACTCTTAAAAAATGTAGTCTGTTCTTGAGCTTGACCTGTATATCTTTTTTTTTTTTTTTTTAAACAATATTCAAAAAAGCAAACAATGTTTGAACAATGAAAGCTGATTTGTATCACAATATACTTCATCACTAGCCATGTTAACACAGCTTGTATAAGAATTAGACAAAACAAAAGAACAAATCACTCACTGGGATTCGTCGTATGGTGTTCTGCAGATGCAATACAGCTCTTCTGAGCTGCCTTCCTGTGCTCTTTTACATTCCATACAGATGTAATCATCCATCTTCTTGGCCTCCTTCTCTGTGATGCCCACACACTCACCGTGGTACCAGTTTGAACAAAGATCACAGCCAATATAAAACCTGTAACCAATGTAAAAAAAAAAAAAATCTTAACACTTGTAATCATATACTTAGAATAATCTAAATGAAAATACTAATACTAATTTTTAGTACCACTTAGCAATAATTGCCTCATTTCTAATCGGGTTTATTATAGGTTTTTTACACGCTTTATTATAAGCAACAATTTCCATTTCAGAAAATCGGACACTGGGAGTTTCATAAGGCCTTACTTGGATTCGTCATAGGGTGTTTTGCATACGCAGTAGAGCTTCGTGTCTCTCTTGCTGTCCTTCGATGAGGTGGAGATCATCTTCTTCTTCTTGCTCTTAGACAAGGCTGCATCACGCTCCTCGTCTCGTTTACGTTTATGGCTGGAGGGGGGCGAAGTGACCGTGGAGGAGTGTGTAGAGATTGAGGCCGCCTGGGCGCTAATGGCTGTGGCAGCTGCTTGAGATGCCGCAGCCTGGGCTTTCTCCTTCTCTCTCCTCAGCTTGCTCAGATCTTTTCTCAGCTCCTCCTGAAAGCAACAAGGAAACAGCAATATAAGAGTGGAAAAGAAACAAGTACTAACTACTGGACCACTGGCTAAAAGTGTTCACTTTCTACTCCATCAATTACCTAAGGAAAACTACTTAATTTTACTAACATTGCGTAACATTTCTCTTACTGTTTACAATAATGTTAGAACCTTTGAAATGAATTGTGCATATGGTGGCTTAATTAATGTTAGGTTAGGAAAATTGCCTTGCTCTTACCTGCACCTCCACCTGTAGCTCCTTATCCAGCAGTGCTCGTTTCTTTAGGATCTCAGCTTTAAGCTGCTCTTTGTGTTTAAAGAGCAAAGCCGAGAGCTTGGTGGCATTCTGCTTGCTGCGCTTCTGCTCCACTGACTCCTCCCGTTTTCGCTTTTTGGCCGCCTGCTTTTCATCTTTGTCAATCTTATCCAGTATGAACTTCATCACCTGGTTACACACGATCATCCTGCATGGAGAGTGTATAAATGAAGAAGGTAAATTACATTTAAAAAAAAAAAAAAAAAAAAAAGGTTGGGTCAGAATACGAATGCAGAGTGCACAGTATCATTTTACCTCTGATTCTCCTCCCTCTCTGCAGGTGTCATGGTTTTCTTCTGCTTTAAGTGCTCTATGACTGCATTCTGCTTCATGACCACCTGAAACAATGCCAGAAACCAGAGTGAATCAATGCCAAAAATCTTCTAACTTGGCATAAAATTTCATTGCAAAACACCTTACATTTTAAGGCACGGTAAAATGTTTCTCTGCCCTTCGTTTATTTGCACTTAATTATATAACAGCTTTTTAAATCTTCCAGTTTCTCAGGCTGCAGATTTTTTTAAGTCGTTGTAGTTAAGAGCATCTACCAATTCTGTACCTGCTTCTGTAGCAGCTCACTCTGACTGGCAGCCTGTTGAGCCTGCTCCTTCTTAGCCTCTTGCTGTTTCTTCTTCTGCTGCTGCTGATCTCGTAGCTGCTGGATGCGCTGGAGTTGTTCCTGGACACTGGCCGTCTGAATAGTCACCACATTTTGGATCTGATGCGTCTGCACCTGGCCTGCACCCTGCTGCTGGATCTGGATAGGCAGCTGTAGCTTGATCTGCTGGGGAAGGGTACCATGCTGTGCCTGGGCCTGGAGCTGTGCTGCCACTTGGTTCTGGATATGAGACAGGACTTGCTGCTGGATCCCTGGAACACTAAGAAGCTGTGCAGGGAGCTGGATCTGAGGCCGAACCTGAGTAACTGTGGTCTGGGTTACTTGTGGGGCTACAGCAATGGAGGCTACCTGTGTTGGGGGGGAAGTTGCTTGGCCTACATGAGACAAAGGTAAGGGGGACGTGGGCTGGACTGGGGTTTGAGCAGGCAAATGAGATTGAGGTTGGGGCTGTAGTTGCGGCTGCGGCTGGACATGGGTAGGCTGTTGAGGCAGGAGTTGTGGTTGTTGAGTCTGATGTTGCAGCTGGGGATGAAGCTGGGGTTGCTGCTGAGGTTGAAGTTGCAGCTGTTGGTGGGGCTGGGGTTGCTGTTGGGTTTGAAGTTGTGGTTGGGGTTTCTGTTGGGACTGAAGCTGTGGCTGTGGTTGGAGTTGCTGTTGAGGCTGAAGCTGGAGTTGGGATTGCTGTTGAGGCTGATGTAGCAACTGGGGTTGGGTTTGCTGCTGAAGCGGAAGTTGTGCATGGGGTTGCGACTGCTGTTGAGGCTTAAGTTCTGCCTGGGGTTGGGCCTGCTGTAGAGACTGAAGCTGTGCCTGGGGTTGGGGCTGCTGTTGAGGCTGAAGTTGTGCCTGGGGTTGGGGCTGCTGTTGGGGTTGGGATTGGAGTTGCTGTTGAGGCTGAGGCTGGAGTTGGGGTTGGGGTTGCTGCTGAAGTTGTGGCTGGGCTTGAGTCTGCTGCTGAGGTTGAAGTTGCGGCAGGGTTTGGAGTTTGGCTTGCTGTTGCAGTTGTGGTTGGAGCTGCTGTTGAGACTGGATTTGCAGCTGTGACTGGGGTTGTGATGGAACTTGGTGCTGCAACTGACTTTGAAGCTGGGGTTGGGCCTGGATTTGGGGTTGCTGCTGTAGCTGGTTTTGAAGTTGTGGTTGGCTTTTGGCTTGTGGCTGAGTTTTATTTACTTGGGCTTGGGACTGGCTTTGTGGTTGCAACTGGGTTTGGGGTTGGATTTGGGATTGTGGTTGTAGCGGGGCCTGTGGTGAAGAAAACTGAGTTTGCAGAGTAGGAACTGAAGCAGACGATGTTGGAATTTGGGATGAGGCGGCTGGCTGTAACGTAGGTTGGGATTTAGAAAGAGAGGGTGGAGATGAGGGAAGGCTGGAGGGTTGGACGATGGGTGAAACCTGGCCTGCAGGTTGTATTGCTGGAGAAGAATCAGACACAAACACACACCATTGGTCTTTTATACAATTAAAGCTATTATATTTTAGTTACCTTGAAGCTACGTCCAGCAACTTCATCCTGACCTGGCCTTAAAATAATTTCCCTCATGGATCAATAAAGTAAATTTTCTATCCATCACACCAAATCATTCAATATAAAGAAAAACTACTAAAGAAAGACATATCGCATATCTTACCTGGCCGCGCTGGCGTTGTAGGCCCAGCAGAGGTGGTGGTAGACGTGCTGCTGCTAGCGGGAGTGGCTGAGGTGCTGGGTGTGGATACAGTGGGAGTTGGAGTAGCTGGTGGCATAGGAGTGAAGAGGAAGCGCTGGACCTGACCATTTGGCATAGCTGCCTGCATGAGCTGCTGACCAGGACCCGGGATCACAGTCACACCCTGTGGGATTAGCTGCAGCTGCCCGGTGGTCTGCCCCTGGCCCTGGATCACCACAGTCAAACCTGGATTTCCGCCCTTCATAGTGAAGTAAGAAAAGACAATTCAACTGTGTTGATCAAATATGTTAGATATGTTATTCCGCAAACAAACAACAAAAACAGGACATTGGGTACACCGCCAGCCATTTAAGAGGTTTTCCCAAGGAAAGGTACTTCATCCATATTGCAAATCAAAAACTTCTGATACAAAGGGTATAGTTTAAAATGGAACATTTAAACTGAAAATGAATACTCATGGAAAATATTTCAAGCAAAGCAAAAATGGCTGTTATGAATTTTAATGTTGTCACACTAGTATTCCAACATCTTCTGAATTGAGTGAAGGAGTCATTGGAAATGTGAAATAAAGGAGCTGCCGGTAGCGTTAATCTGACAGCCTGACCTGAACAGAAAAGTTAACAGCATGTTTCTGTTATTCTGTGTTGAACACTGGTTGATGTTCAATATTTAATACATTTAGTGTACTCGATGCCGAATTCTTGGTTTCTCATTTATAGCCTACCGGTAAACTGCCCGTCACTCCCTATGGTCCAAAAATATAATTGGAAGGCCTGATTTTCAGTGTTGTCATTCTAGTGTGGTTGACAAATGTATTTATTTTAGACAAAAGATTCAGAAATGCATTCTGACAGAACCCCTGCTCCTAACTGATTCCATGGTCCTTGATTCATGTCTAACGTAAACCTTAGAGACCTTAGAGATTACTCTGATTTTTTGCAAAATAAGTCAGAAGTATCATATTTCTTTTTACATTTCCTGAAATTCTCTGTGGATGGATGAAATGAAAAATAAATAAAAACGCAGAGAGCCTAGTAGGCACTGGTCTTAATTTAACTGTAAAAAAAAGGTTAATTTAACTCTAGAAACAAAAAGACAATTTAAAACTGGAGTATGGCATGGCTAAACAAGCAAGCAATTATACACATACCTGAGCTCCTTGTGTCAGCTGCGTTAACTGAGCAAGGGTGAGTTTAACTTGGCCTTGCTGTGGTCGGGTGCTGCTGGGGGTCTGTGGAGTCTGGGGCTGCCCGGGGGTGGCGGGTCGAGGGGGAGAACCCACCATCTGGGCTGGAGTATTGCTGCTCACAGCCTTTGATACAGGCGTTCCTCTGATGATCTGAGTTACCACCTGCTGACCCTGACCTGAGAGAAAATTAGACAAATACTAGCAAAACAGGGCAACAGCAGCAAACAGGTCTCACAATGCTAATAATGTATGCAACTTGTTGGGTGTAGCATGCAACTATTAGGTTGGGAAAAGGACAAAGGCGCATACCTTGTTGAACCATTAGAGGTGTGCGTATGATGGTCTTGCCCAAAGATGTGGTCTGTTGGAGGGGTGAATGAACCACCGTCATTCCAGGCCGGACAGGGGTTCCAGTAGTGGTGGCCTTTAGAACGAAAAAGAAAAAATGCACACTTCCTAGTTTGGCCATCGGTATTTCATCCTCGGTAGTATACTCTTACCAATTGTAATACAGGGCAACATTTTCTTTCATAGATGAAGCCCTTTTACAAACCACAGCAGTGGTTAATTTGTTAATCACATACTAAAAACAAATCTATTATCATACTAGGAAATAGCATTTTCAGGTACTTAAAACCTAACCTGAGGTTTTAGCAACATATCCAGGGGAAAACAAAGTAAAGCGTACCTGCTGTGTGGAGGTGCTGGTGTTGGGCCGGATGTTGACAGTGCCCGAACGAGCCTGGAATGAGGAGAATGACTGAGCTGTGGCTGCTGTACTTGATGGAATGATGCCTACAACCTTCTGCTGCACCTGGACAACACCTGAAAAAAACAAACAAACCCAGAGGTCAAATAAAACTCAACGGATAAGGTAGGCACTCTAACAATATGGCATCACCTGTCCCTCTTCAAAATTGACAACAAGAACTTGGCAAACCACAATTTTTAGTCAACAACCATAACAGTAAGCAAATAGTTATGAACTTGAGTTTGAAGGCTTAAGAAAAATTACAATCTTGCAGACAGATTCAAACAAACAGTAACGGGTTCTACGAGGCACTACAGAGTTCACGTACATTACAGAAAACGCTTACGTTTGCAATTAATCACAATACTGTGAAGTACTTTTGCAAAACAGATCCTTAGATTAACCTTAGATGCCTAAAAACTGTGACCCTTGCTGCATCATCGTTTGGTTGACAGGAGATGTTAACGTGGCTGCGTTTGTGTGCGGGCAGGCCTAATTAAAGAAAGCATGCCAGTATGGGCAGAGGCCTGCCCTACCTCCTTGCGTGGTTGGCACGTTCACTGTGACTATCTTGCTGTTGGCCGGCAGAGGCAGTTTGGCAGTGATGACATTGCCAGTCATCAAGCCTGATGCAGCAGCGATCTGGAACGTTTGCCCAGACGCGCTGACGCTACTCGCCGCCACTGTGGTAACGGAAGTAGTGGAGGCTGCAAGACACATGACCAATGGTCACCTCCATAAAACAGCCACAGCAAAACTGGTGTGTGGCAGTGGTGCCCATACCCATCTACTCATTAAATTTTAAACATCCATCATAACTCTTTATAAAGTTTTCATTTCAGCCAGTATATTTTTTTTTGTAATTTCAGCCAGTGCACAGGAATTTATTTTTTTTGCCATTTTCTCACGTAATTGTTTTAGCTCTTTCTCCATGTGTATCAATACTGGATAAGTGGGCACCACTGATTTAGAATATATGCATACCATTTCAAACTGCTTTGATAGCCTCCATGCATTGGACTACAAAACAAAATGGAGAGGCAAAAAATATAAAGCCAAAGAACATATAAACACTCAAAATGTATGCAAAACAAAAAATAAATAAATCAATAAAAACAAGTGCCAAAAATCAAAGTGCAACAAAAGGAAAATACGAGTTCAACTATTAATAGCAAAGCCTAATAATGGACACATCACCACCCCAAAAAAAAATCACTGACCTGTATTGGTTTGGCCCTGCTTGACCCAGGAGGCAAAGGACTGCTGGAAGTTCTTGCCCTGTTGAAATTGCACCGGAGTACCTAACTTGGTAGCAAGTACCACTTTTGTCCCAGGGGTGACTGGACTGGTCAGAGAACCTACCACCACCTTCTGGGTGGATGATGCAGTGCTGGTAGGTGTGCTACTCAAGTTGGATTGGGTTGTGGTTCCTCCAGTTTTCTGCTGCTCCAAACGTTTCTACAATGTAATTAACCAGAAGCTCAGTAAGAAACCCCAACAATTCATCATGGCCAAGTTACTCTCATTTGGCCACTCAAGTTGGACAACTTCTCATTAGTAATATA